>CAJNSZ010000042.1:553460-719995 GCA_905329745.1 Rotaria sp. Silwood2
ATGATTTCATTAAGATAATACTATTGTGCCACATCCCTACATCTCGACCTATCTTTCTCTATAATACAATAAATATCATTCATTTACTCAGAAAGGTATCAATACTATTGGATCACTCTTTATTTATGTTAGTAAATAAGAAACATATATAATTTTCAATTGTCATTTTAGAGAATAATCAGAAATACTTAGCTACTTGACAAGTTAATGTTATTTTACAACTTGGTCTGTATTTCATGTTCATGGCAAGTGATAATTATCTATGGAAAACTTTACATGTATTTTTCTTTATAGTAATATTTGTATTTCTTTCATTCATATAGGAAAAGAACTGAGTTTCCAGAGAAAGTCTTGTTTTTTTATTAAATGAAAATAAAATATTAAATCGAATCAACTCAATATGAAAAGTCCTTCGGCTCTTCTTATGCAAATTATTTAAATTTGATTTTGTCAGACATGAAAGGGTTATCGAAAATTATTCATTTTCCACACCACATGTTATTTATGTGCAATATGTCAATTTAGAAATAGGTTTATACTATTTTGCTTTGACTTTTATAAAGAGATGAAACACATTTTTTGTATACATTTAAAGATTCAAGCGATTTACATCAGATTTCTAGAACTCTGATTGATAAAGAAAAATATTTTATTGATTTTCAAGCCTTCTTCTATTTAAAAGTAAGAAACGTGTAGACAGTATTTTTTTACAATGATTACAAATAAAATATATGTTAAATAAAACTTCAATTGTCTTCTTATGTAACTGTAAAATATCGAACAACTCTGTTCAAATGTCTTACTTAGATCAAGAAAAGATGACAACAATATGTTATTTTTGATAGTTTTTCTTAATTTGTTGCACTTATATATAACCTTAAAGGTTTCTAACTTTAATATAGTTGAATAGAGCATCGATTACTCTATCGAACTGGATAGTTTTTAGTCTGTTTTCTTTGAATCTCCTGCAAAAATCAGATAAGTTTTTACAAGCAGTCATCAACGATTTTTGCCTTCAGATAAATTTTTTGAGTGACTGCTTCTTACAAAGATACTGAAATTTTTATTTTTACAAACAATAATAGACTGTTCTTACTTCTAATGAACTAGATATATTTCATTGCACTTTTTATCTTTACTGTACACACAGTTTTTATAGATGAATTATGTTTTGTCAGTTTAAGCATATTCAGACTCATTAATCGTGTTCTTATGATTTACAGCAATGCCTTTTTTTTTCATTTACATAAAGTAGTATGTGTACTAGATTAATTGTAGAATTATTCGAACAAAACACATCAAAACTAAAATAGTTCATCTATTATCATGTTTCCATACCCTACTAATGCATAACTTAAAAATTGAATATTTCTGTCCATGTACGCCATACGCAGCTCATATTTTAAATTTGTTAGTTTCTCGTTGAAAGCTTTCTTTTGACCCGAATATGTCTAAGATTTTCGCTCAACAGGTCACACCCTTCCATTGTTAGATCAAGTGAAATAAAAAATAACAGCGTTTTTAGTCGGCCTAGAATAATTTCTCGATCATATGTATGTCATTTGTACAAAGAACTTCATTCAGAATTCAATAATGAATACCATACGTTAGTTAAAATGTTTTGCAAGTATTTCTTTTCTGTTTAAATGATATGAAACAACGATTTCAGTAAAAGTTGATCTTTATGAATTTCACATATGAAACTAGAAACTATCGTTCAGCATGTATTGTATGATAGGCAACTAACTTATAAACAAATCTTTAGAGCATTATATAAAATATTGATATAAGCTGAGTTATTAAAAAAGTGTTCGCAGAACATTTTGAACGATAGTGAGTATTTTGCAATTATTAGAACATGGTAGTTTTTCAAGTTGCATATTCTTAACCTTGCATTACACTTGAATATATTTAAATGATATTATCGATTTAACTATCAAGACTTTTATTGATAACCACATCTATTCTTCTTTTCGTATTTTGCCAAAGATAGAAGAAGATTTATTGAAATTCCTATTCCATATGACTGTTTTTTTTTTATCAATATAAAAGAAAACACTCGATAGAAGATCAAAGAAGAGCACCGAGTAAGAAATTCTATAGAAACATTTAGTTCAAAACATTGGATTTAGAATATTCTCATCGTATATATCAATAATATATTTCTCATATCGAATGAAGCATTAATGCTTCATAACAACATCATAAATCATATCAATCCTAAAAGTGAGGCTGTGAAGTTAGCTTGAAAATTTACAATCAAAAAAATTAAATTAAGTTTTATTACCTTGCTTGCCTGTGAGTAAATTATATACAAAGAAAATAAAAATGAGTACATATAGATGCGCTGGTCAAAGCAATTCTTAAGTAACTGTCTTACTTGTATTAGAAAGTAAATTTCTTATTTTTTCGAAATAAAAAATCGGTACTGGTATCTCTATAAGGACGGCTATGATCTGCTCGAAGATATTTTCGTTGTTTTCTAAGAACAATCTATTATGATACAAAGATCTAGAAAAGTAGAATGCTCATTTAAAATATCGAGAGATGTTTACAATCAAAAACTTATCAATGAAAAACTGCCACGCCAGTTAATTAAATATAACATATAATGAACTTATTGCAAAAAAAAGCGTAAAATACCAAATGTAATCCGCGAAATACTAACACTTTCTCATTAATTACCATAAGAATGATAGCCGATCAATTTGGTCAATTATTTCAACCATGTATTAAAACAGAATTTTAACATGACATACTATAAAACACATGGCCGGTTATCAGATGACAATTACACAAACTTTATGGGTATTCTGTCCATGAATCATTTCAAATCAAGTTTTTTAGATGCAAAAAATAATTTTCTATAGATGGACATCACACTCTTCTACCGAGCACATGTTCAATGAGAGATATTCTCTAGTAAACGTTGCTGCATGAACATATATGACAAATTCTTATGTAAAGGAATGTTTTAATTCATCATTCAAGTATGTTCAGTATTGTTGATGAAATGAAGAATATACTTTTGCATCAAAATGTACACATTCATTCTTACTGTACATACATCATAATGATCAAGAAAAATATTATATTTTTTGTTACTAGAAAAAGTAATTTCAGTTACATTTACATTATTGGAGAGTGTATGTCTTGTATTCAAAATATACCCAGTAGATCCGTGATGTATTTGTTAACATAGATTTCAATTCTGTACCTCACACACCTATTTGAAATCAATGAACATGTTTGGATGACTCATAAAGATAAAATTTCTTCTTACAATTAGTCATATATTTTGATGGTAAATTGTTTACGATAGATTTTCTAGTTACTTAAATATGTCTGATAGATAAGTATAGAAAATTAGTGCGAGTTCAACAACATAATCTATCTCTAATTAAACAATCGACACATAGCTGTGCAAAGAGTAAGAAAAACAATCGCATTGAGTAATCGAATAAGGTCAGGTATTTGATTATACAAATGTTATTTCAACAAACAACAACGGTTGAAAACAACTTTTTCATCATTATTGTCCTGTATTGTTAATTAATTTCCACATTCAATGGAAACTATCGATCGTCGATAGATAAAATCGATCTGCATATTAATGTTAATGGAAATTTTGTATCGTTCGCAGTTAATCATTAAATGTTGTTACCAAAGATTGCAACCATATGTCCAATAGGATATATGGTGGACATGTTGTCTTCTAATGAGCTTTGAATCGAGCAAAAA
This sequence comes from Rotaria sp. Silwood2, assembly GCA_905329745.1. Classification (NCBI taxonomy): domain Eukaryota; kingdom Metazoa; phylum Rotifera; class Eurotatoria; order Philodinida; family Philodinidae; genus Rotaria; species Rotaria sp. Silwood2. The sequence goes on from CAJNSZ010000042.1 coordinate 557,202, forward strand.
TAAGACAAGTGATGAATTAAATTTTCTATGAAAAATGCTTCATAAGTGATTATTAATTGATCTCATCAATTCAATGTCTGTTATGACATTTCAAATACAATATTCGATGAAAAAATAAATTCTGAATGTTTTGATGATCACTAGCTCAAAAAAGAAATGGCATCAACGAATACAATACCAAGTTTGTGAAAAGCTTTTACTTATTTACACGTACAAAGAGACATTTTAAATTAATAGCAGATATCTTTTCAAAGCTCAATAATTGAAAGTATTTAGCATGTTAAAGGAATTCAAACAATGTTAGTGATTTAGATAAGGGATAAAATTCTATATATTAGAAATTTAAAGGTCTTACATATTGTCTTTTTTTCTGAACGCTTTACGCTCAATAATCAACAGAAAAAAAAATGTCATACAGTCTACCTTATTAAAGTAACACTGATCTAAATGAAGTGGAGAAGCAATACCACAGAACATTCTAGTCAACGAAAATTCTCAGGAGAGTATAAAGGATATGAATTCTATAAGAGGCTAACTCTGTAGATCGAAGAAGATGAATGCCAGATTGAAATATTCTTTATCATGAAATTACATTCTGTTTGTATAGGTGAACGTGATTGAAATGTCCATGACGATAAACAAGGATAGGAAAAATCCAACAAGAGTGATGCGAGTGAAAGGAAAAATCCAGGTGATGAGAAAAATATGAGAGGAAAAATCCACGTGACAAGAAAAATATGAAAGGAGAAATCCCGTATATGATATTGCAGAAGACAGGAAGAGAAAAATCTATATGAAAGGAAAGAGAACAAAAAGTAAACGTGTTGTCAATGAAGGATACGCTGAAATAGAAACATCATGAAGTGGAGCTTAATCACTTCGTGACAGAGGATCTCTATTTTATTCAAACACTTTGAGCGAATATTAAAATTTTGTTTTGTTCTATAAAGTTTTTATTATCTTCGTAGACTGACATGTATACAATGTTGTACAGACGAAGATGAAGATGCAAAGTTATACTATTCAGGAATTGGTGCTATGGCTGTCTGCATTCCAACACATCTGTGATTAATGGCGCAAATCTCGTATCGTCGACAGTCTGCTCGTCGATAGCATTTCTTGTATTTGTTAACCTAAAAATATACCATAACATAAACAATATTCATCCTAAGATCTGAATTTAATTTCTTTGTAATTCTATTGAATTTTCAAATGAATAATTGTTTGAAAACTGAATATTTTTTCAATGTTAAAACATGAGTCCATGAGACAAAACGTTGACATACTTGATATTTACAGCGTTGGGGATTACGGCAACCATGTCGATAGAAAGCAGTGGTTGAAACTGAAAGGATTATGATGACGAAGAACAGGAGAGCAACCAAAGAATATTTTGAAGTCATTTGAAAAGAGATCAATGAGATATAAATGAAAGAAAAATAAGACAACGAAGCAATTGCCATGCTATTTATGTGTAACTCTGCTTTTGCTTGCGAAAAGATCAATAGTCATGTGAGATCACTGCACTTTGTTTATCTTTTCTACATATTGAATAACCTTTTATAGGGTGCCAGTGTGAGAATTTTGAGGGTAGAGTTTAATAGATGCCCTACCGTCAATTTTGATTACATCTTTTGATGTCAACAATTTGAAAACGGTGTTATTCATTCCTATATTTCGCTTCAGTTTGTCCAGAAAATGAATGAAATAAATGATAATAGCATCCGAAAAACAAACAAAAACTTCACAGAAGCCATACTAGGGGTAACGGGGGTAACTTTTTGCAACGAAAAATGTTACATCCAATTCGTGGAGAGCTTACGTGATAATGAGGTTTATTGTTTATGAGGGAAACGTTTTTTTACTTAAGGTGCTTGAGGAGTGCGGTAGAAACAATATTGAAGAAAGTTGCAAGAAAAAGCAATGAGATCCTAATTATTAACAAAATCGACAGTATGTGAAATTCTACGTGAATTAAAGGAAAGCCCTAGTTTCTGTCTCTGATTAGTAAACGCGTTCAAAGAAAACTATAAGGTCGCTAACCGTAATGAACGATAAATGTAGTTGATTCCATTTGATAAAGCACAAGCAATGCTGAACGGTAGACTTCATTGAAGTAAGGAAGAAAAGAATGGACTGATTCAAAGACATTTCCTATTGTGAAAAAGAATAAGCCGATCTTATCCACATGGCGTTGTGGTAAACTATCTTAAAGAGGAAGCTTCCGTCGCACATTTGACGGACCTGATTGTACGCTGAAGTTATAGTGAATGCAGAAACGCCCATGGCTCCCATCACATAACTAACAGTTGCTATTTACCCTGAGAGAAATCAGTGGGTTGGCTCCAAACTCTTCATTTACTGTGCACAACATTCTTTAGAAAACCTAGTGTATGACCCGCCACCATTCTTCAGTACTTCTTGCAACCGCTTCCCGCATCCTGTGTCCGACAAACTTCAGTTACGAAGCTGCCAGATCGCTTTCAGCCCACTTCAAATTAAGAGAGTGATGCCCGTAGAATAATCTTTCTCTCGCAAACATGAAAGGATCCCACCTGAAAAAATGTACATCTCAAGAATTATCCGATTACAAGTACCCCGAGAGAATCCTAAGTTTATTGCATCCAAATAAAAATCCACTGAATGTGCGGTCTCCCATTAGTGCTTGCCAAGGCAAAAGGTACAGCTACCCAGCGAACATTACAAAAATGTCTACTTATACATAAATCTTTTCAAGCCGACAACTTTTATTTGTTTACCTCTGAAGCCTAAACTTCAGAGCAAGTCACCGATTGGATATACACGATCACCAAAGAGCCGAGATCCACACTTCGACCTATCTATACAGTGATTCTCACTTAAATTTCCTTACTTTCCAGCAGCCTCTCGATCAGCTTAGCTCTTCAACGTTCACTACATTCAATTCCTTGACGGCATTCTACTAAATGGTTTGATTTAACATCTATCTCTCCTTAGTATAGCGGTAGCCTAGTGATGTAGACGAAACAGAGACCTTGCAGCTCACAGAAAACATCTTTTATATCCACGTCGCAGCGTGAGGGCGCGAAGTGCCCCTCGAAGAACCATGACCCATGCTTGTCTCTGTGTACACAATGACAGATAGTTTGATTCCAGCATTCTGAAGCTGCACTTGCCAAGGCAATGTTTTCAATACTCAGGAAGCACTGATTGTCGACCACAGTCCAGCAACTGATTTGATCTTTCAAGTATCCCTCTCTTTACTATAGTGGTAGCCTAGTGACGTAGACGAAACAGAAACCCTGCAGCCCACGGAACACATCTTTCATATACGTGTCGCGGCTTTCTATATAAAAATAGTTACCCCCGTTATTTTCAGGAACTTTGGAAGCGTTTTTGTTTGGTTGTTGGTTTGTTTAGCAGCTTTCGTGTTGTTATCTTTTTAATACTCCTAAGAAATCGATCTAAAATTTTTGTTTCAGAAAAAATCTGATCCAAATACTTTTAGCATCGGAATCCCATGTGACCTCAGTGTGTCAGCAGAACTTCTAAGCTCTCAAGAATGTCTATTATCATGCGAAAAAAAAACAAGTTTTATTTGCAATCAAATCGACATTGATATGGTCAAATAAACGTTGAATCGTGTAAAATTTAATAAAATTAGTTGCACTGATTTTAAGCTATTACTCAAGAAATAGAAAAAAGTTTTTAAAAAATCCAATGAATCGTCAATCAGGTGATTGGCCCACAGGCTCATTGTCGTCGTCAATGGGTGGGTTACGTTTTAGTGCGATATCCATCATATACTGATTGACATTTTGGATTTCAGTAGTCTTCTTTTTTTTCTCGGTCACTTCATATCGGTGATACATTATTTTGGACCACTCACAGTGTTGATAAGCACTATCAAACTGTCTGTCATTATCTAGACGTTTTGCTTCGTTAAAAAAATAATCACCAATATCTAGTAGCATGCGAGCTAGTAAATCATCTTGATGGTCGAACATTAAAACATGGTCTAGGTATTGAAGTGCCCAAGTATTGGTTGGCGGATCAGCACCCTGAACTTGTGTCATATTCATATTGGCGCAAAAAATATACATCCAATGTTGTACTTCAAAAGTATCCGGAAAATTCGCGACAAGACTTGGTATAATAATTCTTCCTTTTGAACCTGAGCTAATAAAAAAGATACATTTATGACGATTTTTTTCGATAGTGTGGAAACATTTTTCAACATCTACAAAAGCTTGAAACATGAATTTAACTGTATCAAGCTGTATGATAATGCTAACTTCCGAACCAATGCTACTGTCAATATCATATTGATTCATTTTTCTGTCGTATAAACCACTGGTGGGATTGATCGCGCAGAAAAAGGAACACTTTAATAGAACACACTCTTCAGGTTTTCCAATATGTTTATCCAGCCAAATGATAAAATGCTTCGGTCCACTATTATCGTATGGACTAACAGAACTTGCTGCATTAATGTCTGGTTGTGCCATTACTAATCTAGAATGAATATAATGTCATATAGCAATATTTTATGGTTGCCATCTAGTTGATTTGCTTATTTCTTTCCACTAGCATATACTTAGTGTAAAAGGAAAGGAAATCACTTAAATCTGTCTGTTATTTGATAAAAAGAAGAAGTCTAAAGCAGAAAGATTTGTATGCTATTGATAAGCTATCCTAGATTTACTTTTTTGTTACAGAAATAATTCTTGAAAATTATCTAAATCATGTTATTAAAGCCATGTATTGTTTTGCCGCATCAATCTAAAAATTTAACTAAAGATTATAATACGGTATGCATATTAATACTCAGAGTTTTCAGAAAAAAAATCTCTTGTAAAATAATAATGAAAGTTGTTAATAGCTAAGTATTACAAAGAATTATGCTAGAAACACAATCTAACATGATACTTATTTTAAAAAAACTGTTAATAATGAAACAAAACAACAACACAGCTGAGTATTATGGTTGAATATCTTAACCAATAAATGAAAATAGCTTAAGTTAAAATAGTGCCATTATAAATGCCCGTTTTAGATGACTTTTTAGCCGTTTGCTAGACCAAGTATCACGACCATATTTGATTGTATTGTAAACGCTCATAAATGATCAAATGCTCGATTTTGTGGATCGTTTGACGAGCATTATCAATTGTGTACAGCGCCATAAAACACAGTCAAACTACTGCATCTATCATACGTCAATTTACAGATCCAAGGTATAAGAAGCGACAGTTTACAGGATCAGTTTTTGACCATCTTGACCACTGTAACCATCGTTCAGGCAAACTTTTACTACATAACCAATATTCATGTACACAAATTTCAACCTTTATACGACAAGAGAAGTTACTATTGAAATGAAAAATACTACCGAGTAACGGTATATTTTAAAGAGACGTTTTTTTAACCAATAACAGTATGACCATAAAAAGTAGAAAAAAGAAAACGTGAAAAAAGTAATTTTTCTCTTCCTATAATTTCTGTTTTTTTTTCTTACATCGGAAGAAAGAAAAAAGCATAATAAATGCCATGTGGTAGTCGTTAATGATGTGTTATTTATCAAGTGGTGTGTCTTACTTAGTGAGAACGACCTTATAACTTTATTCACCAGTCATATGAGACCAAGAAATATTCTCGCGTCAGATTATTTATTAATATTATATGATAAGAATATATAAAATTATTAAACAAATATGTTTTGTTAAATTATTTATCCACCTTTGATTTCGTACGCATAGATGTCACTACATAACTTTGAAATATCTTAATGAAAAGTATTTATAAATCAGCGATGTAGTGACGAGGAGAGTGCAGAGATGTGACCCTCTCCGCCATTTAGAAAGAAATTTGAATAGAAAAAATCGTAAAAAGGGAAAGTAATGTAGCATCTCATCCCTTTTCAAAAAAATTTAGGTGTTCCTTTTCCACTCTCAGGGAATTTTTCATGCAATCACTTTCTTCAATGCTTCTTTGTTTTCATCACCACATTTGATATAGATTGTGTTACTTTTTATGCGAGACAAATAAAAAGAAAGACAAATGTTTTATTTACTATTGCACAACTAATGACGATTTCGTAAAACTATACCTGATAATTTCCCTGTGTTGTGCAATATTGCATTGTATATAAAGTAAGAAGTATATTACATTATTGAAAAACAAGGCGCCACTTTCTTAACAGCTGTAAGTATATGAGTTTTTTTTGAAAGATAAGGATTCTTTTTGGTGTATAAAATTTCTTTCATTCCATACATTAGCAAAGTCTATGACAGTAAACGTAATATAGAAATTAAAAGCAAACTAAGAAATGTTATTGGTGTTTTCACGTAGCAACAACCAAGCATAATTCTTATATCATTTTTAATAAACGTAATGTTTGGAGCTTTTATGATTTTAATATAAATAAATTGCTTTAACCGAAAAATTATTCAAATATATACACAGAAGAAATTTTAATAACAGAACCTTTTTTTACAAATAGAGGATAGAAGTATAGTTACATCTTGGTTCATTTTCTCCAAGACAGAGTTGCTATGATAAGAAAAAGTATTCGTGGCAAGATGAAGTTTTTGAAAGTTACAATTTTTTTAAATTTTTTCATGTCACACATGTGTTTGTGCTACCGCTGGTATACCAGCAGTCGATTACTAGTCAGAGAATAACTGTCAGTATTCTGCAGAAGAATGACGATCAAAGATTAGCCAATACTTTTTAAGCATCGAACAATCGCTGATTTATTGTCAGTATATCAGTAGTTTTTGTTTAATTCGAATCACATGAACTGATATATACGAATAATAATGATGGTTTATCCTTTTTATTGTGTCCTTTTCTATTAAGTGACGTTAGTACAATGTAAATATTATTCTATTCTCTATTTCTTTCCAACATCAAGATAAGAAGTATGTAGAGAAATCTTCAGGTTATTATATTATTTAGATAATAGTCAAAATATATATAGTATTCTATCATGGAGTAGAAGTAAAGATATTTTATCATTATTTATTCTTGAAATATTTATTTAAAAAAAAAAGATTTTCTTTAAATTCTTACTATTAATGCATAGTCAGAAACTAAATAAAAGAATAAATCTCTCACTGGATGATAAATATGAGTTACAAAGTAATTTGAAAATATGTACGTAAGGTTGTAAATATATCCACATTCTCGTTAACAGTAGTAGACTCTGGTGTATGTATCCTGATAGATCCTGTGAGAAACTTCTTCAAATGTCAAAATGTATTTCTTCAAAATATATTTGAATAGATAGTGAAAAACCATTATTTTCATGTAAACTTGATGAAATCAATATCAATCACTGTAGATCAGTATTCAGTTGATATAAAATCTATAAAGCTCTCGATATATTAGAAGACTCCGAGTCTTCTATTTTGTCTTATCATTCACAAGTCACAAGAGGGGTCCTGTATTATGTCCCTAAAAAAAGTCAAATTTTTTGGTGATCTCAACGAAAATCCTAATTTCAACACTTTTTTGTCTCATATATCATTAGTAAACGACTTTATTTTACTTATCCCCACTCATCAATGGAAAAGAAGCGAATAATATTTTAATGTAAAAAAGAGAAAACAATCGTTGGTTAGAAGAGTGTTCTTGAAACAATATAAACAACATATCTTAAAATATTTGTGCGATTTATAATAGGACTATTTTTTCTAAAGAATACAATTGATCACTGGTGGCACTTATGTTCTATATGACTACACTCTCGGACAGAAATCTTTCCCCCTCTTTGTTTCTATTCTATCATACTTTGCATAAAATTTATTGCCGAGTAAAAATATGACATAAGAATTTTATTTCAATATGGTATAGATTACACTGAAATAAAAGTTATGTCATATTTTTATTTGATCATAAATTTGATGCAAATTATGATAGAATAAAAACAATGGGAGAAAGACTTTTACCCGGAGGTATAAATAACTTAACAAAAGAAAATTAACCTTTTTTATGTCAAAGTTATTTCAGTTAGTTGCTTATGTTGAGAATTGGCTCGTATAAATAGAATTGATTCAAGATGAAATGTACCGCCAGTTTAGTTATTAGTTTCTAGCTAATTTAAATGAATATGGTTTTCTATGAAGAAACAATTTACAGAAAAAGAGCGATCGAATACACGTTGAGAGTGATTTTAGAATCTTTTGCTTCTGCTTCGAAAAGCACCTTGGCATCTTCATGCAAAAAGATATACGTCCTCAGACATATGAGAGGAATTTCATAAGACATGTCTCACTGTATGTTCTCAGAGATATATTTTTTTTCAATTATGAATGAGATCTTGTATGATAAGAACATCAAAATTTCTAGAAGAAAGTGCACAGACAAAGCGAAGTATTAACTAATGGGCAACGGGTTTTTACTGAAGATGTTCTTATCTCAGAAAGATCTCTTCATGTGTGACACGTTTGAAAGCATACCACGTTAATTATGTCCTGTGATCGTCGGAACGAATATTTTCACAAAGAAAATCTAACAATTTTCTTCACAGCATGCTGTAAAGGAGCATTAAAGTGATCTCAGAACACGTTCTTTTAAACAGAAAACATTTTTTTTTTACTAACTACTCTTTCCTATTAGTTGTTTCTCATGAACTATCCAACTCAGAGCTGACATGCTGCTGAGACGATGAAAGCAAAATATTGTCCGCACTAAAACAAATTCATAAATATTAACATATAAATAAATGCTAAAAAAATTAAAAAGCTTTTAGAAATTATTAACAAAATCAATTTTCAAGAAGATCTTCTAATTACAATTATTAGATCCGTCGTTTACTTCTGATAAGATTTGAGAGAATAAATCAGTCAGAAAAGCAATGCAACTTCGTTATATCTTAGATCCTTTTCAAATGAAATGGTAAAAGTTTTCTTCGTTTTATTACTCTATATAAATTTGCTGACTTGATAAAAAGATATTCTCACTAAAATATAAATGAACATACATTAATTTGAATAATTTTCTTTTTAATAAAACTAGATTTTGAACTTTGCAAATCAATCTGTGATTTTTCTGAAGATATGGCTACATATTTCAAAACTCCATTTACTATTAGTAATGAATCGTACTATGTCGAAGTAAAAGTACCAAAAATTGATTCATCATCTGGTAACAATTTAATCTGTTGTGTGGATATATCAGGTTCAATGAGTGGTAGTCCAATTCGTAATGTTTGTGAAGTATTACGTGATATTTATCAACGTACACAAATTGAATATCCATTATTTACTTATAATACAAAAGCAGATACAACAAAAACAATAAAATCAGTTGAAAAACAATATTTAGATGCAAATGGTGGCACTAGTTTTAGTTCAATCTTCAGTGCTATTCAAAATCATTTAGTTACTAATCAAAAATCAACGACATTTATTTTTATGACCGATGGTCAAGATACAGATTCTCAAGAAGCATTGAAACGAGCTATTCAAATGTTAAAATTAACTATTAGTGGATTATCAAAAGTAATAACAGTTGTTTTTCATGTTATTGGTTTTGGTGAAGTGAATAATAATTTTTTAAATCAAGTAAGACAATTTGGTAACAAAGAAGGTTTATTTCGATATTCAACTCAATCAGCAGAATTACAAAATAATTTCAATGATATGTTTGAATATGCAATGTCAGCCAGAGAATTTACAATTGTTATTAATGGACAATCATATACATCAAGTAGTAATGAAGAAACAGCTGGATTTTTAATTGATAATATTACAATTGATGATACAACAACTAAAGAAATCACACTTAAATCATCTGATGGTGAATCAAAAATTCCATTAGAACTTATGCAAAATATTCGTCCGATTCATCTTGTACGAGCATTAAATTTAGCATCACCAGATGATGAAAAATCTGTTCATAAAATTCGTACATCTTTAAATTCAATTATTCCAACAGGAAGTGCTGATCTTATGGAAAGATTAGAATTAGAACAAATTAAAAAAGAAATTGATGAACGAATGATGGAATATACTCAATTATTTACACAAATTAAAATTGGACAAGTACCAGAACAAGTCAAATTAAAATTGAGTGCATTAAGACATGATGCAACATTTGCTAATGCACAAAGACGTAAAAAATTAGATATACGTATTAGTAAAAATGTTGATTATTTTCGTCGAACAGATATTAGTGGAATATTAGATGGTTATAAAAAAAGTATTGATCAAGATGGTTGGAATAAAATAAAAGAACAAAAATCTGATTGGGTTTGTACATATTCCAGTGATGATATATATGAAATGATGAGAAAAGCACCGGATAATATTATGTGTTTAGGAATATTAATTGAACGTAATGAACAAGCTATTACATCACCAACAAAAGGTTTAAAATTAATTAGTGTGTCAAATACACTAATTTCATATGATTCATTTATTGCTGCAATGACTTTAGCAAGAAACTCCCACAATCAACAACAACAGCAATCAGATGGAACCAACTATGGACAATTTTCTGGAATTAATGACACTTACTGTGTAATTGGTCAATTACGTGAAAAAATCAATGCTGTTATACCACTTTATATTAATTATGAACATATGAAACGTATACGAATTTTAGAAGGAATTTGGCTAGGATATATGTTTACTTTAGATTCCTATGGTTATGATAAACAGCAAGAAATTGGTTTACTTAAGTTACTCTATGATATGATTATATTACGCACCGGTACAGAAAGAAATAAGCAAATAATAACTGAATTTGAAAAAGTCTGTCATTTTATTGTTACTGAATCAATCGGTTTTAAAAGTGCCTATGGAGAAAAAACATATGATAATTTTATTAACAGTATTCATGGACGACAAAATGGAACATATGATTTAAGTATTCCATTGATTATTGGACATTTAAAAAATGATTTAAAAAGTGTCTTAATGCCTGTCTATTATGAATATCTTCGACAATGTTTACATAAAAAAATGCCTGCAGATAAAATGAATATTATCGAACGATTATTATATGGTGATGAAAGTCAAAGAGTTAAAACCGTTGCAAATAATAATGATACAGTTGGTATTGATATAAATCAACAAGATCCTGATTATGTTGAACAAAGTTTTATTCAATATTTTCATGATGAAATGTGTAAACCAATTGAATTAATTCCAGAAACAACAACTGGTGAAGACCGAAAATTAATCATTCGTGAAGCTGACGTTGAATATATCAAAAGTATTTTACAATCAATTGATAGTGAACTTAGTTTAAATGTTCCTATCGTTATTAAAAATATGTTAAAATATTGTAATATAAATGAAAATTATATTGAAAATAATATTGATTATGATGATTTACGAAAAGAACTATTAATGATTTTACATATTGATCAAACTGTACCAGCTAATGTAACAAAATCAAATATTTTATCTATACTTGATGAAAGATTTCAAGGTAAAATTTTCATGAAAAAAAATCATTTTTTTTTTTAATTCATTTTCTATTTTTTGTATTATAAATTTTAGGAAATCGTGATAATACTGTTACATTTAACCTTACACCAGAAAACATTCGTATTGTTACATATAAAGTGTTAACTTCGAAAACATTAGAAGGTTTTGGCGGTTTATTGAGAAAATATTGTTCAAAACGTTGTGGTTCACTTTTTTCTGATGTTATCAAAAATTTATTAGTTTTACCACAAACAAATGAAACAGAGGGAAATGTTAATACTGCAACGAATAAAGATAAATTAATTGCATTATTAACAAATCAAGTTGGATATTCTCAATTATATAATAATGAAATGTCTGCCTTTTGTTGGCAACCACTAGCTGATGTCGATATTAATCTTTTGGCAAAAATTGTTGGCCAACGTGAATTCGAGAAAATTGAAAAGAAAAATATGAGCGAATATGTTTTACATTGTTATAGAATATCAAATAAACCCAATCGACATGGTTTTAGTAATTATAAACCAAATATGAATAATAAGTTTAAATTTACTGGTTATAATGATCGACATTAACTCAGCATCTTTTCTTTTCATCTATTAAACAAGATACTAAATAGTTTTTCTATTCTTCGGATTTTTTTCATTGTTCTTTTGAGTGATTATATTTACAGGAAGTCGTAAACTGGCACATTTGTTTTTATAACTTAGAAAGTATTCAGTTTTGCTGCAAGTAATTTAACTATTACATCAAACTTTTTGTTTATCCGATTTGAAATAAATTCTTTTAATTTCATTCAATGAATTAATCTATTGCTCTATTATCTTCATAGATTATGTGATAATCTATTTTATTATGAGATTATTTCACGTGTCAGTTTTTCATCGATGTTAAATCGAAATGATTGAAACTTCAAACAAAGCTTAGACACATATCTTGGAAATCAATAGCAAAATATGAACTGAAGATTGATTCTTCAACACTTTTCTTTTGATTCAGCTTCTCTAAATCACTTTTTTATCATTGAAGTTTAACATTCAATGTATAAGAATATCTTTTTCTTGAGAATTATTATCTCAAAAAAGAATAGGTAAGATATGAGTCAGTAATTTACGTTCAATATACTCCTGGTATGATTCAATATGAAGAATATGCATCGCCATTTGCTCCAAAGAGTACCATATTTTTTTTCAAAACAGTTTTCGTCGATCAACGAAAGTAAACTGTACAGAAATAACTGGTAGACTACTTCCTATAGTAACTGTTAAACTAGAGAACAATGAATACTGTTGACACCACTATTGCTATATATAAGGAACGACGAAAGAAATTCAAGAATCAATTTAGTGTGCATATCCAAATGAATGATTGTGATACAATAAAGTACACATTTCAAGTATGTGGACCATGCGAATGTGTTTAATCAATACATTCATTGGATATCGATATGAACAGAAACTGAAATAGAATTGAAAGTAGAACATCAATAAGAATAGATCAAGTCAGAGAATAGAAATACCAATATTTCGATGAAATAAAACATAACGATTTGGGAAAAAAAGAAACTAGATATACTATTGATTTTAACATAAGATTAAATTCAATGAATTCTCATGACAGTATTCAATCAATCAAAGTTCTTTTGTTTTTACGAAATTTTTAGTTCTTTAAAAATGAAATAAATTTTGTCTTAAAACAACATAAACTTACACCTGATGAAAAGAAAAACTACTTTCAAATAATATTGAATCAATTTCATAAATCCTCAATTTCGATTTAATGATGACTTACAAATAGTAGTTATATGCTTAAGAGAAGATATTTCGATATGATATATATGCTGAATTAATGAGAATATCATACTCAAGATAATTATAGTAAAAACAATATGTGATGACAATTTCATAAAATGATTAGTTTTAAGAAAGAATAAAATATTTTGTCGATTGTTCTTCAATGTGAATAACAAACTCAGCAAATGCATATAGTTTTAAAAGATTTCATGGTACAGCAACAGCGACAAAAAATAAGCATATAAAAGATATTAAAAGCAAACTCTTTAAACTTTTTTTGTGCAATGAAAATACCAAATGAAGGAACTGTTATACAAGTAATACTTAGAACAACCAAAACATAGTAACTACATAGGTAGAATATAAATAAAATTATTTATTAAAATAGCAATTTGTGTAGTGATTTCGGAATCTTTAGGACCTCCAATGTCATTAAATTATTTCAAGAGACTGAAGCAATTTTCATTTTTTATTTGATTAAAGACATTTGGTACTAGTGACTTTCGTGATCTTTTTTTTATTTTCTTTTTTGTTAACTTTTTGAGATATGCATTACTCAATAAAATTTTGGAATTCTATGAAAAAACCGTTCAATTTTTGCTCATGAAAACAATTTTCTTCTTCAATTAAGATCTATTTAGACCAAGATCACGAGAATCATTAGTCGTAAGAATCAGCTTTAAAATAAAAAAGTTTACTTTATGTCTTGAAGTAGTTCAATAAAGACGGAGATGTGAAAGATCCTACAATGTTTTTGATATGTACAGTAAAATTGCTGGAATGTGAATGTGGTTGATCTTAAAAGTAGACACACCCACATCATAAAAAATGATAACGATTAGTTTGATATTTAAAAGAAAATTATGACAATAGTGATATAAAATACTGTTTACTCTCGTTCTTTTATAAGACATATTCTCATAACGAAGCCTAGCATTAATGCTTTTCTTGCAATTACGATGAGTATCAAATGACAAAAAAAATTGAAGGACAAAATTGATCTGATTTTATCATGTACGATCTTTTTGCAAAGTTACGGATGATTATAGCCTTGCTTGTATTTTTGTATAACGCACACATGTAAATGTAAGTGTTAGTTTATATCGACACTTTACAACTACTTCCCTCTTACAGATAGATTCTCTTAGTTACAGAGAGACATGTTGTAGAAATGGTTGATAATTTTCTCTAGTCGGTCTCAGTTATCCGTTATGAAGATGTCTACATTACAATAGATTATTGAATTTGGAATATCGAATAAGCTCTTGTGAAAATTGCAGTTGTTTTTTGAAAGAAATTGGCAAGTGTACATTTGATGTCAGGTTTTCGGCTCTCCCTCTCTTATTGGCATCCTTCCATTACGAACTGACTCACACCAAACTTGATTTCTAATATATTATTCAGTTCGTTCTTTCAGAAGAATGATATAAAACTCAGGGACAGTGAACGCTTATTTTTAGGAGGACAGACACATAGAATGTGTTGCTATAACCACGATGTTCGAAAGAACTCACCCAACCGTCAGAAGAACATCATTTTTCGTCTTCACTCCTCTTTATAAAAAGTTTGGTTTCTGTATTATTCATCGTTATTAAAGATAGACGTAGCTGACACAGACTAGCTACATATGTAGAATGGTTAAAGTTCTTTTTTGAATATTTAACGATATATATCGATCTTTTGAAGTAGCTAATTTATTGCTTTGAATGTTGAACGTGTTAGTGTTTGAGACGAAAACTTGATCTTATTGTAAATGTAAGGGAATAAAAATAGCAATATATCGAAGTGCTAGAGTCAGTATAATCCAGCAGGAAAAATATAAGTCAATGGCATCCTAACTTTAAGTTGAAATCGACGTGAATATCTCAGAGTTTATCTACACCTTCAAGCTAGCTTTCATTGAAAGATAATGGATAATTAAATAGACTTGTAAATTAGGATACTATGCCAGTGAAATCAATGAAAAGAAAACTAAGAAAAATAAATCAACAAAAATGTGACTGTGATATGAAGATGTGGATCTTCTCTTCACCTACACTTTATCCTCTTCATTAATGTTACTAAAATAGTAGAAAGAAATTGAACGGACACAAGGCAACAGAGTAGAAATGCAACAATTCAACAATCTGTATTCTATCATAAATATCACTTGCAGTGTTTAATGTTCTACAGTTAAGAACCTGCTTGTCATAGAACGCAAAGCAATGCGATCTCTTACATCTTTTCGAAAGGTTCTGTTTTCCGAGTAGTTTCCTGTGCTTGTCACTACTAGTCGAGTCTTCTGCATTTGTATTAAATCGAAATTAACTTTCTAGTTAATACATACAAAAAATTCTACAATGCTAAAAGTTTCCGATTGACATCGGGTTTCGTTTATTTATTTATAAAATAAACTTTTTCGTGTACAATGACAGCATAAAATCGAATGGATGAATTATTCGATGATGAAATCTAAGCACTTTTGAATCGAGCAAGTGGAAAATTCGGGCCTGGACATGTGCGTCCAACGTTAAATTGGTCATGTGTATAAATATTGATGCCTGGATAACGACGTTTTATATTAGCAACTAATTTAATACCCGCTTGAATTTGTGCTTCAGGCATTACATTATTATTTTGAACATTACGACTGAATTCAATACCAATACACCACAGATTGGGATTTGCGCGACCATAAAATTGTGAGTTTGTTGTTACCACACCTAGAATAATTGACTTTGAATGTTGTAATCTTAATGTGTTCGAAGCTGAAGGTCCATTATGAAAACGCTCGAACTTATTACTTTTACTGTTTTCTTTTTGAACAAATACAGAGATAGAGCTCCATGCCAGCTTTCCTCAAAAACTGAATGGATGATTTAATTTATCAAAAAAAAAAAGAATTTAAACAATTTTTCTGCTTAAAACTAATATTTTCAACTGGGTTCATGCCAGACGAAAAGCAAAATTTGATGTGAATGACAAAAGCATTGAATTATTGTTGACTTTGCGTGCTTTAAAAGTTTCTATAGATTAACAAAAAGAATCAAGCGTCTTTAGGCATATTAACCACTATCTCCGAAATGTCTTCTCGAATAATATGTTTGTTATCTTCTTGAGAGCAAAAGTGAAACGTACCATTATGCCATGCTGTATCGTCTTCGCTAACCATTTGCGTAACTGATCCATCTTGTCCAACAACATAATGTGCAGAAACTTTACTTGTTGGATTTTGAAACCATTCAATTGTGCCACCGCCAGCTGTGCCATGAAGAACCAAACCTGTTTCATTTTTATTAGAAAAAGTTAGGAATAAGAATAATCGAAGAAGAAGAAGACTACTTACATGTGATGGCATGACCTTGACGTCCACGACCGAAATGTGGTGATGATATTTGTTTAGCACCAGTATAATCCAATGTCCATGAATGCACACTGGCCACAACAACAGCCAACAATAATACAATGAACTTCATCGATTAGCTCCTTGAAAAAAAAAAGAAATCGTCCAAGAGATGTGGATTGTAAGTGTATTCCTACCTGTTTTTCTTTTTCTTTCGTTTGACAATATGGCATTCAAATTCGCGCTTTTAAATAGATATTTATCACACAAATTAGAAATGTGAGAAGTTGATCCTCGTAAGCTTATTTTCATTTATTTTTAATTTAAAAAAAAAAAAAGAATGTCTCTATTTTTTTATTGTTGGTGCAGATTTTATGAAATTTGATCTGAAATGAATGTAGATACAGTCACAACCAGAAGGCTAAATTATATAATCTATCTACTGAAAGTTGGTCATGTGATTTGAAAATCTTGTTTTCATAATTGAAGCATCTTCAGAATGGTGTTGCTGCTGTGAACTATTCATTCTAGAACGTGTTTACTTTGATGTAATGCAACTTACTTTCTTTCTAGAAGTCACTGTACAAAAAATAACGATCGACTTTCAATAGATATACCCAATTAACAATTTTAGATTTGAATGAAAGTTATCCCATGTTTGTAGAGCATATGATTTTAGATATATAGGCAAAGTTTTAAACTATGGATGGTTTTTGGCTGAGCTATTATGATTTGATTACAATCGTCCAAAATAGCTTTTTATTAATTTGAAATATTTTTTTGATATTTTCTCGTCAATACGAGCTAGAATTCTGAAAATTTCAACAGTTATATATTTTGAGATGGACGCACCAACCATCCTATCCAATAAAGTCTATATGGTGATCAATTCTCCAGATTAGCGTGATAGAATTTGTTTACCATTTTTTTTTCTAAAGACTACTAATTAAGTATTATTTGAGTATGCATTCAAAAGTTCGAGACTTTAAAATTTAAATCGACAAGCCTCATCACAAAATATTTTATTTTTCAACGCAATATAAAACGGACGATGATTACATGCCATTCAATTTTATTACCAAACAAAGTTTATTTTCTATGAAAATTTCAGCAATTAAAGAAGTCAAAGTTAACATTCGTTTCAGTAAGTTGGAGCGTGATTGGTGATATTTTCACTTTATTTTAATGTTCAATTACATGGGTACCTTTGTGATCTTGAGAAAGGGGAACAGCGAGATCAGAATTAGTCATTGTTGAAAGCAGCTTCGAACGATTCAATAGTCAATTTACATACTATTCGATAGAGAGTTGAATTTAAAAAAAAACTTCACAAATAACTTCGATTTAAAATCAAAAAACGATTATAAAAAGTATAATATTCCTCATGTCTATTCCTCTATATTGATCACAATGATATAATGTAGAAGGCTTGTCAAAAACTCTTTTCGGAGAATCGGTTTCGAAAAACTCGTGTGCATTGTTATTTGATATTGACATATCACAAAAATATGTACTAATTACTTGATAATGAACATTGTGTATCCATGATCTATAGTGTTGGGTAACGGATTGAGATGAGTATTTTGTCATAATTACTAGTATTCAATAACAACTAAAGAACTAGCTGATCAGAGACCAAAAAAATAGCTTTCTTATCTCTTCAACTTTGAACATATCATCCAAAATATGACAACAGTATTCAGTAGTGAATCTTCTATATCTATAATCTATAATATCGTGAGAGAAACTTAACTGATTTCTGTAGCATGAGGAACACTGATTAATGTCTGGAAAAATCATACATCGAAGGTCTACAAATAAGGCGTCTTTTACTTTTCTCTTAGCAATATCCAAAATACGGAAAAAATGCCTAATAGATGACATTGTGAACCTACGACTTCAGTTGTAACATGTGAAATTTGGATGATTTTTGTATCAGAAATAATCAGATGTTACTATTTATTTAAATGTAAACAAGTATGAAGTTAGAAAAAAAGAATACACAGTGAATGTTTCATTCAAAAATGCATATGACTTGCTAGGGAAAAAGATTTTAATTCAAAATCGATTATATTTCTAAACAAGGGACTTCTCTCCAATATTCTTATAATGATTAACAGGAAATGATATTGAATGTAATAATATGCCTATTATTAAATTAGAAGAAGAAGCAGTAGGAAAAATATAAGAGAAGTTTGAGTATAAAATTTCTATGGAGAATATGTTAAATTCTTTTGAAGATCACGATTTTATTTCTAACTTTCGACAAACTATTTTGGATAATATCAGAAGTTAATCAAAATGAAAATACGTTGACTCTTGTATATATGTATGTCGTTGCCTGTAGTATCATGGACATGGTAAAAAATGTGGCAAATACTATTAGGCAACTTGTGATCAAATGAGTAAATGATCTACTGATTTGCGCGTGTCAATAGATCATTGTGCTACTTCATTAAAAGCTGCCTAATTGTATTTGTCTTGTTTGAGGTCATCATCATGACATAATGGATAACGACACACATATATACAAGAGTCAACATGGTTTTTTCTTTGATTATTTCCTGACGATGACAAAAGTAGTTTGTTGAAAGCTTGAAATAAACTAGTGATTTTCAAAAGAAGCTAACATGTTCTCCGTAGCAGTTTTATACTCACTGTTCTATTAATGCTTCCCTTCGAAAGTGTGTGATTCAAAAATAAAAATATTTTTAGTGTTACAGCTCTTTTCGCTTGTGTCAGTTGCTTTCTCTGATGGATACTCTACTTAATCTGAATATGCCAATTAGTATGATATTTCCTCTTTGAGAGAGTGTGTTTTGCACGATTTAGAAATAAACACACTTGTTCCGAGGCTAGTCCGTTCATTTGTACACATCTCTATTGACGCCTATTAGCCCAAGGACGCAATATATGAACAATCCACAAGTTTTCTTGGAAATTCAAATAATTCATCATGTGGAAAACTTTACTTCAATAATAACCGATATCATCCTATGGAACACATTAGAAGTGATGAAATCCTGGTTTCGCTGCTAGATCATTCTCCTGATATTACCAGAATAATTTTCCCATTTTATGTGTTAAATCAATAATCTTCATTGAACATCGATCTATCAATCGTCAACCTTTTGTTTCATCAATTCAACCCGTGTCACAATCAAAATTAAAATACGATATACAAGTAAACTTCAATCTTTATTTATTTTAGAACACTTTTTCGCTCACATTTTTCGTCTAAGTTGATCGAGGAATTCTTGTCGTTTTTGCACTTTATCGTGACTAGAACCGAATATGAGACGATCAATGGCGACCGATCGCTCTGCATGTTTGATAGCCTCTTTATATTGATGAATACTGTCAAATGCTACAGCAATGTTACAGTGAGTCGTGGCTAACGAAGGATGATTTTGTGGAAGAGATTTTTGCTGAATTTCAAGTGTCATTTGAAAGTATGAGATAGCCTTCGAATACTCTTTCATCGCAAGAAGTACTCCACCAATATTGTTGTAAGTGGTAGCCAACGTTGGATGATGTGGCGGAAGGTGAATGTATTTGATTTCGAGTGAGCATTGATAATTCTGGAGTGCTTCGGCAAACTTGCCTTGATCTTTGAGCACCAGACCAATATTGTTGTAATACGTAGCGGTTTTCAGTTTCTTGGGTTGTGAAGCAGTAAGATCAGCATTGAGAGCAAGTTGATACTGCTTCAATGCCCCATCTAGATCACCTTGCCGATGAAGAACCAATCCAATGTTGGAGTAGGTAAGAGCGAGTTGAGAATCATTCGATGGCAGATATGTCAAGTAGATACGAATGGAATGTTGATAGCGAGAGAGTGCACCCATTAGATTGCCCTTCTCCCAGTTGATAAATCCGAGCTGATGGTGGATATGTGCGAGAAGCTCCCGATCGTCATTTGATGTCGTTTCGAGCAACTTCTTGTAACTCTCTTCGGCTCTGTCGAATTCTCCCATTTTGATCATCAGTGAAGCTAGTCTGTGCAAGCCTGTCGGTCCTTCAATCTCAACTCGCATTTGGTCGGTGAGATGTTGAAGTTGTTGATCATTATCACTTGTCAATGTTAAATTGATTTCCCATAATCCATCATCAATCAGTTTCATATCACCGATGCGAAAGATCGAATGCATCGAAAAGAGAAATTCTTTTTCAGTTCGATAGAAGCTAATGCCATCTAACGAAGCGAAAGGAGTTGATGAAATTGAAGGATCGATTTTTATTTGAAAAAGAATAGCTGTCATCTCTTTCTTCTCTCGAGCACGACGAGAAAAAGTCAGAGAAACAGATCGTCTGGTGCTTGTTGAAAGAAAGTTATTGAATGAGAGAAGACCACCATTGCTCTCCTTCATCCTGTCAAATTCGACATTCAACATGCCTTGTCCTCGATAAACAATGAATGAATCTGTGTAGTTCGATTTCGAATGAAGTTGCTGAATTTCTTGATGAAGGTCACGAATGAAAAAGCCCATTTTCATAATAATTTCAATGTCAACTATTCGCAAAGCTTTGTTAAGCATCGAATAAATGAAACATTCTCGAGTATACCACCAAATAGGCGAGTGACTATAATAGTCTCGTTCGAATTCGTCGATCACATTTAGTTCGCTCTGGTTGCCAGAATATTGCAAACGACAGAATTTCGCGAGATCTTTTTTTGAATTATCATCATAATTGATATCAATAAGATTTTCTTTGAGTAGTTGAGAATACATAAAAGATGGATCGAGTTCACTCAAGCTAGCAGCCGATGATGCAGAAACAATACTAATAGGACTTAGATGATTGTTCGATTGACGAATATCTTGTATGAGTTCTTGACAAATGAGCTCAATTCGAGTAAAGACTCCTCTAACCTTGCTGTATTTTTCGGCCCACTGTTCATGATTCGATTTGTCACCACAAAACACATAGATCGAATCAAGTTCAGTGATTTGTTCAATGAGAGGAATAATATATTGACCAAAAGAATCGGATACAATCAAAAATATCTTTTCAACTTTAACTTCTAAAAGAAAGTCGACACATTGATCGGGGTCAGTAAATGTTTTGATCAAATTAACAATCTGTCGGAGTTGAGCAATTGAATTTGCGCAATCTTCATTCGATACATTGATATTTGGGTCCAACCAAACGACAATAAAATTCTCAACAATGCGAAGCTGTGATACCTTCATTGTTTGTACTTGAGCATTGTCATTTTCGGATGAAGACGTCAACTCTTGACTACTTTTCAATTTGAGAACTGCACTTGCTAATTCGGATGATGATTTTGTAGCTGATTTTGAGTTCGTTATTCCCATTCTGCATCCATATATACCAGAACGTTTGCTCTATAGAATGAATGGGACTTTGTTTGCTTACCTTTTGCTCTCAGGAATAGAGAAAAATGATGACGGCAATGAATGGGATTGAGTGTTTTGGTTTACATTCGATTTTTTTCTCTTCTGTTCTACACCAAAATTGCTTATGCATATTCAATGCCCTTCATTACTTCCTTTTACTCTAGCTATTTTCTTTGTGTCACTGTTACAAAGTAAATATAAGAACGAACAGAAGAGTTTTATCGTTGACATATAACAAGAATAAAGCAACTGTTCTGTTTTCGCGTTCGTTAGAATGCGATGTATTTTGTTCTATGATTCAGAGAGTGCCAAAAGCTGCTATCATTAGAGGTGTGCACCAATCTAACAGTTAATGGCATACAGTGGGCAACTTTTACATGGCAGGTATCTATCGAAAATAGGTTTCTATTCAACTCAGAAAATCATTGTTAGAAAGATTAAATATCTTTTGAAACATATCTTTCAACAACAACAAAAAAGAACTAATGCATCTGTGGCAGAGTTGATCATTCAATAGTAGACAATATCCGTTTAAGTATGTAGATGGATGAGAAGAAAGGATACCTAACCACCCCAGCCACCTCCTGCTTACGCCTACATCTATACCTGAAAGCAATTAGTCTGCTAAATCTGTTGGAATAAACTTCATTTTCAGGACACTTATCAATAATACAAAATGTACATGATATGAATCACCAAAAGTAACGTTCATCTATTAATGCATAGCATTTTCAATACCATCTCACATTCGGATTTTGTCAAAGGAAAATATTGTTCAACTTATTATATGAATTCTCCTTTACTAGAAAAAGATTAATTTTCTATACAGCTATTAACCTTTTGGGAACGGTGGTAAATACGTTGCACCACGTATTTTACAATAAAGAAAATATTTGCTCTCCATTAAATTGTTATGACCTGGGAGGTCGTAGGTTGTTCCATCTGTCACCTCATGAACTCATTCTTCATTTCAGAAACTGGAAAAATTACGAAAATTCCATAAATTACTTGAATTCCGAAATCAAGAGAAGTGTTAGAAACCATGTGAAATGTGTGAGTGTGAATGAGTTTGTATATTGCATGAGTTTGATGCAACCATGTTGAATAATTGAACTACGACTGACAGTAGAGTCGTTGTTAAAAAGCTTAATAATACACAAATCACATCTGATTCGATTATATAATATGGAGTTGGTAGCACAATTCAAATTCAATCGACGTTTGACATTGTTCAAAGAAACATTGAGAAGTGCTTGACATCCAGTGACAAAACATACATTGTACGTGATAAAAGCATGGGTCTATACATTTTTATATGTATGTATCGTTGATATAAAACAACTGAGAATAGATGGTCACTGTTGAATCATTTTAGAAAAGCTTTATTGAATGAAAGACATCAACAATTTTTTAACGATCAAAAAAGGCTTCACTCTTGTAAAAATTGATGAAAAATTACGACTATGACTCTTTAAAAAAATTAGATTTTTGTTTTTAGAAAGAATGAGAGATTGTGAATAAATATGTACTCAATTGAAAGTCCAATCATTGTTTGTCTTCAATAGTTCCGCAATAGCACAATTCATAGCCACAACTCACTCTAAAAAGTTCTAGTCTAACTAAGCAAACTATTATTTAGTTTAGAGCTTTATCAGACAGGCATCTTCTTGATCTCCACAATGAAGATATAGAAAGAAGAATCGCCAACGGGTAAACTAAAAAGAATGAACTACTAAGTAGTTTTCATGTATCTCAGAAGCATAAAACAGAAGGAGCTAAATTTTTTACAATATGCACTTTTTAATTATGTACCACCTTTTATCTTTCAACTAATTCTATTAACATTTCATTCTTTAGAATCCAACATGAAACGGGTTTCTTTAAAATCTACAACTTTCGAAATATATCTTTTCGTTTGTTATTTTCTCCATACACTTAACCTATTTGGTTAGCCTGTGCATGAAGGCTGAGCGTTGATGAGCTTCGAAGTGTAGTTACCAGAACGACAATACCAGTATAGAATATTTTTTAGATATTTATCTCAGACTTAAATATCCACACGCTCATGATCAAACTGCAATCGTCATTTTCCCATCCTCGTCTACACCCATAAGCATTTCTCGTTCATATTAATCAGACAAATCCACCCAACAAAAATTGTTCGAAATCAGTCAACACAAATCTAAGATTATATTTCGTTGTACTGCCTGTAAAAATATAGTCAAATCAATATATGTGTTAGTTCATGCATTAAAAATGTGCATTGCCTACGAGTATTCGGAGAGTGACATGAAGGCAGTTATGCCACAGGTGCAGGTGGTCCCCGTTGTAGCAGAAAGGATGATTAATTTTTGGGTGACGAGAACATCGAGCGACTGTGCCTTTTCACATCAACTGGTAAACTCTATTTCTAGGAGTTTTCTAAAACAAGAATGTATATCAAATGCTAAAACTTAAAAAAAGAAATTTAATCATCGAGATACCGTTCGTTCTACTGCCTCATTTTGAGACTCGTTTGTTAAATTTACAAACCTAATCATAATTAATGTTGATAAAAAAATGATCTAAATAGTAAATTTACTTAACTCAAAAATTAGTGAATGGCACTGTGACAAGCATAATATTTAAATTCGTCTTCAACTTAAATTTGTGTAAATTTATTTAGTAAATAAATTAAGATTGAAGCAAGTACTCCATAAGTATATATATATGCCTGGTTATACCTTGCCTAATTAAATAGTCTGTTGCTCATATGCAAATGTTTTAAAATGAAAAATTATTTCTTAAGAAATATTATGCCACCACAAATATAAGAAAAATTTTGACAAAACAAATTGTTCAATTATCGTTTGGTGCTGCTGCCATTGTCTCCTTCTTTCGGCACACAGTGCATGCTTATTAAATGATAATATTGATTATATTTTAAATGCAGTATCTCATTCTAGACAATATTAATGATGATGATGGTGAATATGAGAAATAACAATATTTAATTTCATCTAGGAGCAAACGAACCAATTGATATATTTTATTGAAAATATTTCGTATTTGCAATAAAAAAATTAAACTGTGATGAAGATATGACAAAAGCAATTTATTTTGCTATACTGTTTTTCTAGCTTGTGTCATTATTGCAAAGCTTATCTTTATCAATAGGACTGTTTTTTGTTCGTATTTTTCTAATTACGATAAGTATCAAATAACAAGAAAAGAAGGACAAATAAATTCAATGCATACTCCATGTCATTATTTTGCGAAAGAAAACGATTACTATCATGTATTCAACCTTAACTATACTGTTCATCGTATTACAAAGGTAAATATTTTCATTTAAATAACTTTTCAATAAGCAATCTTTAGTTTTATTTTGTTTAGTTTGTTCGGTATAGTTCTTGTATTTAATTATATATTAATTATTCTCATTTGTGTCTTGTTTAGCATTAACAATAGGTCAAACATGTCGAAATTTATCAGCCTATGCACCTTGTTCAACTAATCCCGATTGCGGTTGTCTACCGTTTTCATCATCAAATGATCAAAGTGGAATTTGTGCATATCTTCATTTAAATGCTTCAAAACTAAGAACATGTAGTGAAATAAATTATTATTGTGATCAACCATATGCTGTTTGTGTTCATCATCCAAATTTATCGATAGATCGACCATTGTGTTATCCAACTGGTATGGCTACATTAGATCTTTGTCCGCCATTAAGTTCAATGTCAAGTATAAGAAAGAGATTTTTATTCTTTGAATAATGTCTAATATTTCTTTTTTTTTTTAATTTGAATTGAATAGCTTCGTCTCCATCACCAGTAATACCTGTTGAAGAGATTTGTGTTAATGTAAGCTGGTCTAAACTCGGTATAACTGTTGCTGGAAGTAATTTTAGTGGTACTGCATTAGATCAACTTCGAAGTCCGACTGCGATTTTGTTTGATTTGAAAACGAATACACTCTATGTTGCTGATAATGGAAATGCACGTATTGTAGCATGGCAATCAGATGCTAAACGTGGAACTATTATAGCTGGAGATAATGGACAAGGAAATAGAACTGATCAACTTGGTTGGGTAAGTAACAAGAAAAAACAAGATATTTTCTTCGTTTAACAAAAAATAGATTATATTTAATTAGATAGCAGATATGTTAATTGATCCAAAAGATGGAAGTTTAATTATATGTGACGCACGAAATCAACGAATTGTTCGATGGTCACGACGTGCTCAAGAGGGAGAAATACTTATTGATAAGCTCTATTGTACTGGGTTAGCATTTGATGATCAAGGTTTACTTTATGTTACTGAACATGAAAATCATCGAGTTACTCGATGGATATTAGGAGAAAATATAATAAATGATCAAGTAGTAGCTGGTGGTAATGGTAAAGGTAATCGACTTGATCAATTATATGAACCTTCGGCTGTTTTCGTTGATCGAAATCGAACTGTTTATGTAGCAGATTATTCTAATGATCGAATTATGAAATGGACAGAATATGCAAAAGAAGGAATTATTATAGGACAACTACGATGGCCTAGAACAATTCATCTAGATCAATCAGGTAATATTTATTCAATCGATGGATATTATAGCAGAGTTGTTCGTTGGACACCAAATAATGTCAATGGTACAACCATCATTGGTCAACAACAATATACTCTTAGTCAAGCAAATGATTTAGCATTTGATCAAGATGGAAATGTATTTGTTTCAAATCTTGGTACTGGTCGTATTGATAAATTTAATATTGATCGAAGTGCTTGTCCTTAAAGAATATTTTCAATTGTAATCATTAATTTTGTTGAAATAAAAACAAAACGATATGAACTTATTATTTTTGAACTCTATTGTTCTAAAGTCTACAGATATAGTGATTTCAAGCAAATCATAATACGGAAAAAAAAAGTGATTTGATTTATTGCTAATGCTTTTTTTTTTCAATGAGAATTTAGTTGATA
This sequence comes from Rotaria sp. Silwood2, assembly GCA_905329745.1. Classification (NCBI taxonomy): domain Eukaryota; kingdom Metazoa; phylum Rotifera; class Eurotatoria; order Philodinida; family Philodinidae; genus Rotaria; species Rotaria sp. Silwood2. Next base: position 584,061 of record CAJNSZ010000042.1, read on the forward strand.
TTTTAGAAATTGATAAAAACCAAGGGAAAAACTGCACGAATCGCACATTCTGCACCTTACTAGTATTTTGCCAGTGTCTTTCAGTAACTCAGCATGTTTTAACAATTTTTGGTACGAAGATACAGCAGTTACTCCCTTAAAGTAATAGCTATTAGAAATCTTTACAATGCATATATTTTTTAAATGTTAACTAAATCAAAAATAAATCACAATACTTTTCCAATTTGATCATATCATTTGTTTAAACACAATACGGAATAATGACTCAAGTATACTAGACAGTTTCAAAATATCATTCACATAGAAAAGTATCGAAAGTAGAACGTCATTGAAATAGTGCGAATTACCAATGATTTCTTACTCGAATAATTAATCTTGATCTATTAAAAAAGTTTGCTACCGAAGAGCTTCTTCTGAATGAGCGATAATCATTATTCAATTGAACTGAAATTGATAACTTAAGGAATTCAAGAAGCATATCGAACTTAAATGTCTACATACTTAAGCAAGTATTGAATTCAAAGAATTTTAAGTAACATATTCTGATATTAATAAAATACTCTTCACTGAAAAGATAATTAGTAACTAGTCTACCAACATCCTTATGCTTTGTGAAAACATTGTAGCATGATATTGAAATTCTGAGCGTGTGTACGACATACTTATTAATGACTTAGTTCATCCATTGATAAAAAGTAAATAAAATAACGTTCATCATATATTAATTCATTTGATCCAAAACTATGAATATAATCGCATGCGATCCTAATGATGCATTTATCAAAGCAATATGAATACAATTTTTTTTTGCTGTAAAATAATTTTTTTACAATTTTAATAAATTTCAATAGTGTTGTTTGTACTTAAAAAAGACATACATAAAATTATTCATCAAGGATGAATTTTGCTAATTCAAAATTATGTATCTCAGTTCTCTCATCAATGGTTAGCTTTAAAAAAAAAAAAGAAATAACATATTTATTTAATCAGCATTGAAATTTTGATCAAAATCACATCGAATAATTTAATCATTGTTAATCAATTAAAGTACATTGGATGATCATTTTGAATCATAATGATTTAATGTTCTTTTTAATTCTATTATAGATCGACAAACAAAGATAAGTTTCTCTTTCTAGACTCTCTCATTTTATTCTTGATATTATAGATTTATAGATTTATTATGAATAAAAATAGATTTAGTCAAGTATCAAATGAGTGTACGGATTAGGTTAATCAATAGAAATCACTTTTTGTTTTTTGTTATTATTAAAAATTTGTATTCTAAAATTGATGCTATCAACTATACAATGAAATTTAAATTATTCTAATAGATATAAATGTAAATCAAGTTAAGAGCGCGCTTTTATTATAATAGTTTATTTCTTATCGAATTTAGTATTTAGTTCATAATACAATGACGATTGATTTATTACGAATTTGTTTGATTAATATGCTTTCATGGTCAGCTTTTGGAACGCCGATAATATTTATCTACGAAGGCTTTTATCAAGGATTTTCATTAGGTGAACCTTTAATAACAATCATTCTCTGTTTTGCACTTAGTATTCTAACAATTGTTTTGTGTTCAATAAACAATATTAAAAAAATTATTATCTTTGCTAGTATTAATACAGGTTTAACTGACATAAATAAAATAAAATAAAATATATTTTTGGAAATTTTTTTAGTGATTATTTTAATTTTATTCCTCATCAAAATAGTTTTGTTATATAATTTTGTTGATAATAGTCGTCAAATATTTCATCAACTAATGGAAAAATATCCTAATGGTGAAAAACCAGATTCAGCTCAATTCGTATCATATTATGTACCAATTAAAGATGAACAATGTTGTGGTATCGATAATAATAAGAATTTATCATTTGAAGAATCCAATTATTTTCGTGTAAATTTTTATGACAATTGTATAATATTTTATCCACCTACATCAGATTCTGAACATCCATATCGGTAAGTATAAGTAAAACAAAACACAGATAAATATCTCATGTCTTTTTTTTCCTAATCATTAGTGGTCGACCATGTATGAATTATGTGCATAAATGGCATCGCAGACTTATAAAATGTATATTTAGCATGCTCTAGTGGATGTATTGAGTTCAAGGTACCAGTGTACTGGCTCAGTTGTCGGCCAAGTATCTTTTCGGGTACCCTGTTATTCATGTGTCACAGGATCTTGATTGACTGAGAATTATCTCATGAGAGAAGATTCATAGGTGTGAATCGTCGATCGAGCTCATCTTTCTTTGACATGCACAGTTCGTCGAGATGAGAAAAACTCTTAAAAGGTTTGTTTTCATACGGAGTTCTTCTAAAGTTATAGTTATGTTAGTAGCTATTTGACCTATAGCGAAGTATTAAATGATAGATACTAACTAGATACCTGTCCATTTTCTATAGTATTCTATGAAAAATTTTTCAACAAGTTAGTAGATTGAACATTTACAAGCATTTTGTAATCAACTCTTAAAAATCCACCAGTACCCAAAGGTTTCTGTTACATATTGGTAGCAGGGTATCCTAAGAGGAAACTATCTGACCTCAAGACTTCCAAAAACTTCATGAAACACCAATATATAATTAAAAGTTGTTAGTGGAATCCTTGAGGGATTAAAGTGTGAAACACGATCTAGCTGCTCTTACTATACACACAGAGATTGTTTTATTCTATATATTTTTTTCGAATACATTTCTTCATCATTTTTTTTACTTAATTCTCAGAAATGCAATATGGTAGTAGTTCATATATTATAACGAGATGTTTGTTGATATAGGATCTGTGACGCGAGGAGTGGAGGAAAGAGATAATGGTGCCGAGATGTTGGTCATGATTTGTAATGAAAGAAAGATGTTGCTAAGAATGTCCAAAAGTTATCACTTAAATATTTCATGGCACTTCGACAGACTTGAAAACTGAAATCTCTTCTTTTTTTCCTCACGGTACCCTGAACTCAGTATATTCACTAGTGGTATTCTGTATTTAAAAAAAAAAATTATGTTTTCTCACATTTTTTAGTCAATGCTTTCAAGAGTAAGTTATTTTTATATTTATTTATTTTTATATCTAATTGAGCCAAAAGTGATATTCATCACATTGGTCTTGATTTTTTTATGGACTTATATCGAGTTAATTCAACGTGAACAAGATCAAATGATTCAATCAAAGATACGAATAACAAATCATCAAAAAATAAATTATCCATCAAGTTTTTCTGCTAATTATTCGTCGAATACATCTGTTAATAACTAGTCAACTTTAACACATCTCAAATTTATCGGTATACTTTACAAGAAGAGAAAAAATAAACAATCGAATCAGACAAAATTTATAAGGATATTTTGTCTTCTTTTTTTTTATAAAAAAAAAACGTCCATGTCAGTTATTTGAAGCGCTTATTTATTCAGACTTTAACGATCGATTCAAGAAAATATACGGAATAGTAGACGAATGAAAGAGTTCTATCTATTGTCGGCGCGCCAGAATTAAATGTGGATTGGCGTAAGATGAATATCTCGAGAACGACAAAAGCTAGCATTCTGCGATTTTCACCAATCGAAAGAGGCTGAGTTAGAAAATGTTTTGATGTAAGATTATCCAAGATGAAATTATTACATAACCAATATTTATTAGGAATCTTTCCGAAAAATGCATAAAAATGTAATGAAGTGCCAATGAAATTTTCATTCTGACATGCATGTTAGATAGAAGAACTTCAGCTCTATAGTTCAAGTTACAATGCGAATGATTATCTTGTCACAGCCGAGTGTTGAATAAATGGCTGACTTCATTTGCTCATCATTCGACTGTGAGAAATTAATCATTTGCATTGTATCTTGAACTGTAGAGCTGAAGTTTTTCTATCTAAGATGTATGTCAGAATGAAAATTTCATTGGAGTTACATTACATTATTATGCATTTTTCAGAAGGATTCCTAAAAAATATTGGTTATATAATGATTTCATCTTGCATAATATTATATCAAAACTGCAGAACGCTAGTTATTATTGTTCTCGAGATATTTGTCCTACATCAATCCACACTGAATTCTGGTGCCGACAATAGTTACTACTATTAATAAACAGCTTGTTTTTAAGTTTATCGATAATTTTAATTTCAGAATGCTTGATGATTGGGTTTGTTACGCTTAACATAACAATATAAAAGGCTTATTGAGGTTCTTAGTTTCTAGATATTAGATCTATAATCATCAATGTTATAGAACATGACGTATGTTCGTCTAATGTAAATGTTGAAATCTTGCTCATGTTTGAGTATCGTGAAAATCTTAGTCTTATCAATTATAACTTTTTAGTGCGCTATGCTCTTCACGTCTGTTTTACTTAAAGAAAAAGGGAAGATAATCATTATGATAGTATTCAATGATAGAGAAATCTACATGATGACAAGAACTTTAACACGTTCTTGAATGCCGATCTCTGATAATTAATTATTTCTTACTCGTTAATATGAAGATTCTACTAGAATTTACATAGTGAAAAATATTGAAGCAAAAAATCAATATTATTTTTTATGATAGACACATGACTTAGATTTTTACGAGAAAACATCGGTTTTTGACTGATAATTATATTAAAATCGATAATAAACTTTTCATTGATTGAAGAAATAATCAATTTCTATGATTATAATGAATTATATATATATAATTATTTATCATATTTGCAATTATTATTCTCGTAATGGAATGTAATATAACTATTGATGATCCATTGGCATTAAATCTAATGAATAAATTTTCATTTCATAATGATTAATTCTTATTAAAACAAATGAGATTCTTGCAAGGTTATAACAATCGTATATATTATCGAGAGACATTCGATTAAATCATTGATAGGAATGTACCATAATTTGAATAAACTAAAAATAGAATTTGCAAGCGTCAAGTTAGAAATATTTATTGGATGATTTAATACTAGATTACAAAGATAGATAGATAAAACTATACATTTAATCTATTAAAATTTGTTTAAATGTATTAATCGACTTTAACCTTTTACTCCTCACAACAGTTCCAGAAGAGCCACTATTAATATAACTTTATGAATAGAGTATTAGCCTGTCTAATAACGGATGAGCCGAAACTTTTCAGACAAAATATTTGTTTATTTTTGACTACTTTAAAAATGTTTCTAATGAATTCAAAACTATAGACTAAGAGCAAAATTTTGTGCTCTTGCCAAATGTAGGCTTAGAAATTTTCTCTCGAAGTTTTCTTGAGATTAATAAGATAATCTTAAAAGTTAAAAGGTTTATATTTAATTGTCGATTTATTGATCTCTTTTATAAAACATGATCTAAAAGTAATGTTGAAGTATAAAAGTAAAAATCGTACTCTCCCCTCAAACCATGACAGACGCCCAAACAACATCCCGTCCCTTTTATCATAAACTGTGGCAAACACTTCAGTGTTGCTACTCTCTCCTAAAAAACTGCAATACCAATACCCATGGAAGTTGCTGGATTAGTCTAAAACTCGATTAAATTTAAAATAATGATTATGTCTTTCTTGCATATTCACTGTAGCATAACATGATTAACATCTTTCATCACCAATATAGATTATCAATAGTTCGTAACTCACAAATCGAAATATTTTCCATTGAAACCACTGATTTAAAACGTAAGCAACTAGTCTAATTTTTACATTTTAATCACGTAGTAATTGTGCTAAAGATTTTACTTCGAAATAAAATATAAGAAAAATCGAATAATACTTGATTAATATCTATGAATTCATTCTTATGAAACATAATAAAATGATGCACATGAAACATTTGTCTATTCAATATTCCTTCCTAATGCGATCATGTCATAAAGAAAATCCGGCTTGTACATTTTTACAAAAGATTCGTGTTTCTAATTGCTTATCTTATGACATAATTAGTCTTGTCTTAAGATATTTCAGATCAGCTAAAATGATTGACTTATTTTCTTTTATGAAATTCAATTAAGTAGTTTGATTAGACATAATTAGAAAACAAATAAAGTAATAAAGCGCTAATATTTTAATATTATTATTTTCATTTACGTTAATATTTAGTTATTCTTTTGGTAATGGCTGATTTATTACCGATTTCTTTAAGTGTTTTACTTTCATTATCAGTTCTTGGTGCACCAGGATTGTATGTTATCGAAGGATTTTTACACGGATTTACGTTAAGCGGAACATTAGCATCAATTATTCTATTTTCTATTCAAATAAATCTTATAATTCTTTTATGTGTAACAAAAAATGTTAAAATACTTATACTGTTTCTTACAATTGTTACTGGTTTGTTATATTTAATAAGAAAAATTTTCTTCTAGTTTTGTTGAACATAATTAAATAACTCATAAATCGAAAGATTTTGAATTTTAATCTTGTGAAGATTTCACTAAGAAGTTTTCTCTTTCTTAATTTTAGTTATTATTTTAATCATATTTATATTTGAAATTTTTTCATCACGAAATTTTATTGACAATAGTCGTCAGAGGTTTTATGAATTAATTGAAAAATATCCCGATGGAACAATACCCGATGATTGGAATTTAATTATGTCTTATCGTATTATTAAAGATAGAAGATGTTGTGGCATTGATTTGAATAAAAATTTATCGCGTAGAGAAGGTCGTTATTTTTATGTCAATTTTCCCTCAAATTGCCTTAGGATTTTTACTTATATGTCAATAAATCCCTACGAAATTTATCGGTAAGTATTTATTAAGACAAAATTTTAGCATTTCGTACCTTTTTTTATTTAATTAGTTTTCAACCATGTATGAACTACATGCATGATTTGCATTATGTAGCTACAACAAGTAAATCATACTTATTTTTCATATTTTTAAAGATTTTATATTTATCTTGTCTTTATTAGTTAGTGTTATGAAGAGTGAGTCTTGTTTATACATTGTCTTTTTTTACTAATTAATCGTATATCCTTCGTTTATTTAAAAAAGTGATTTTCATTTCGTTTATGTTGATTTTATTTTGGATTTATGTTCTATTACGGCCACGTAAACAAAATCGAATTATTCAACCATTAATAGGAATACCAAATAATCAAAGAAGAATTTATCCATCCAGTACATCACTTAATTATCCATCAAATACATTCATAATACCACCAGCATATCAGGATATTTTACCGAACGAAAACAAAATAAATAATTAAAACAATTAAAATATTTTTCGAATCGAATTCGTTTAAATAAAATAATTAATAGATGTTCTTTTGTTTTATAAAAGAAATAGTTTTTTTTTTTTATTAACTATTAATTAGTTTATTTTAAACTCTTTTAATGGTTTCTTTTCAAATAACAACGAAATAAAGAATGTAATGTTTAGAATAATTAGTTTTAAAATTGATAGAGAATATAGCGTTTGTTATACATTCACTTATTTTCTTATTTATATAAGACAACAATAAGTTTTATGATCGTGCTCTGTTTAGCTTTTTCATTTAAATGAGAAAAATATTTATTCTCACTTGCTGCATAATGTTCGCTTTTTGAACTGATCTGTGATCAATATAATACTAATTAATTAGTAAATCACTAATTACTTACAAGGAAACCTCTCTAGGTATCAAATCGTTTTTCGATCGAGACAATGTTAATATAATAAGTGTTGCTAAGTAATATAAATGTCTAGAATGGTTTGCTTTTTCGGATGTTCGATCTTGGCATGATTTGTTGATTGTGCAAATTTTAGCTTTTCTAGTATATCTTTTCTGGAAATGAACAATATTTGTTTTCACACGTGAGAGAATTTCGAATATTCTATATGTCATCATAGAAGATACCAGAAAAGTTTCAATTGATCCAATGGATTCATCTTATTAAAAACTTAATTCGCGCAAAGTTTTAAGTCGAAAGTTGATTTGCCGTCTGATCTGGGAGGAGACTACAGACCTTTTTTTTTAGAGTTCAGTACAACTCTGATATTTCAAGAAGGAAAGTCTGGAAAACCAAATTGTTGTAGACCTTTCTATTACTTACTAGTACTCATCAAATAAGCATCGCCTCGATGCAAAAGTCATTCAGCATCTGTAGATGTTTACTGGTTAGTAATTGAGTTTATCTACTTTCCTACTACTGTCTTACATTAGTGTAATAAATCTTATTCGCTTTAGTTATTTAGTTTTTGTCTAGGTGTTACCACTTAGAATTAATTATTCAAAAATTGAAGATCAAATTCATCTATTTCATTGAGAACTGGTTAGAAACTCAAATAAATCTGATAGTACTAGATCAATTCCATCTATGGTAAATCAATTGTTTCTCGGCAAAACTTCATGTACGGATCGTTCTACATGGAATTCATTTTTAATTATATAGTTTTTATTGCAGCTGAAAAGTATTTTGTGTTGTATTTACATTGACTTAATAAAATTATCCATGCAAAAAAGACTGCTAATGCAAAAGAATGGTTGAATACAAGTTTATTTGACGTTTTCAGTGTTGCTTTCATTTAGTTTCGAAAAATAGGTACTTAGTCACAAAATGTGAAAATCATAGAAAACACACGAATACACGTACTCAACAGTATGCATTTATAAGTTAGAAATGTGCTCATCAATATAAGAAATGCTTTCGAACTTTCCGTAGACAGCATATGAGACCGAACGATTATTAAGCAATATAGAATATAATCTTATTGAATGCATTTCTAAGAGGGAAAATATCTTTTTTTTATGTTAGCATATTTGGACATGCTGAATACTACTGTTTTTGTTCTTGGTCAAAAAGATTTTCATCACTGGTCCTAGGAAAAGGATCAAAGTAACATACATGTAAACACTCCAACTTATATTGGTTAAATAATTCTTTTTTATTTACAGTTCGAATGTATTCGAATATCATCTTGCTTAAAAAAAAAAGAATTTGTCAATAATATTTTCCTCTCATGAATTAAAAAAATCTTTTTTTAACATAAAAACAAAGTATTAGTTTTCTAATTAAATAAATATTTATATCTATTGATATGCATAGGATCTAATATTATTGTACTTATTCATCTTACAAAATATATCGAACACTATTTAATGATGATATGGACCTTCTTATTCGTTGTGATCAATAGAACTATTTGTTTGATATTTATTCTTACGCATCAATTACTGCTATTGAACGTTTTCATGCTAATTGCAATAACTCATACGGAACACCGTGTGTTATATATGAATGATGTTTAGCACTAATAATCAAATAAAAACAGATACTTATGCATGATAATAATTTCATTTTACAATTCGATGTAGATATCATACTCATTCTTATTCGCACTCTTCACTTTCAAATAGAATTGGAAAACAAATGTTTGTTTAGATATGAGCAAGATGATTTCAGTCTCAGTTCCCGAGAAATCGACACCAAAAATAATTGGTACTGCTCTGTAGTAGCTGTTATAATTTTCATACTAACACTGATCCTCTTTTTCGTGAACCAATGAGTTGTTGAAAACATAAACGCGCAGAATAGATAAATATTAGTGAATTAAGAACAAGATAATGAACGTCTTAAAAAGGAAGACGTTAGAAGTTATACGGGTTATGCAAGATGTCTCGATCTGATTGACGCTACTAGAAAATCATATCGCATTTTTTGCTAGTAGTATATTTATTACTAAACGCGAAATGAAAATCAAAAAAATTTCAGAACGGAATCGGAGCCAAAAACGATTGGTTTCCCTCATCACTAGTTATGTTACTTGTCGAACAGTGAGCCAAGTATATTGGGATTACAATGACAGAGGGAACATTATTTAAATGAATACCGACACAACAAACACATCTATTCGATAAATAGTCTAATATCAATCAAAAAAGATCTTTGAATAGTTACAAATATGAAACACAGTGAAAAACTAATAGAAAACATAAAACAAATCACTTTTCTACCAAAAAGTTACAAAAAAAAGATCTGTTAATTATTGGTCACTTTATATATTTTTCGATATTTTCCTTGTTGAGATGCTGGTGGTCCTCGAATAACTTTTGTTGAGGGACTTTTTGCAGTACTTGTCGATGTCTAAAAACAAAATGAGCAAAATGAATTTTATATGAAAAATAAAGAACAAAAAAAAAATATTTTTAATTTACAAAAACCATCGGTGGTGGATTGTGATGTTGATCGAGTTGTTCAACAAAACCAACTGATCGTCTTGATTGAAGAGTTGGTGGTGTAATTGAACGATATTTATTATTTAACGGTGGTGATGGTGTACGACGAGTTGGTTTTTGTGGATCTTGATGATGTAAATTCATAATAACATTTTTCATTACTTTCAATGGCTAAATAATAAAAATTTTGTTTTTGTTTTTCATTGAAAATTCTTCAAATGAAAAATTACCTCTTGATATTCAAGTAATTTTTCAATATCTTTTGTTAATTGATTATTTGTTTTAATTAATGATTGTCGTTCATTTTCACATTCTCTATTTAAAAACAAAACAAAACAATTCAATTTCGATTTTTAATAAAAACAAAACAAACCTAAGTTGTTTTTCAAGTTGTTCAATAGTATCGTGAATTTTTTTTAATTGTGCATCTTTATTACGTACAGTTGCAATAAGAAAATCATATGGTTGTTGAGCTTGATCTAATATTCGATTTGCATTTTCGAGCTAAAAGATTTTATCAACATATATAAATAAAAACAAAACTAATCGAAACAAAAAAATAGAAACCTCTTGATGAATATCAGTCTTTTTCTTTCGTTCTCGATCTAATTCTAAACGTAATGATGTATTTGCTTGTTCAAGTTGAATAACACGTTTAGCTAAATGAACGGAATGTTGAAGACGTCGTTTTGCTGATGTTGGTAATGATGCACCATAACCATAAGAAAATAAGATTTTATTGGCATCACCATCATTTTCAACTATTTAAATACAAAATAAATCATCTTTTTTTTTTTTTACAAACCAGAAATTTTCATATTTTCGATCGTAATCTTTTTGTGTTTATTCTAATGTCAAATCGGATAAGAAATTTCAAATGTCGAAAGTGTTGCGTTCGAAGTTTTTAAACTGAAAATTAGATTCATATTTTTAATCGAGTCTAAATTGAACTCGAATCAGTCTTAGATGTTTATAATAATAAACAAATGTAGATATTAAATAATGTTTTGTTTTGGAATAAAACGCTTAGGCAGAAAAAAATTTAATTTAATTTATTGTATACAAAAGATTGGTTGAGAGACAAATCCTACAGATATCAAACGATTGACAAGAAAAGTCGCTGGTACTGATGCGGGATTTAAACTTACAGTAGTATGTTATTATACTACTAAAAAACAAAATACTTCCAAATCGTACGTTTTAAATAAATTATAGAGTTTATAGTTAGACTAAATTTACGTAGATATATTTGACGAGTACAAAACAAAACGTTAATAGCACAAAGAAAAATTTCATAAGAAGATAGGCAAGGTTGATATATCGTCTATGGTTTTTCTAAATATATTTTTGAATAACATGTCTTAATAGATGATTCCATGCTTTATCGATAGACATTCTCTAATAAAGAATGTAATATTGAATTATGTTAATAAAGAGATTATAACTCTTATTTGAACAGTACTGAACTATTATGGAATTCTATTAAACGTAAAATTTGAAAAAAATAATCCAAAAGTAACAATGTCAAGTAGAAAATTCGATCAATGAAGCATCAAATGACCTATTAACAGATGCTATGTATGAATCTATTAATTAAATTCAAACAATCTATCAACATATTATAACTTCGTATGAAATTTTTCTTTGTATAATAAGCATCTATTGTCGCATTATTCGTCGATACCGATGTAAATTATTTTGCAGCAATAAACTCTATAGTTTATGTTAAAAATACTCTTTGCAAGAATTTTTCTATTGGTAAATCTGACTACTCAGAAAAAATTCAAAATTCGTTTCCTTTTCGAGAAAATGAATAATCTTTCTATCACCAAACAATATATGTTCTATAACTCTTGAATGTTCAACCAGTTTTCTTGTATTAGTTTGATTAGTCTATTTTAAGTTCTCTGGATATTTTTAAAAATAAACTTTGTATGTGTTTAACTATACGAATAAACATAGTTTTATAATTTACTAAAATATGATAATATATTCTGAACGAAATTCATAAAACTATCTTTATCTTACAAATTATATTCATTGATATTTCATAGGAAAAAAGATAATGAAGTTAAGCATCTTGGTGAAATTCGGATAGTGATTTTAGTAACCTATGAAGTTTTCTTTTTAGTATATTCTATTGCAAGACTTCATAGATGAACTTTGATGGCAATATTTGTAAAAAAATCGGACATGGTAGTTTTTAGATCACAGAAGATATTGCTAGAGCCATTTTTAAAGAGTACAAAATTCTGAACAAAATGTGGGGTTATCGCATTTTCTAGAACCTATCCTTGGAAAATTGAAAGTATCACAAAAACCGGGAAAAGACCTTTTTTTTCATCGATTTTTCGATAAATTTTGTTTTTTAAGAGTTTTTGGCTTTTTAAAGGAAGGTTTTAGAAGACGTGGATATAAAAATCGCTACGTAGATTTGAGCTAATTGCTTAAAAACCAGAAAATATAACTGTTTTACTTTTTCCTATTACTTTATACTAACTAAATAAAACTTGAAGGAAATGTAAAAAAATCGAATGTGAATTGCTTAAACTACTTAAGATTATTTGATCGATTTTAATAGTAAACTAAAATATAAGAGTATGTCTGTTACCTTGTGCAGCTTGCATAACAACTTCATCTAATTCTTGTTCAACTTTTTCATAAACTTGTAATTTTGTTCTTTTTTCATTTAATTCAGTATCAATTTCCATTAGACGACGATCAGATTGAACTTGTAAATTAAAATATTCTTTTTGAATTAACTAATAAGAAAAAAAAGAAAAGAATAGTCGAAGAAAATATTTCAAAAAAAATTCAACAAAAAAAAAGAAAGAAAGAAAGAAACGAACATCATTTTTCTTTTGTAATTTTTCAATTTCATTTTGTGTTGTTTTTAATGATTTTAAATTTTCTTCATATAATAATTGAAGACGATCAAATTCAAATGTTTTTAATTTTAATTCTGATTGTAATTCACCTAAACGAACTTCAGTTGTACTTTGATATTGACGATATCTATTTAAATAGAAATTTAAAAAATAAAATTTAAATAATTAATCAAATAAATCATACTCATTTAATAATTCATCATATTTTCGTTGTAAATCTCGTTCAAGTTGAATATGTCGATCACGTTCAACTATAGCTTCATCACGTCCATGTTGAAATGTTCTATAAATAACTAATTATTGAAAAAAAATTTCAAAAGAAAATAATTTACCGATTTTCTCTTTCATACATTTCCTTAACATTTTCACGTAATTTATCAATTTCAAGTGTAGTTTTTGAACGAAGTTGGTCTAATTCAACAGCTAATTTGTTTTCGTATTCCGTTTTGTAAGCATCTCTATAAATATTTTAAAATACAAACGAATCATTAATTATATAGTCATATCAAAAGAGAATCAACATTCACAGATAAAGATCAAGAGTTTTTGAAAGTGTTTATCAATATTTATCTTTGATTGGAACAAATTAAAACATAACATTATCCATAAAGATATTTTAAGACCTTTTCTCTTTGAAAACTTCTTCTTAATATACTTATTATTTTGATTATAGTGTTAAAGATTATGCGATAGCTTTGAGATTATTTCGAACTGAGAAGAAATCTATCAATAGATAGAAGTGAAATTCTCATGATAAACCAACCGGTAGATAATATATTTGGAAACACTAAAGAAAGCTCTACTTCTTTCTCTGATCTGATGATATTGTCATCAAATAAAACCCTATGAGTAGAACTCGTGGAATCAGTAGGGTCCGGAATCGATCCATTGGATGCTAATTTAAAAGTAAGAGCCAATCACAATTTAATTCTTATAAGGTTAGCTTGAAGAGTGCGTGAAAAATATGTAGGGTGTTCTAGTCACGAAAATCATATTCGAGGAGGAATCAGCAGATGCTTCACTATGGAAATTCTAGAAGTCTGTTGAAATCTCACGAAGTATTTAACCTATAGCTTTTGTAAAACACGATCTAAACGGAGTGTTGAAGTATAGGGTAAAAATTAGGACCTTCTGGACCTTCCGTCCTCACAGATGTGACAAATATCTTTAGTAATGTCTCTTCTTCATCACAGATCGTGACATATTTTGTTGATATACGATCACAGTCCATATATCAATAACATCTCGATTCAATACATATGAACTACTTCCTTATTAGATTTCTTCGGTAGGGTTAAATAAATAATGGCGACGAGAGGTACTCCAAAACAAATAGAATAAAATAGTTTTTATGTGTTTAGCAACAGCAACTACATTGTATTTCACATTTTAATCCCGTAGAAATTGGGCTAACAGCGTTTTATTTATATTGAAGTCTGCTGTTTCTTTCTTGAAAATATTTCGAACAAAAATTTCATCATAAAGATTCAAAGTACCATTCGACTTGAGATCCAAAGAATTTTAAATCCAACAGACTTTATTTTGAAGAGAAGAGGATCATGTTAAACTTTATATTCGATAAGATGTGAAATCTTTTTTCTGTCTTTCTCTCTAAATAAATTTCCTCGAAGACAATTCTACTATTTCATTTTCTTTTTATATGATATTATATGGTTTCGATATACGTCATTCATTCAATAATTGATCTTGATCCATGAAATAAGTTTTTTTTATCATAGTTTCATTTTATTTACAAATGTCGATATCTTTCATAATTTCTATACCTAAACGAAAGAGATGTATATATATATATATATATGTATACCTAGTTGAAATGTGTTTTTCATAAAGAACTTCTTTGGCTCGTTTAGTTTCATCAAGTGATGCTTCAAGTATTGATATTTTTTCTTCAGCTGAATAATATTTTTGTTGTATATCATTATATTGACGTGTTAAATATTCTTTATCTTGTCGAAGTACAATAACTTCTTGACGTAATTCAGCTAACTATATTATTAATTTTAAATTAATTTTAATATAAAATAAATATAAAAATATACTTGAAGAAGTAAATTTTCTTTTTCTTTTGTATGTGTTTGTATTTGTAATTCATCTTGTGTTATTTGTCGATCAAGTTCAACAACACGACGTTCATATTGATCACGTTCTCTATAAAAATTTAAAGAAAAAATTTCAAATAACATTGAAAAAAAATTAAAATTACGATTTAATTCGATCATAATTTTGTTTTTTGAAATCAAATTGCTCACATACATTTTTATATTCATTTAATTCTGATGTTAATTTTTGTAATTGCATATGAACAGCATGATTTGAACGGCGTTCTTCATCTAAGGTCTTTTAATAGAAAAATTAAATTTTGTCAAAAATTTGAAAATAACAACTTTGATTATTAATCTATGAGTAAAACATAATCATTCAATGATGAAATCAGAAATATTCGATAGACGTTCTATACTAAATTCATGCTAAAAAAAAACCATTTCCACTTATTCAGTATAGCACTATTCTCAAAGTAGATGAAGTCATCAATTATCCATTCTTATTGCTTAGACTGTATATGAGGAAAGATGATATCAATGTAATTAAGTTGTACAAATGTTTCAGTAAATAATAGGAAGTAAACTATGTTCTTATTCGTTTCGACACTTTCGATTTATATTTCATAGAGACATTGACAATACTTTTCGAACATATAATCTGAAGATCAATGAATATTAGATAATAATTTTATCTATGAGTAAGAGATAATACAAAACTGACTTTGTCTATAGATTTATTACCAAACAGAACAACGTGTTGACCACATTAGTAGCTATCGAGTAGATAGTCTTAATCTTAACATTTTGAGATTATTATGTACGTGACGTATGTAGTGACAGAACAGTTTTTAGAATGAAACTACTGGTTAGATGTACGTCTATTTGAGATCTTATTAGTAATATGCACTTGGATCAAACAATAGAAACAAAGAATATTGTTTAGTCATTTTGAAAATAAAAGCTTGATTCGTGAAATACCGAGTGGTCTATAATGAATTGTCTGCTTTTATTTTCTATCTTTATGGTGTTTAATGATTATTTTAAAGTTTGATTTTGATCTCATTGGATAGAATACTCAATTCTTTAGGAAACTATTTAGTTTACCGTTGGAATGAATTTTTTTTTCGTCAAACTAAAGATAAAAAGATTAGTACCTACTCAATCATAGGGATGTGAAAGTTAAAACAACAAAACAAAATCTTTGATCGGACTGATCCGAATCATTATTTTAGATCGATTCAAAGTAATCTAAATATTTCAATTGTTTTAGTGAAGGCACATACTACTTTGTGCAGAATTAAATTTTGCATCTAATCATACAAGATTCACCATTTTAAAGTAGAAGTTTTCTTTTTCATGTAAAAACATTATTTTTCATAATGCATCCAAAGCAGCAAGAACTGTAATAAAATCATGAAAATAAAGAACGAAGAATTTTCTGTATGTTGGTTTACAGTATTTCATTTTTACGATTAATCATTGTTATGACCTGACTTTTCTTCAGATGAGATTACAAGAACTTTCTCATAACGGGTCCTCGTAAAGCTTTTAGACAAGATGTTTGTTCATATTTAACCCGTTACAAAAATATTTCTGACTAGTCAAAAGCTATGGATTAGGATAGTCTTCTTGAATTTGAACGAAGAAATTTTTTCTGTTTTTATTCGAGAGTAGTGAAAAAATATTTGAAAACATCAAAAATTTAGTTTGAACGGAACTTGCGGGCTGACGTTTTCGGTGAACATGTTTGTTCATTTTGGTATGCTTGGAAGCCTTTCAGACGAGCTGAAAAACCTACAGGTCGCGACCAGTATTTGAATATTGGCTTAGAAATTTTGTGTTTATTTTTATTCAGGAGGATTGAGAGACTTTCTGAAATATTTGAAAAATTATTTTTAATGATAAGCCAACAGGTTTTTACTTATTCTATAAGTCTGTTTTTGAGCATATGAAAAGTTGTCGTAGTCAGTCGTTTAGTAGAGCGAACATTTCTCTAGACAAATCGATATTGAACTAAGCGTTAGCTTTTACTCAAGCATGTTTTCAAGAATTTCTTTCAACCTAAAACAGTTGTCAATGTTTCAAAACTGAATACTTTTAAGAAAAATAAAAATTGACGCGTCTTGTCGAAAGACAAAACACAAGCTAAAATAGTGCATTTTGTAGGGCACCTTCTTATCTACAAGGTGACACATAAATAACGATCCTAAATTTTAATTTCAAATTGCAATAGTGAAAATACATAAAAAATTTTCATCTCAACTAATTTTTATGCTTTTCAAAGATTATTTCACTAATCTTCAACGAAAAGTGACACAAAACCTCTAAGCTCTTATTCGAAAAGAGCACAAAATTCTGATCCTAACCTATTGAAAATACTTTTTAACGGATCAAATGTAAACAAAAACATTGGCTAAAAATGTTTCGATCATTCGTTAACCTATATGATAATACTCATATATTTAAATTTTTTACTTTTTGTCTGGTTGTTATTTATACATCATAGGTTTTTATTTCTTATCATCGTACGATCTTCTTGCTCCCGTTATCACCCTATATGTAATCATTACATTGTTGCAAAGAGAATTCATCTATCGAGATATATATATATAGAGAGAGAAATAAACTGCAAGTCAGAACTAGATCCCATAATCTCGATGAATACATACGTTCACAAATAATTTTTTCTTTTATCTCTAGAAAAAAAAGAAGAATTCGCAGTGTGACATATTAATAAATGTTTATCTCTTAAAGTTCATGATATCATGAAAAATATTTGTCAACGAGTAGTTTTCTAGAGAATTAAATGCTTTATCCAACAGGATCAGAACTAAAATTTAAAATGAGTATCAAATTTCTCGAAAGAAGAACATGAAAGTAGACTATTTATAATGAAACACCTATTATATATAATCTGTAGCATTAATTTGACTGTATTCTGCTTTATATTAATTTAATTAATTTACTTTTTGTGTTTGAATAAGATCTTGTCCATTTGCTGCTAATTGACTATCTAATATATTTTGCGTTCTTCTTAAATTGTCAATTTCGGTTTCTAATGGTCGTACTGTTTCATAGAATTTTATCTAAAACAAAAAAACAAAAAAAAACAAATATTTTTTTTTTCAGATGGTTTTCTTCTTATTAAATAAAAGAGACAAACCATAATAAAATCTTTAAGTGACATTTGTTCAGAATTAATATTTGTTGATTTTAAAGTTCTATATTCTTCATCAGTAGGTAAAATTTTATTATGTAAATTATGTCGAATTTCATTAGATTTTGCTATTAAACGTTTATTAACATCTTCTAATTGATGTTGGCGTTCCATAATTTGTGATAATTGTTGACGAACTTCATCTTGTGAACGTAATGCTAATTCACGATCAATCTAAGAACATAAATCAACATATTTTTAAAACAAAAAAACGAGAAACACATAAGACTACAAGTCGACCCACTAAGAATTTCCACGTAAAAACTACTCGATCACCAGTAAAAAATTGCGCCAATCCATTTGGTGACATTTTCAATCGAAATGAAAATGATTTGAATCATTACACAGCTATTATATGGAAATAGATCCATATTTGATTTGATATATACATAATTAGAAAGAGCGCATAAAACTGCACAAATCTATATTTGAACAATCAAAACATAAGATCTCTTTGAGAATATTTTCGGTTATCCGTTCAGCATATTGTGTGTCAATATGAGTGGCGAAATGATTGTCATCGACAGTGCAGTCGTTTTTTTCTTTTCTATACCAATTAATAGTCCTTTTGAAATTCTACAAAATGATACTATTGTGTGGAACTAAATATCAGAGCAAAATACTGAATGTATTTACACAATATTTGCAGACACCAAATAAAGCCAATTTTTTTGTTCAAACCTGATCAATTTGATTAGAATGATTTGACTATTAATCACAAAAATGACATATTTGAATCAAAACAAAAAAATCAGTCAATCTACATGTTTTTCAAATCATGTTTTGACAGCTTCACATTGGAGGACCAGCGCCCAATTTTTCAACAAAAGTAAAAATTGTTAAAAGTAGTTTGAAAAATGTACAGATCAACTCAGTATTTTCTTTATCATTTTTGTGATTAATAATCAAAACATTCTAATCAAAATGGATCAAATTTGAGTCAAAAAGTACCGTGTTTTGGTGTTCTCAAACATTTTGCACATATATTCAATGTCATAGACCTAATATATATTTTTACACAATAGTATCATTTTGTAGAGCTCTTCAAAACGACTATCGATTTGTATAGAAAAGAAACTATATTAAGTTGAATATAAGAGAGAAAGATCGATCGCACGGTCGACGGCAATCACTTCGTCACTCATACTGACGCATAAATATCATAAATTAGTAAAATATAACGGATCTATTTCAGTAAATAAATAACACTCATTTTACTGTAAGTTTTATAAGTGTCATATAGTGACCGTGTAATAATCAGAATCATTTCCATTTCACTTGAAAACGTCATCAAATCACTCAGCACAATTTTTTCCTGGTGACTGAGTAGTTTTTATGTGGAAACGCATAGTGGGCTGGTTTGTAATCTTCGTGCTTTATAATTATTTCTTTTTTTTTTTTTTTTAAATTTTTACTTGAAGTTGTGAATCAAGTTTTGTTTGCAATAATTGTTTTTGATATGTCATATCAGCTAATTTTTCTTGTAATTCTTCACATTTTTCTTCATAATGTATTTTTTGATTTTGTATTAAAAGATCACGTTGATTTAATTCAATTTTAAGTATTTGAATAGCCTGTTGAAGTTTTTTTGTTTCAATTATATTTTTCATAAGATGATTATTATTAATATGATTTTCACGATTTGTTGTTGGAGTTGATAATAAGCCATCAAATTCATTGGCTCTTTGACCTAGTACACCTCCAGCTGTTGGAGATGAATCCTGTAAATATTTACATAGTTTTTTTTTTAAAATGCTGATAACATTTATCTTTTATAAAAAAAGAAAACAATAAAAAAAGAATAACGTATTTTAATATCTTTTAACGACTATTAACTCTTCAAGACAAGAATGAGAAGAAATACAACAGGGTAACAATTTTATTATGACTCAAATATTCGAATATTTATTTTACTAATTATTTAGATTTGAATTTAGTGAACGTCCAAAAACGATTGCATTACCAAAAATAAAACACGAATCAAATAAACAAACTGTAAATGATAATAAATCTCCATTATTTAAATCATTAAATCAGGAAGATCTTATTTCACCAGATTCAAATGATACTATCAAAAGTTGGCTTTTACTTCAACCTGAACCAAATAAACGTGTACAATTTGCAAATAATGTTAATAATAATGATGAAACAACTTCAAGGTTAATTATTAACAAAACAGGTTCATTATCGGATATTGATCAACATGTTCATCAATCAAATTTAACTCCTATTCATGAAATTCAATCAGGTTATAATTATGCTCTTTTAAGAAATCATTTTCACGAATGAGAGTACTGATAGATATACTTTGACCTATAGAATAATTGACGTTTTTTTTTGACTGAGAACATATGTGATCCTTTTAAATGGTTGAATCAAAGTTTTTCACGGTAGTGAACTGAAGCGTTTCGAAATGAAATAAAATATTGACCTTTCAATAAAAGATAACCTTTGTCAGCTGACAACG
This sequence comes from Rotaria sp. Silwood2, assembly GCA_905329745.1. Classification (NCBI taxonomy): domain Eukaryota; kingdom Metazoa; phylum Rotifera; class Eurotatoria; order Philodinida; family Philodinidae; genus Rotaria; species Rotaria sp. Silwood2. The sequence continues at coordinate 604,849 of CAJNSZ010000042.1, forward strand.
CGAATAGACAATGTGTGAAATTTCAACGTGGCAAACTAGTTGAATAAATGAATGAAAGTATGAGATAACCTTGTTTCGTTTAAGATAAAGATATGGTGTCATAAAATGCGTTTCATTTAATAAAATATCGCTGTCTCTTTCGTTTTCCTTATCTAAAAATGAATTAATAATAATGTTTGACTCCACTACAATTTTAAGCTTAATAATTATTTCTCTACTAAAAAATCTTCGAATAATCATAGCGTTTTCTTCTGCTATAAATAATGTCAGACGATTGAACTTACGAAATTGAAGAATAATTAATAATTATAAATGAATTAGAGGTCAATATAGAATATAAAGATGTAACCTAAGAGGATTTTTCATTAAGTTTCACTAAATTTCAGAGAATAAGTATCCGGATGTTTGTCGTCAAAAGTCAAAATATTGAATTGTTTAAGAATTTTTAATTTTCAAAAATTTGATTTTGTATTTTAAGGATTTTTTCCTAAAAATTTAATGATAAAGCTTTCGGATTCGTATCAAAATGTATTTAAGGCCTGCTGCTTCAATAAAATACGATCCAATTATTTAAAATCTTGCTTATTTACTTCTGGTGAAAGCTTCATTAAAGGATTCGAAAAATTAAAGACATTCTTATAAAAAAAAAACTTGAATTTTTTTCAAGAAGTAAATCAAAAATGAAAAACTTGATTTTGTAAAGTTGTTATGTGCAAGTTTTTCTTCAATTTAAAGCTGATCCGAGTTCTCTAGCATGTAAAAAACTGAAAATCCCATTTTGAGGTCCTATGCGATCAATTAATTTGGTAAATATGTAATAATTAGTAGCGCATATTATCCTATGTATGCTAGTCACATTCTCCATGTTACAAACTTATACTGTAAGCTAACAAGACTTTGAGACGATTCAGGCTTTCAGAAATCCATTCAGATTATGAATTCAACAAAGAGAACTTTGTAAAACTGTCGGAAGACATCTTAAAAGCAATGAACGATAGTTCTTTCGAAAATAGAAATAATCAGCTACTCAGTCATGTGTGAAGCTTGAAAACTGGAATCGTGGATAAAATTAGAATTTCTGAATGATGAGGAGAAGACTTTACATGGATCAAGTTCGATTACACAGTTTTATGAAACACAATGTAAAAGGACTGTTGAACTACGTAGGATAGTAATTTGGACTCTTCCCTCCCACAGTCCTCGACAAACCGTTGTTCATATACGATCAAAAACCATTTATCAATAACATCTTATTATAATATATGAGCTATTTCCTTATTGCATTGCTGTAAGATTAACTAAAAAAATGGTGAAGAAATATGTTCCATAATAGATAAGATAACACAATCTTCCTGCGATTAGCAATAACAGCTACATCGTGTTTATTTGAAATCGAATTGAACCCATATCACCTCTGCAGGAATTGCACTAACAGATTTTTGAAGAGTAATCATGTGCTCTGATAGTCAAGAGTCGAATAGATTACAAGTCGAATTACTTGAATTTATTTTAATCTTATTTTATTGGCTAATAATAATAGTTAATTTATTATAAATATTTTCTAGCCAACCTGAAAACTACATATGAAAATGTTTCAAATAAACATAATATGTGTCGTAATTTTGCAAAAAGATCGTTATTTTTACTCAATGCTACGCAAATTTTTCTTCTATTTTCACGATCCATCGTTGCTTAACAATGCATTTACTTTCAATTTTGACTCGATTCCAAATAATTTTAATATTAGAAACATTTTTTGAGTTCCTTATGTTAGTTTTTATCTTTTAGAAAACAATAATGACGATAATTCATTAAATAACGATGATCCTTATTTAACATCAATATTAAAACCAAAATTTAATCGTTCACTTAGTAACAAATCTTTATCAGTTTCAACTGCTACATCACCAACAATAGCAGGTTCACGTATTTCATCATTTTTGTCAACTACATCATCTAGTGATCATGGTACTACATCAATGGATAATACTTCAAGTATAATAAGTTCATCAACAATTAAATTTCGTGTATCAAATTTATCATTACTTGAATTTAATACATCGTTATCTGAATATGATAAAAAAAAATTCAACTTTATTCGTGAACAAGTTCCTGTAGAATTCGAACAATTACTACCAGCATTATTTAACCTAGGTGTTGTTCTATGGCCAAATAAACTTTTCAATAAAAAAGAACAATTAACAGTAAAAGAAATGAGACAACGACAAAATTTAATATCAATTATTGAAAAAGATCAACAAAATTCTAAACGACAACGTTATCTTCACAGTTTATATGGAGATATTTTACCGTTAGATGATATTTTACATAAACATCATTTATTAAGAGAAAATCTTTCGTTTCAAGGTCAATTATCTTTACTTGAAACTTATCGAGATGAAATAGAATATTTATTAACAAAAAAAATTCAATATTGGAAATCAATACCAATGAAATCTAATCGAACAAGTTTTACTGATGACGCAAGTTCAATAAATCAGTTCTTATCTATTCCTACGACAGCACGAACTAAAAACAAATCTTTTGAACTTAATTCATCACGTAAAACTAAACCATACTCAAATATGTATTCATCAACAAATAATGAAGTATTTTCATTAATATTACCAGATAAAATTGATGATCAATGGCCAAGAAAAATTCTTGTTAAAATTCTTGAACAAGGTATGGATATTTTAGATCAAGTAAGAAAATTACCTCAATCTTCTTTATCAAATCAATATGATTATCGTGATTTTAAAGAAGAAGAAGTTGTGCAAACATTTAAACGATGGTTATTTTTATGGTCAACTCTTTATACAGAAGAAAAATAATTATTTTAATCGATCTTGATTCTATTGACTTTAGTAAAAAAAAACAACAACTATCTGTAATTTTTCTATTTTTGAATCAAAAATAAAATATATATCAATGGAAAACATCTGCCCTCATAATAATAGATAATCGACAAGTAATTAGACAAAACGTTCATTCATTTTTTCGATCTTTTCAAAGAATTTGTAAAAATTTTGAAAACATTTAGTTAGAATCAAAATACTGTGTTCTTTTCAAATATGACTGCAAAATTTTTTAAAGAGATATTAGCCAACTTTTTAGAGATCTGTAATGATATTCTTTTCGGCTAGACTCTGCTTTATTGCATACGCTCTATTACCGACTTTCTACATTGGATTCAAGGCAAAATTGTTCTCTACAAAGTGATATGAGAATCAACAGTTTCAGAACAATCATTTAAAACTAATCGAGGTCATTTTGTAAATCTGTTTTTTAAAGAAATTTGGCTAAACTAACATAGTATCTCTTATCAAAATATTTCCTATTAACAAATGACTTCGAGCTAACTAATCATTAGGATATTATTTTATTGAGAAATGTGTGACCTTTTTCATTCGTTGTATGCGAAGCAAGTTTCGATTCTACTTTAAGTAATTTTTGGAGCGCTAAAATTCGTCCAAACTTAACATACGGACTTCTAAGAAGTCGACTCATCACTCTTAAGCCTTTGACACCCGGCTTTTTTTTCTCAAAAATCCAGATTTTTGTAAAAAAATCTTTTAGTATGGTGTTTCTTAATTTTTTGAAAGATATTATATTTCTGTGTAAAGGAAATATTAGTAGTTCATATTTGTATGATAGTCTTCAAGACAATCAACAATATATAGAGGTACATTGCTGTCAAGACACATATCTTATATCATGTTGAAAAATATGAGATGAACAAGCAACAAATTATCTTTGAGCCTGTGTTGATTGCGATGTTAGTGGAGCGAGCGAAGGAAAATGTCGAGTAGTTAGACAAAGAGGAGACTCTTTAATCTACGGTCTTTCAATAATAGTCGATCTTTGTGATCTCTACTTTATTACTTATACTATCCATATATGGAACAACGAAAGAGAATGTATGATGATTAAAGCGACTATAGAGTCCTAGAATGATTTCACGACCCTAGTTTGTCACTTACGAGATAAAACGCTTTTCCAAATAATCAAAGAATAAATTAGTGATATGTTTGTTCAATAACATCATTCATACATATTTATATATCGCTGATATTCTAAGCCAAATAGTAGGACGTATATATACATTGTTGGGTGCCAAAAATTTTTAAATAGAAGTCGTATAAAAACTTTGACGTTGTATTTCGAAAGAACATAACATTTCGATTCGAAACGAATGTTTTGCAAATTTCTGTAGGTATCTTAAAAATGAATGAACATTTTATCTAATTACTTTTCGATAATCCGTTATAAAATATTTTTCATTAAAAATATAGAAGATTTAAAGCGTAACGTGATAGATAACTCATGAAGTTTGCAATATATTGCAAGATGAAATCCTCATATTATCTTATCAATTAATAAATTAAATAAGTATATTGTTGACATGTCTTAATTTATCAAACTTTAATATATATTTTTAAATGATTGCGAACCTATTCAAAAGCAAAAAAATAAACAAAATACATACATCAAGAAGAGAAAGTCCAGCAAGACCAGGAAGTGTTGGATCAGTTGGTAAAGTACTTTCTGAACTATCATTTCCATTATTTGATTCTAAATCACTTTCACCATCATTTAGATCATCACTAATTTTTTTCTTTAATCTTTGAGGCATTTTATTTTAACAAATGTATAAAAACCACAAATATAGAGGCACTTGATCAATTATTCATCGAATTGTTCAATACCATTATAGATGATCAATTCTATGACAACAGATAATCACCAATGATCAACTATGTTTTAATACAATAATTATCAAATAAAATTTTTATAAAAAAAATTATTTTATACTAAAAAAACTTGAAATATTTATTAAATTAATAATTAATCTATTAGAGACATCTTTTCATTCATAGCGACACTCACTCATACGAACGAACGAACGAACGAACGAGCTGTTTAAGAACTTTTTACTGGAGATTACGAATGACAAATACAATAAATATTGAACATTCAATTTTTTTTAGATCATAGAATGACATCATCTTCATTGGTATGTTCGATTAATGATTGTAAATGATCCATCACTTGTTTATGTCATTATCGTCAAAAAAATGTATGTTCGTAATATTTTAATGAACATCAAACTGAAGTAAATAATGAATTAATACCTATGACCGATCGTCTTAATGAACGTAAAATTTTATTCTTTATTTTTTATAAACCTGCATGATAAGATTGATACCTATTTTTAGTGAAAATGAGACTTTAAATTGATGAGAAAACAGGCCCATTAGCTATATTACAAATATGGTGTCTTAAAAAATATAATGAATTTAACAAAAAATATAATCTTCAAGTAGAAAAATTAAAAAAGAAAATATCTAAATATAATAAATAAATCTCTGAAATAGTTTCTAATATACAAGAACTTATTAATGAAGATGATACATCTATTGATCAAGTGAATAATCTAATGATTAGCACGTCGATAGAAACTATTAATGAGTCAAATTTATTTTATACACATATACGTATGGAAAGTATTCAATATCTTGTTAAAGTAAAAATTAAATGTTATAGGATTGATGTGTATCGATTGGCAAGTGAGAGATTTCTAGTAGAATACTATGAATTATGTCCATAATGTGGTGAAACTCATGTTCTATTCGAGGAAAAGCGAGAATTTTATGCACTATGCCAAACACTTCATAGTAAAGTTTCAGAATAAAATTTACTTTTCGTTTTCTTTATGATATAAAAGAATTTATATTTTTCCTTTTTTAATTCTTAAATCAAATTTTCTATTCATTGATTATAATATAACTTTTTTTTTTCAGATATTTTAAGTAATGGATATTGTATTACAACAACATCCAACTTATTTAACACCTGCACAATGTGCTCGTCACTTTGTTGATGATCTTCTTGAGGTTTGTCTTTTATTATGTTTTAATATTTTTATTTATATTTTCTCTTTAGAATAAAGATATTTCAATATCAATGTCTCAAATGATGTCTCCTTCGTATTTAACTTCATTGATAAATATTGCAGAAATGTATTTAACATGTGAACGATCTTTGTTTTTATCCACAGTTGCTGAAATAGGTTTACTTTGTTCAAATAAATATTATGAACGTGTTCATTATTTTATATCATTTCTTGATGAACTTATTGAATTTCATAATGATATTAAATATAAAATTTTAATAGAAAAATATTTAAATAAAATTGTTTATGCTGATTTAACTGATCATTTTATATCATATCCAATAATATTACAAATTCAAATTATGGCTATTATTGAAAGTACACCAATACTTTATTTTCCATTAATACGCGAAGGATCAGAATCTGATCAATCAAAAATTGATTTATTTCTTCAAGATGCTGGTAAAATATTATTCAATAAATAGTCATGAATAAAAGTAGCTCTCCATTCTGAAGTGCATCTATTCTTTTTAATATTGAGCTGATATTGTGAATGTCTGCAGGCAACAGTAAAACTTGATTGCGCAAGCGTCCAATAGTCCTTCATCAACTTATATGTATTATTATTATGATTCAAACATTATTCTTTCCCTTGCGAAAAATATATTTAATGGTAAGATGTAGTTCAATAGTTTTCGTTTGTCATAGTACTATTCCACAAACTATTACTCTTTTCTTTTTCTCTACATATAAAGACAATTTCATACGTCTACTTTATTATTGCCAAAATTATATAGCACAAACATGTTGTCTCGTGAAAATTTTTTGATAAAATTTTCAAATGAATTTGTCAAAGCTATAAGGGAAAGGACCAGTTTTATTAAAAAACAGTGTGTGCTCTTTAGCAGAGATTCTTCATGAGAAAACAACATCTTAGTTACTTTAAAATGATTCTTAACAAAATTTAGAGTAGAAATAATTTAAACATGATTGATAAGATGATCACAAGACGAAGATTGTGTTTGAATCATAGCTTCAGTACATGTGAACTAATTGAATATGGGTTAGTCCTTGCGATCAGAGCTTATTGTCGCATATATACACCCAAAATATTAACTCAATATCATAAAAAGCTGTTATCTCAATCACTGAAAAATTCTTCAATATTTTATCTACGGAATATTCTAAAAAGTCCGAACGAAAAACAAAACGTTAGTAGTTCCACAGCAATTCAAGGTAGTTAAATATTTTTTTTTTGATAGTATGATCGCATATACACTCAAGTATAGTTCAATGTGTTGAACACATTGTATATTATATAAATTTAATAATAAAAGATGTTCTGTCATAATCTGATACGGTGATTCTTTATGATAATGAGCAAACTTGTTCTATAGACCGAATAATTGATCTTGACTTCTTTTCGTGAGCATTCTTAACTTCTTAAGTTTACTTTTTGTTTGGCAATTAGTGTAGATCTTTCAAAATGTCATCGGTTTTCGACAGTACCAATTTCACAAAATCGTTGAAATGTGGTTCAGTTGGTGTATTTTTGCTGAACTCGAGTTATACCTTATTTTTTTTACAACGATCACTGACTAGAATTTTGTCATTAGTAAAACTATTTTATCTGAAAACTTTAATGAATACATGATTAAACTGTAAAAAGATAATGTAAACCTCTTAAATTTCTAAGAAATTATTTACACTGTTTTTCATTGTGGCTTTTAGAACACATCTTTCCATTATCCTTTTACTTAATCCTTCAGAAATATAATAAGGAAATAGTTCATATATTATAAATATACGTTATTGATGTACGATCTTTGATCATGTATCAACGACGTCTGTTACCATCTGTGGAATGAGTGATTACGAATTTCTATCCTATATACTTGAACATTTCTTTTCGATCATACTTCATAAAAGAATAGTGGCACTTCACAATAGACAGACTACGTTTGTTTAGTATTGTATATATTTTATACAATGAAATTTTAGCTCGATATTTTCATAATCTCTCATCCCGTTCACTTTATCGTCGAATTGTCTTTCGTCTTAATTCACAAATATCTTCTCAACAATCAATTTTACGTGCACTTATTATTGGTTGTATATTTTTACCATTAACATGTCATTCAGCATTCTTAGATGAACTTTATAATTTATTATCTAAACAACCAGTTTTATTATCTTTAACAAATATGGAAACATTTTTTCATGTTCTATGGCCAACTGGAATTAATCAATCATATTCTGTTCCACGAGTTTATCTTTCACAATTATTAATTGTTCGTTTAACTAATGTTCAAAAATATTTTGCACAAATTATTCAAATATGTTTTTTAATTCATCTTCGTGTACCAAATATACGTGTAAATCTTATGGATATTATTGAACCATTATGTGAAGCAAAAGATTTTCAACGATATTTAGATCAACAACAACAAGATTTCAATTTGTAAGAATTTTTGATGAGAACGAAAAAACAAAAAAAGATTTTTTCTTACAATATTTCGCTAGGAAAGACGTTTGGATTTAAAACCTTCTAGAACCTAGTTCAATCGTATGAAAGTCAAAGTGATAAGTGCAAACATCTGTGCACCGAACTATACTGAAAGATGTATGAAAAATACTGAGATGCTAATGGAATTCGAAAATAATAATAGGTGATATCGAGGGATAAAAGTTATACTATTTTACTTCCTGTTTTTCGATCAGAATGGATGGTTTTTCGAAATTATGACACATAGTTTTTTTCTGTTAGGAGAAGCTTATTTTCTGTGATTTAGTCACATTTTATAAGATTTTGTTATTATCTTGAACAATCGGATATCCCAGAGATGACCTACAAATAAAAGAATCGAATATCTCCACTCTATTTTTACCGAATAAGTTAAGTTTTTTCCTCATGATTGAGCAGAGCCTCAAACTTTTACTCCTTGGCAAAAAGTTTAGTAACAGTGCTTAAAACCAGTGTTATTTAGTTAAAAGAGAAAAATTGACAATTTCTGACAAAGGTAAACAACAGGTTTTAGACTTCTGTAATATAATTCAAAATCTCATGTCCTCAGATATTCTCAACTTCTCGAATAATTTATTTGAAATGTTTGAATTGTCATTGATCTATCTAGTTTTATAGTATCCTTTCAGATGTTCTTATACAGAAAAGTTCCGAGAAACAGGTGTACCTACATAAATATTCGATCACAAACTTCATTTGTTGATGAAAATAGAAAAACCTTGTTATTGAAATGATCAACAGAAAAAACTCTACAATGTCAGATATGTCAAAAGTAAAATTCTCAGATCCTTATTTTTTTTTTTGTGACTGACTACTGATGGAAATATCTAAAAAAGAGCAACTTTTAGGTTGAAGTCGAGAGTACTATATTTCAAGTGTGCTAATAAGCTGATAGTTTATGAATAAAAATTTTCAATTTTCTCTATTATAAAAAAAAAATTATCATTATTGTTTTTTGTGGTAGTTTATTCCTGAGACACCCAATAGATTCTCTCTGCTCGAAAAAATTGAACTCAATTTTTATTTGAAATAATATCTTCGTTAGATTTTGTGTTTAATAATATCAATTATAGAAAGGTATTATTGATGAATAGGTCTCGACAAGATGATCAACAAAATGTGTCTATCTTGGAACCATTACTTTATCAAGTTCGTGAACGTATGAAACGAGGATTTCGACTGAAACAATTATGTCGAATGAAAATTCGATCATATTTTGTTGAAAATAATAATCCATTTATACTTTCAAAAATCAATCAATTGAAAGAATTATCTGATAAAAATAAAGCTTATTTAACATATAATTTAGAATTATTACTTAATGATCCAGAAAAATTTTTTGATTCAACACAACCACAAAACGAACCAATATGGAATTCAAGTATTCCACCGCCACCAGTTAATTAAAAAAAAACTAATGACAATGAATTGCTTTTCTTTTATTTTCAAATATGAATAATTCAAGAAAAAAAACAAAATTTTTTTTTTGTATGAATGAATTATTTAAATTAATGTTTTGATTTTAAAATAATGTTTAAAATTATTCATTTTATGAATATTTAATTGACTCTATCATGAATATATTTTATTCATCATCATTTATTTATTAATGAGTAATATTTGTTTAATGAAACTTCACAGTTTTATTTACTTTCTTTCGAATTATCATTTTATATTCATTGAAACAATTCAGCAATCAAATTATAAACATGTAAAGTTTTTTACGAGCAAGTTTTATTTTTCTGCATTGCTACAATTTATTTATTTGAATTACACTTTGACTTATATTTTAAAAGATTTATAACTTTCCTTTCAAAAAGTAGTTTTGAAATATTTGCAGTATTATAAAAAAAAAATAACAGTGATTTGTGTTTTATCGAAAAAAAAGATACTGAAGAGTATCAGAGACAGATTACAATAGAGAACGAAAAACCTTTTTTTTTTTTATTGTATGTGTTGGATCAACAACAAACTTATTCGTATTAACCTATTGGAGATCGAGTCATTTTATATACGGTTTCGAAATTTGACTAAACAAAAAAACTCTTAGATACACTAAAATTGGAATTTTTCGTATGGGCTTTATTTTTCCAATCGAGACGATGTTTATTTGATGAATACTATAAGTAATAATAGAAAAGTCTACAATGATTTGTTTTTTCGTGCGTTCATTGATAAGATATTGAAATTTTACTGGGTTTTTCAACATAAAGCTCTAGTCTCCTTTAGGTCATATGAAACTTTTCGAATTTTTTCTATCATGATATATAGAATATTCAAAATTCTTTCATGTGTAAAAGCAAATTCTGTTCATATATTTACATTTCCAGAAAGAAAACAATAGAAAAGCTTAAAGTAACATAATCAACTAATCTCATCAAGAATTTTGTTTGTGCAAAGTTTGAAGTCGACAGTCGAAAAACGGTTTTTCATGTGATCTGAGGAAGACTATAGCTTTTTGTTGAATAACTAAGTAAAATTTCAATATCTCAAGAACGAAGACTCGAAAAATCAAACCTTTCTATACTTTTCTATTACTTATTAAATAAACATCGTCTTGACCGAAGTACGATATGGTATCTGGAGAGGTTCCCTCATCAGTGCAGTTCGTCATTGTTCATTACATATTTATTTGCTTTAGCAAACTACTAATTAGTAGAAAAAAACTTAAATTTGTAGATTATCATTTACAATTTATTGATAAATTTTTAAAAACTCATAGTGCTTCTAAATCTACAATAGATCATCCTGTGGATTGACTTATCAACTAATTAGACATACTTCTAGACAAATTTCATCTTTTGTATTTCAAACAACAATTAGAGAAATTCCTCAGAAAATTCATGTTGCACGTGCACAAACTAATCAAAGATTTAGAGAGAGGAATGCTTCGCGCTATATTTGTATTGTTGATTGTTTAGAGGAATTCAATACTTTATTACATTTTTAGTTTTTTTGCATCAATTTCAGTTCTTATGTGTTATTGAGTTGTGGCTGGTTATAGTTATGGGGTGTGGATTTTATTTCTGGTCTTTAAAAATAAACATCATTCATCTTTTACATTTAATCTGAGTGAAAAAATGATGAGTAATAATTTTCAACTAAAATTGATTTTGTAAGTAAAAACTAAAAGTTTTTTTCTATAGAAAAAAGAAGTTGGTCCTCAAAGGATTAAATGATCGAAAAACGAATAATATGCATCTATTATTATTCACTATGGTTCAAAAATTCGCAATTTTTGAACATGCTTGGTTATATTATAAAAAGAAAATAACTTGAAATATTTAAAAATAATTCTAATTTAAATATGCAGTAGAAAGAAAAATTTTTTTTATAATTATTTATTTATTTAGGCTTTAATGAAAAATACTAAAAATTTTCGATCTTTTCTGCGTGGAATAATACGATTATCATTAGATTTTGTCTCATTTAATACAAAATAATTATTAACAAATATAAATCTTCTAATCATTAAAAATTTCCCATTTATTGTTCTTTATATCGATAAATAGATTATTCAAGAGTATGACATTATAAAGTAGAATTCAACAGACAGAAAGAAATATAGTTAAGAGTTTGAGATACAGAACAAACATAATTGAAAAATGTCAATAGAAACGCGCATTTGAAGAGAAAACGAATCATTATTATAAAACAATAAAACATACAAGTGAAACATTCAAAATTACTTTCTATGATGATGTTGTTACATTCTGTTGAAATTTCATCAAAGAAACAAAAATGTGCGTTATTAAGTCTAAGAATATTATCTTTTTTTTGTCTTTTCTTGCTTTTGTGCATTCATTGTTGTGCAAGTACTTTACGTCACAATGCATGTTGGTTTTTTCCAACTTACAATTTTGATACATAGTTTTCTTATATTCTTATCAATTTTGTTTAAATAAACGAAGTTCAATAGTCAATACAAGTGTTACTAAATAATTTCAGAAATCAAGTAAGTATCGATATCACCAAGCTACAGGATATCTGCTTACATGTTTTGTTCTTTGGAAAAAATGAACTTATCTAAACACCATGCATTAACTATTGAAGTCATTTGAAATTTAGTGATTTCTTCAGTATAAGAGAAAATGTTTCGCCCATAAAAATACTGAATTTTACTGTCTGAAAAGTTTCCTTTCATTGATATAGTGGTACAGGCTAATTGAAGTGCTCTTCTTTAAGATACTTTTGATACTATATCATTTGTTCTAAAATTAAAAATTTGTGTAAATAAAGATGACAATTTTTGAATCGTTCATGAATTTGTCTCAATATTATAATAATTACGCTATTCATTATACAAAAACCTTTCACAAGAGTTAGTAAGTTTATTTTTATATTTTGCTAATGAAAATGTATTTTTAGAATGGCATCTAATTATTGGACCGAAAATGATCTTGAACGTATCATTCAAGACTTTAATCCAGAAAAGTTTTTTGGACTTCCATCTTATCTATTTAATAAGAAAGGTGATCTTCGATATTGTAATGCAGAACCGGTAAAGTTAACCCGTGGTAAATGGGACTATTACACTCCATTTAACGGTTGGATACGTTATGGTTTGGATATCGATAAATTTGGTTCTAGCGGTGCAAAATGGCTTGCATGTGATGGTGTTGCTGGTGAATGGGCTGTTGGATTTCATGGAATTCGTCGTGATGTATTGGAAGTATTGAGGTCCATAGCTTTTGAAGGTTTTAAAGTTTTTCAAGGTACGAACAGTGAATGGGGTACAAGTTCAAAAGATATTGGCCCAAATGCATCGTTATTTAATGAGATAACATGTGGAAAAGGTGTATTTTTAACATCAAAGATTAAACATCTGACAGATAATATTGAACATTGTAGATTAATCAAACCGATTCAATACAATAAACATTACTATATAGAAATTGCTTTACAATGCCGAATTCATCCAAAACAAATTCGAGTACCAGAATGTTCCAAAAATGAATATTATATTGTCAACGATCCGACATATGTTCGTCCATATGGAATTGTTATTCATTTTTTGACCGAAACTCAAGCGAAAAGTATTTTAGAAGATAACAATTTTAATTTAGAACCAGCTATTCCATTTGTCAAACAGGAGACAAATAACTTAGAACAATTAAGGGGACTTTTTAAAGTATAAACTATTCAATAAATTCTTCTTACTACCAAACTACTTATTTTGAAGATAAGAGGACGTGTAGAATGTTTTTTTTTAATACAACTCAATAAAATTGATTTTGTTATATTTACATTGAAAAACTCACAATCTTCACAATAAAGATCTATAATATAGACAAATCATTTGTAAAAGAGAATAGATTTTAACATCGATTCAATTGCATTAAAATATCATTCTAATTAAGATAATACAATAGTTAAAAAGATTTTTTCCTAAGACCGACTATTGTTGTAGATCTAAGATGTATAAGGATGAAGCTAGATCAGCATTGAAGTCTGTTCTTCACACTCAATCTCATCTTATGTCGCGGCAAAGAATATTCAAGTCAGTATGAATATCTGTATCATCAATTATAATGATTTCTTAACTGCAAAAAGAAATATGTTCCTCTACTAACCCAAAAATGTGCATTGATTGTGGATAATGTAATTGCATAATACTACGTAATGATAAGTAGTCATGTTAAGATTCAAAGTGTTCTGATTCCAATGTAATCATGGTGTAGCTAGTTTGAAACAGGACAAATATCAGAAGAATGTAATGGTATTCATTGATTTTCGAAGATGATATATGAAACAATCGTATTTCTTACTCTGTCTATTATTGATAACTAAGAATTTCTATTAATGATATTAAATGTGAACGCACTAAACTAATGAAATCCATATTTCTTAAATCAATTCTTAACACAAAATTTTATTCAAGAAACAGTACAAAAAGAAAAATGAAATTATCTTTTATTCGTTTGTGATTAATCTGTTGAGAAGATGATGTTATATTGAAATTCATAACTGTAGAGATAAATGCTTGCTATAAATGAATATTGTAACATGATATATTGATTCGATGGTCAACAGACCACTTTAAACACATTCGAATTGATGCGATCCATTGATGGATTACAGTAGAAATGAGCTTGGTGAGGATCTTGGTATTCTACCATCAATATTATGCTATTGTTGTTTATTTCGAAGAGAAACGAAGTCAAATAATTGATATTCTATAATATTATGTAAGATGATAGAATTTATTCTCTTGTGTTCATCATTTATTAATCATAAAAGGAATATAATGAACTAATCTTTGAAATTTTTTTGTTTATTTCACAATGATTAAAAACTAAAAGAAGGACACGAATTGAAAATACTTATTCAAGCTTAATATTATCTGAACGGATTCGATTAGTTATAAGATTTTCTTGATTAATGTTCTCACAGAAGTCTTCATTCTTTCACAGATTAAGGAGATTATTTTTCAGGATTCATAATTAATTAATTATCTCTTAGAAGCAAACCTATTTCTTGATTAAAAAACTTCAATTCATAAATCAAGAGAATTATAAATTCAACAATACTTAAACGTAACATGCGCTAATGGTGTTTGTGAGGCATCAGGTGTAGATGTGGATGAGTCTATGCTACTGAAGAGTTGACCTATACACATACCCTTTCACTCGTAATTATCAAACTTAACTTTGAAAAGGACTGTTTTGATATCATGTCTTTTAGTATAGACCGAGAGAGACAGATCCCGAAAATATTAAATTTAATTATATACAGGAGAAAAAGACATACAGCGGAGAATACAACTGCCTTTCAGTTCCTGTACGCAATATGGGATGTTGCTTAGTGGCAGTTTCAATAACCTGATGGCTTTCCTACAACTAATACCAGCTGTATCTATGGACAGAAGATCAACCTGAAGCAAAATTTTTGCTCACTTTCTTGGACTCCCCATACACATTAGCTAAACACAAAAATAATTGTATATCCCAATTTAGTTGTTATTTTATCGGACGGAGGATTTGAGACAAATATTCATTAGTAAACCTGTCGATTGTCATTCCATGGCTGGTAGCACTAATGTTTGAACATAGTACTTGGCGGATATGTGTCGAACAACATAGCTACACAGTCATTATGACTAGAGTACATCGGTTGATCATATGATCAGAAAACATCCAAGCTTCGATCTGATTTTTGAACAAAGTCGCAATAGATTGTCAATATTTGCAGAAATAATATGGATTTTATATTTGAAAGAGGGAATAATTGAGTTGCAGTAAATTTTGTGAAACACGATCTAAAAAGAGTGTTGAAGTATAGAGATGAAAATCTGGATTCCCATAAATGGTGATAGACACTTTCATATTGAAAGTGTTGATACTCAACGAGATTTGAAAACTGATCAATTATGTTTAATGTTTCCATTATTTAGTAACCAGTATTCATACATCCGTAGATGTATAAAACGTTAACTGAACGAGTTTTTCAACTCAGTCTATCCAAATTTTTACAATTTTTTTTATTATTCTATTTGATTTGAAACAATCATAAACTTGCTTGCGACGGATTTATGATTTGCATGAAAATCGTTTCTTTTTTTCATTTTTTCAACACAAAATTTCTCTTCATATTACACATGATGACAAAGCAGTAAAAACAAAAATAATTTTGTTCTCTTCTCTTGTATATACAAACATCCTTTTGCTACTTCAAACACAACTCTAGTCCATAAATTTTGCTATTTTGACTTTCAGTTTCATATGAAATTATCATGATGAAGACCAAAATAAAATGTCTGACAGAAGATAGTTATTTCAAAAGTGAAGATCAACGATGTTGTAGGCAATGGAGCAATGGCGAGGTTACGAGCATTAGATTAACAGTGAATAAACCATCTTCCAATGGCACGAACAAACACGCTCATCCTTCCGCCGTCCAGAATTTGCGTGTGAAAACTGTAATTTTGATAAAACTTCAAAACAATGCTGAATCATCAATAGGTTACACATATACAGGTACATTTGATGGCAATCTGAGTTCAATTAAACGTTAGTCGCATATGGTATGCAAAACATATGGAAAATTAGATTTTCAGTTTGATTCACCATGCAGTGAATTTTTCTTCACGTCTCTGTTTTCTAATAAACCGAAAATAATGCTTATGGATCTTACCAAAGAGTACCTTTTCGATAATATATTTTTTGACTTTGAAATATTGAATTGCAACAATGAGAAAATTAGTTTTCTCTATTTTAAGAATTTTTTCAGCTACGAATTTGAGATGTTTGTTTTTTACAAGTCTTATTTTGAAAAAGACAGAAGAAGTATATATGCATGCATTTTGGATATTCGAATTTTGAGCAGGGCTAAGGTAGATAATCACGAATTTAGAGCTAATGAGTCACAAATATTTATTGAAACAATGAGTGAATTTTATTTGACATAAAATAAGTAATGAAAATATTCGCGTATTATAATCTTCGTGAAATCCATAGAAATTTCGTAGTTATGGCTTTTAAATTCATCTTCATTACCAGTACCATTTAGAGTCATGGAAGAGCTGCCGGTGGATAACGACCCGTCACTTGTTGATCCTCCATGCTTGTGTCCTGAATCAGTGTAATTGTTTGTGTGCCGACCGTTTGAAAATGTTGCCAATGTGCCCTGATCATGGGAGTGTGCTGATAACTCCACTACAAGTATCACATGTGATGAAGCGCCTTCAGCAACTAACTAATTGCCATTGTTGCTACTACTACCCAATGGAAATCGAGCAGATTGAAGGTGTCAATACGATTGCCCGATCCGTACATAATACCGATCACATCGAATAAATCTCGATAGGTAATGCAAGATACTTCTGATCTATCGTAGTATAACCAACGATGACTCGAACTTCTCAATGTCGTTACAAATATCGCCAAACAAAATAATTGTGCCAGATGGCATCTCTGAAATTATTACAGGTCGTTGCCATTCAATTAACAGTTAATTATATAGACAAAAAAAGTTTTGCTCGTCTTTTTAAGAATAAAAAATATTCTGATAAAATATGGACATTTATAAAAAAAAATAGACTACTGTATATGAATGAATTGCAATCTCATTGTATATTTAGGAGAAACAAAATGATGGAAAAATCGAATATAGTGACGTTGAGACCGGATTTGATTGTGTTAAATGAGAAGAGCAAAAAGGTAAATTTTAGAAATTACTACTAGTAAAATGACAGAAATAAGAGAACTCTACTAAAGGGTGTTTCATAAGTTTCGACCCCCTTTTTGTTTTTTGCCTATCTTTGTCATATTCAATCGTGGATAGCTATTGAATATAGATTTTTGAAGAGCAATATCTAAGCTATCAATCACAAAAAAATATATTTAATTAGCATGAATTATACGAGAGAACCATATCGATAAAAATTTTGAAAAATTTTCGTTACATGCACTTTTTGCTTTTTGTCTATCCGGATTAAAATTTAATCAGCTCAAATGATAGATCATCATTAGAAGCCTCTAAATCCAAAACATCAGCTCTTTCTGACATACCTGTGAAAAATGGCGAATCATACCAGTGTCACTACTCTTGACCCTTAGTCGAAAAATGAAGGTTTTTAGGGTGCTGCTAGTATTTTGCGATTTTCTCTGTGTTGGCTCATTCGTTTGAATTCGGAGAAGTTTCAAAAGATGTAGAATTTTTTTTCTACAAAATTGTGGTACTCATTAATTTCTACAACACATTTTACTGATTGATACTGTCAATATACGGGCAAAAATGGCTATTGGCTAATAGTCATATTTTCTTGTATTTTCTCTCTAACCACACTGGATCCTGCTGGCCCAAAAAAAAATATTTTCTGACAGTCCGTGAGATTCTGCATCATTTAAGGTATTACTTCAAAATACGAAAACTCTGGTACCAAAAGTTAGCCTTGAGGGGGATCACAGCAAATTTTTCGAAAAAAAAAACGCTTAGGAGGACCACAGGTAGTTTTTCTTAAAAACATAAATTTTGTCTAAATATATCTGGTTCGAGGTAATTTTGTGTGTCGATTCCGAATATGCTATTCATTTTTCTGTCTAATTGGATTATGATTATGAAAACTGCTAAATACGACCACAGTTTTTAACCATTTGGAAGGGTTAGCCACTGAAATCGAAAAAAATTCAATTTTCTCAACAATATAACATAATGAAAAAATCTTGTATTGGTACTTTTAAAGCTTGAAGTTCAGTAATTCTAAATGAGATGTAACATTCAGTCTCATATCTTCTAACGAAAAACTACACAGAGTTTCAAGGATGTCTATCAATATATGCTTTGTGGTATACTCNATTGAATCATTATTTGAACATGCATTTTGTAGAGAAATGTTTGCTCTTTCAATCTATGTAATCAGAAGTATACAACAGCCTTTCATAACGAAGATTTTTTTAAATAAGTAGGTCAGGGTCAAAACTTGTACCGGGTCCAGACCCGGGCTCTGGATCCGGACCCATTTATTTAAGAAAATCTTGGTTATGAAAGGCTGTTGTATACTTCTGATTACATAGATTGAAAGAGCAAACATTTCTCTACAAAATGCATGTTCAAATAATGATTCAATATATTTGATATCATAGAATGGCTCATGATTCTTTGGTCGGGTTCAGAAAACTCGGTGCAGCTCTCTACCGTCCACACCCTCAGGTGTTCTGGAGTTTTAGTTCGCTAATTAATAAACGCTAAGAAGAACCAGCGAAACTTTGATGCATATTTATTACTTGAGTGCCAATTCACAGAAGTTCCTAACTTGTCTCTGGTCTGAGCTAGTCTCCCATTTTACTTCAATATAATGTAAACAGATCAACTCAGATTTGAATTTCAAATTTTCTGATGGCCTGGCAGACCGGCCTGGTGGCAGCTCTGGCACCAACACCCCACATCCACCTACACCCTCAAGCACACAGATAAGTTCTTCAAATGAATTCTTAGTTCGATTTACTTGCTCATATAATCAGTGTTTGAACGGTTTGTATTAACATTTATGGTTTTGCTATTGTCGTTCAGAAACAACCGCTGATTCTGAAAACTGTTCTGTTGTGGTTTTGGTCAGTTATTCATTTGCAAGTGTATATGATTTCCTATGAACATTGCCAATATTAATTTATAAACAAATGCAGTTCTGCAAAATAAAGTTTGATACGAACGTTTCTTTTTTTTTCTTTTGTTTGTTCTATACATTTGTATGTTGTTACAGACCAACTAATAGTTTTCGTAAGACTTCTTCTAATTTTTTTTTTGTTTCTTTATGCAAAACAAAAATCATGATAGTGTATGATTAAATTTTTTTCATTATTGATTTTTATTATGACACTTTGAATATAAGAGAGACAGTCTAGAATAAATTCATTTTCTAAAATTTACATCTTAGTTTTTCCTTCATATTCCGTAGTGTAACAGAAAAGAGTATAGTGACAATAAAGTTCTGAATTAAGAACGTACTTCTGACCTTGTATAATCGCTATCTCGAAGAATAAACATGAATGGAAGGAAATCAAAATTTGTTTGATGTTTCTGTCTTATAAGGTAGCATTTGTCACTATGATCTACAAAGTCATGGACTCAATAGAATCTTTTAATTTCTGTGTAATGACATAAAACTATAGTGTTATAATCATCGCGGTAGTGATCCTTATTGATCTATTTCAAGTATCCAGTTGTGCCTATCTTAGAGAACGATAGTGACTGTGAACACCACAAATTAAGACATTTAACCAATAAATTACTAGTTCTATGTGAACTGATCACGAAAAGATAAGGCAAGTGAGTACCAAATGAAAAAAATATATAGTAAACTTAGTCAATTGATATTGTTCCCATAAAAATTTGAAAATAATAGCATAAAAAAGAATCATTTTTCGTATTTAAAGACATTGGATACTAATGATATACAATTCAAAACTTCTTTCAATGTGGCTTAAAATGTCAAATGACGAATACCAAATTTTGAGTATAGTCAAAGCATTCCATACAGTTCATGCAATAGTACAACAATGTTAAGTTTGAAAATATTGAACTAAGACGGTGAGCATGAGGCTTATTTTTGTTCATAACTAATTTAACCTACAATTTGACCCTCACTCACATCTTTGTGTTCATTTCATATATGATGAACTTAGTGCGCATTTCACATATAAATGATCTAGTAGTCAAATATCTTAATGTGTGATACTTAAAAGACACTTTTGTCTGTTTCAGTACAAAACATGATCTTGTCGCAATAAAAGAGAAAAAGGAAAATTTAATAGAGAAAGAAGGTAAGTAAGGATGAAAAAAATAAGGAGAAAGAAGAAATGTTGATGAGGGAGATACGTTAAATTATAATCACGACACTTCAATAGTTTTATTTTTAGAAAAAAAAAAACTTTTTGACGTATAATATTAGTCATGTATAATATATGTGACATATTCTTTGTAATAGTCATAAAAGCTATATATACATACAATTACTAATGTTAATTTTGATATGGTCGATTGTGTCTATAATTGATGATGAAAGATTAAATATTGTTGTATTTTATTCATGAAACTTCATTCTAATATGAAACTTCTTAGTACAGAAATAATCCTAAGCAAATGTTGTCGAAAAAATGCAAGTATGAATATTAGAAATTATTAAAGAATAAGAAAATGATTGTCTAATAATAACCATGATTTAATGTTTATCATCTCACGTTTCTGAATTTCAAGTCTCTTCACTTTTGCCGGTGATTTATCATCTGATCGCTACGCGAGTCACTTCCTATACAAATCCACACTTTACTAAATATTGGAGTTTTTTAAATAAGAAAATCTGTGTGAAGAAAAAGCAGTAATTCTATGTGTCGAGATTTCCTGGGAGATTGTCACGATGACTTCTTAACTGCAGCAGATTTATTTCCATCTAACATCACTATCATATAGACTAGACTTTCTTATCTGTTAATCTGATCCAAATTATACAATCAACATATCATAGAGATTGAATTTGTTGAGCGACTGTTTTTAAGCGATTAACAATCGAACTTGTTATTCTTTTCGAGATCAATGTATACAACAACTACGTCATATATTGAGAGCTCGCATGAACTGAAGTTAAGTGCAATCTTTGTATTCAAATATGTGAGATATCATATTATGTAATTAATCATTTTTTTTCTGTTATGTAGAATTCAATAGTCGATCTGATAAAACCTTTAACAAGAAACATTTACAAGCATGAAGGCTGATATTACAACAAATATGAGATTTCATGTTTTTCTTTCTAATTGATGGAATTGTGTGTCAAATTTAAACAACTATACGTTTTTTTTTTTCAATGAGTGTGGATGATATTGTTATGCCAGATACAAAATCAGTACTAATTCAATCTTTAAAATGGTATTAAAATGAAAATAATAATCACATAGTTTCATATATTGTTCTATTTCGTTTGTTTATTCTTCAGAATGATCTATTCGACTAGTATTTTCTTGATGAGTTTACTTTTTCGAACAGATAAACATCTTCAAAGAACATCACTTTAAACAATTCGTTAAAGTCGTACAATGGACAAGTATGAATCAAAAATCTATTTTCTTCGATATATATACTATTGAAACATTTTCGAAACGTAGAGTATAAAATCAAAAAACTAAATCTTTATTTATAAATATACAGCAATACTGTTTATCGTACAAAACAAAAAGGAGAATAAATCGACATATCAGATGAACGACGGTAGATCTAAATGTCGAAAGAATAGAGAAAGAAAAATAATTAATATACAAACTTACATCTCGCACTTGTTGAAGTTCTAAATAAAATAAACAAATTAGCAATGTCAATATATATAGGAACAGAAATACATTTTACCTTGTTCATTGAGTTCTATGTGTTCCTCTTCCGCTTTAGTCTCTAAAAATGAAAGAATTTATTTAAATTTCTAGGAAAATAATCAATTATTTACCAGATAAACGAAGTAGGATTGAATATCGTTTCTTTTTTGGAATATCATTGCCGTCTTTGATTAATTTTTCTTTTGATGTGTCATTCCCCATTTTGAAATCGATTTAGTCAATATTTGAAAACACGAGAATAGTGTATGTCAACGGCAAAATAAAAGTAAATGCATATATATATATTGACTAAAAATCATGCGTAGATTCGCACCTTTTTACCTTATTTTTTAGTAAAGAAAAAAGGCTATTAATAATACACATGTTTTAACTATTTATACTATGTGGATGAATATAACAAAAAGGTATGACTCGATTTTGAATGTTAACTGACCTATTCATCATAATATGATCGTTATTATGTGAATTAGGCATTATGAGAGAAAAATATAGATAATGAATCGCATGATGCTTAACTAATATATCCACTACGAAATAGAAATAGTAATTATACCTTGTAAAAATATTCACTGATGCAGCACTAATGACGGATTATATACGAAGGATTAATATTACACAGAAACTTATTTTCATGATTTAGATTTTATTATTGATAATTTCTATATTTAATATTATTTAATAATTTACTTTTGAAAGAATAAATCAATCTAAAAAAATATTTTCTAAAAATAAAAAACAACAGAAATTTTTTTCTTTACAAATTCGTCGATAAGTATTTGGATTTGAAATTAATTTTCTTCGTTTTTGTATGAATTTAAATGTTTAAAGAAAATCGATTATCTATGAACATTAACATGATTATTCTCTATTATAAAAGCATCAATGAAAATATTCTGCATGAAATTTATTTATTTCTCTCTTATGCTACGAACTTGAATTCATCTTTAAGTATAAATATTAGTAGTTCGAATTGAATCAAGAATTCGAAACTTAATTGTTATTAACTTATTATTGTCAAAAATAGAATCGATACTAAATAAAAAATCGATACTATGTAGGAGTCAACTCTAATCTTTTAACGAAAAAAAAACATTTAGTGAGAGTCGAATTCAATAGACATATAATTGAATTAGATTGGTTTTCTAAAATTATTTTTTACCTATCTTATATAAATCATTCATGTCAAAGATTAATATAAGAAAGTATTATTTCAAAAAAATTCAAAATTTTTTCGCTAATTAATACATGAACCATTTCAGGAAAAACGAAACATACTCTCTCCTTTCCTTTGACTTTGATTCTTTACAAGAATTTTTTTCTGAATAAGTTGTTTTAACATAGATATATATATATATATAAATCTTAACTCTTTTAGTTGAATATTTATTTAAAAATAATTAGCAAATATCTTTCTAAGCACACGAGAAAAAAAAACTCCGGAAATTTCGGGATAAACTCTACAACAACCATTGCATTTATGGTGAAATTTTCAAAAAGATCGAACTTTAAAAAATTTCTTTTGAGAAACCATTTTTCTAGAGATCCTTTCAAGTTCTGAAACAAAAACTTTTATCTTATCATCATCAAGAAATTATGAGGAAGAATTTGTACCGTTTAGAATTGATTTTGAACATCTCATTTGATTTTTTTGTTTGTACATTAATACTCAGTCACGTCGCTAAGAAATGAAATGACACTAAATATCAATATTATTTATTTTTCTTTATATTTTCTTAAATAGTATTAACATTGAGATGTAACAGCAAATCATCATACTAACTGTTGGAAATAAGCCTGTAGTTAACAACACTACATATCAAAGTCAAATAATACTTTTCTGTGTCACTTTCAATTTTTTTTTCCTTCGAAGTCATTATGGTATCAGTATTCTATTAGTCAATATGTAATACCTTATCTTTGCAATAGTAAATACAATTTAACATGAATCTATTTTACGGATTTGAATAACAATATTAAATTAAATTTATGATAGATACGTCTGATACAAGATCATTGAGATTTTCAACAACGGTTTTAACATGACTAAAATTAACGATTTCTTATCTCCTAATACTAGTTTCAATATGAATAAGAAATTCGTCCAGTTTCAATGTGTTTAATTCTCATATTACAACGCTCGTATTCATCTTTTTTTGTTGTAAATGATCAATTGGCAGTGATAATCGTATATTATTGAAGACCTTAATTAGGAAAAAAGACTCAAATTTGTTAATATTGTTACATTAGTAACATAGTTAAGTTAAAGTTATTTGAAGCATATACACGAAAAGTAAAACTCATACGGAATTCGACTTTCGACTTTAATAGAACAAATATAAGAAGGAAGAAAATTTTATCTATTCTTGAAAAAAGTCACGTAAAACTTTAAACTTGATCCTGACTTTTTAGTGTTTAGTGGAAAGATAATTAAAATACTTATCTCTGTTTACTTCTGATAAAAGTAGTGTCTTCTCAATCTACAAGACTTTTCAACATACTAGTTAGATGATAACATGACGAACAACATGAAAATATAGTAAACTATTTACCCCAAAAGAAAAATAAAACAATGTATTTATCGTCGAATTATTATTAATAACACTTCCTTCAGTCAAGTGAATAAAATAGCACAAACTTTGATAAAAAAAAAAGACAAAAAATATTGATTAGGTAACAAAGAGTTTTGCGCATTGTTCTCATATGTTGAAAACTAACGATGTGATATATAGTGTATACGGCAATAACTCTCTGTCTTATGTAATATTCAAGTAAATTACATACGTGAATATATTGTTTAAAATAATCGAAATAATGTAACAAATTAGCGATTTATCGAATAAGAAAAAGAAATTCAGTTTATCAACCCTAGTTATTATATTTTGATACATCTGCTTTCATGCAATAAAACCTATAGAAGAGTATACATGTCTCTGTAATGGAGTCGGCATAGAATTCATTTAGTAATATAAGGCTTTTGTTCTGTCATTTAATCTTACAAAGAATATTTTTATGTAATAAAAAAAAAAAATATAACCTGTAATCTTACAGTTCGATATGCTCTCGATCATAGCTGCAAAAAATCAGATAGTAATATGAAACTTGGCAACTCATATTTTCAGCAATTTTTTATTATATGACAGTGATAGTTTTTAGTATTATTTGTCTGAAATAAAAATTTCGTAGACTTGATTACTCGCTGTTATTTTTTCTCTTAGTAAGACAATTAGTAGAACATATAATCACTTGTTATTAATAGGACTATACCTACATATCTACTAAGTTTAATTAAGAACTTCTGAATTGGCAAAGTTATGAGTGTCAGATGATAAAAAAATCTTCATAATTATAATCAAACAATGTCAAAGCAACAACCGCCTTCGCTCTTTGTTATCTTTGTTGTTAATAAACTGAAGAATGAGTTTCTTTTCGTATTCTATTATAAACTACATTAAATAAACAACGTACACATATCTTTTCTAATAAAATCATGGCCGCCGAGTTGCCTCAACTAGAACAACAAGCAACAGCTTTAGCTAATGAAGAACAAGTGTTAAAAAATGAAGACCTATCTGAAATGGCTGCTGTTCAAGAGCCTGAGACGAATCCATCTAACAGCAACCTAACTTCAGTTATGAGCAATAGTCCGAATTCCCACGTACAACAACAACAACAACAAAGTGATACCGCAATTAATATAGATGGTCGTTTTGGGCCTAGTTGTGATCGCATTTTATCAGACGATGAGATTGTTAACAGCATAGTTGAAGCGAGCAAAAAAGCCGATTATCATCGTCGGTTATATCTCTTTGTAGGCTGCATTCCATCACTTTTTATTACTTGCATTGCATGGTCTACCTGGGCTGTCAATTTATGCTCACCAGAATCAAGGAACGCTTGTTCAGCATCGAACACCACATACATAATCGGTATTTCCTTCGCTTCTCTCACAGGCTTCATATTAATTTGGGCTATTCGTTATGGCGCAAAGAACTATATGAATGAAAGAAAGTATCATTTGTTGCGAAAAAATGTTCACTGTTTAGTCAAACTTGAAGGTGATCTATGGACAAGATATGTCAATTATTTGTACGGATCCAATAGAAAAAGTTTTTATTATCTTGGAGCCGTTGGAGCTCTAACTTTTTGTCTTTGTCGAATTAAGCATTATCAACGGTTGATTGCACGAGGTTATGGATATATTATCTTCTGTAAAAATGGTTTCATGCTTGATGAAATGTATTGCGTTCTATACAATGAACCACATACTATTTTGCAAGTGCAATATGTGAGTGGCATGGGACTCCGTGTGTATATTCTTAGAGAAGATGCACAATATGCCGTAAATCGTAATTGGAGTTGGGAAAGACGACAACTAGCAGCTAGACAAGCTTTTAACCAACAGATAGTACTGTGCTGATATAAGCACTCGCTCTATCTTAATTAATGTACATAACGACTCTTTTCTCTATACACACTGATAATATCTATTATGTGTTCAAATTCATCTATCCTGTTTGACATGTGTCTCTCTTCCTTTTTGTCGTGTTCTCTTCCCTTCTCTCCGGTTGATTGACGTGCCCCGAAGCAGGGGAATGTAACTATAAAAGGAGAAGAATTAGTGAAATAAAGCNCTATTCAGAGCAACTATTTACATGCTACATAGTTTTCTCTATTTAGAGACACAAAATTCTTAATATTATAAAACTTCGTGTACATCGTCTTCAATGTTACATCGGTCCTACAGGTGGTATATGATTTGGATGATCTGAAATGGAAGCAATAATATTAGTTTTTTGGTGAAAGGGTGAGGTGTATTATGTGCATTATGATTATGTGAAAGAGTGTATTTGTTTCAGAAGGTCGATGTGCTTGTTTCAGTTCTTGTGGGCTATTGGGTAATTCTCGGATTTTTTTCGTTCTTTCGATTCTGTCTCGGGTCTATGTTTTCGTTGAATAGGTTCGCATGTGCGCGAACAGTGGGTGACTTGTCGATGCTCTCATTGGTAATATCTTATGTTCGAATTAATTTTATGGGGGTCTCTCGTGAAATCTTATTAGTCGAAAGTTATTTGTTTTTCTCTTGTAGCTGTGGTTTGTGTATAGAATCTTTTTTTCTGCTTGTGTTCTAGATTAATGCTCTAGGAAAGTTTTATCGTCGACACTTCTTGAATTATTGAAATTTTCGATTTACTTCAATCATGAATTCGTCTAATACTCGAAATAGATATCCTACAGTAGATATCGAGCAGTATATCCGTCAACATCTGGGAAGTCATGTTTTATACACTTATCGTAATGTAAAGAAATATTACTATCGTTTGGATGCTGTTCAACTCGACATCGAATTTTTAAAAATATGCCGTGGAAAAGATATTATCCCGTCGTTCTTATGGTTTAAAACAGCTAATAATGATCTATCGTCTTCACCAGTATATAAAGCTTGCCAACTTAAGCTTCTCAACGTCGAAATCGATGCAAAACGTAAAAAATTAAATGAATTAAAGATAATCTATGTATCCTCACTCGATCATCTTCGTGAATTATCATCTGCTGATTTGTTCGAACATTTTTTCGAAATTATTATATCGGAATGCTCACAATTAATAGATGAAAAACGAAGAACATTAAATAAAAAATTATTATCATTATGTCCTGTTAATAATTCGACTCGTTATTATAATGCAAAAGTCGTAACTAATCTATCGTCACGCGTATTATCTAATGAAGAACTTATTTGTCTCTCCAATGGATTGGATTACTCTTTACCACCAAAATCTATTAATTCTATGAATGTTGCAAGTAATGTAGAAACGTTTTTTCATCGTATTACTGATGTGTATCAGCATCAAAAGAAATTTATGAATGAACACAAGGAATATGAAGCCATTAGTGAAAGCGATGTACGTGTTTTAAACACGAAAGAGCTGTCTTTGGCTAATGATTTAAGTTCCTTAACTAAATCGTTTCTACAAAGAGCTAACCGAGGTCAAATACAAAAAAATAAATTTGATTTTGATCAAGAAAATTATCGTAAATTATTACAAAAATTAAAAGAAGATACGTCAATAATTATTACTCGTCCAGATAAAGGAAGAGGTGTTGTTTTAATGGACAAGCACAATTACGTGAATAAGATTCAGTCTATTCTCAATGACTCATCTAAATTTTCTTCTCTATCTGAAGATCCTACATTAGCACGAGAGAATAACTTGAAATCATTATTACGAAAATTACACGACCAAAGACAAATTACTGATCAATTTTATTATCTTGCACGACCTACTGGATCCAATCCTGGACGACTTTATGGACTTCCAAAAGTTCATAAACAACCTGTATCACTTCGACCTGTTCTTTCATCAATAGGAACATTTAATTATGGACTTGGGAAGGCTCTTACTCATATGCTATCAGATCTGATAGACAACAAGAATATGATTAAAGATTCATCTTCTTTTGTTAAAGATCTGCATGCATTAGATGATCCTCTCTCAACGTTCAAAATGGTATCATTTGATGTTGTCAATTTATATACAAATATACCTGTTGATGAAATAATTAATATTATTCTCAAAAAATTATATGAAGATCGACCTGTACCACCTATTATTGAACGGAACGATTTGAAGGCGCTTCTGACCTTCGCTACGCCAAAATCTCATTTTCTCTTTGATGGAAAAATTTACGATCAAATAGATGGAGTATCAATGGGCTCTCCATTAGCTCCTCTACTTGCTGAAATTTTTCTTCAAGAATTTGAGAAAAAAAATTTATCATCATTTGAAAATTTGGGCATCCTTTACTGGAAACGATACGTTGATGATACCTTCGTATTGTTGAACCCAAAATTTTCTACAGATAAAGTTTGTGCTGAACTCTCAAAATTACATCCTTCTGTTAAGTTCACTTCTCAGGAGGAAGATGCAGTTACACACAAACTACCATTTCTAAACGTACTTATTCAACGACAAGAAGGTATCGGTTTTCAAACTCGTATCTACAGAAAACCGACCTTCACTGGACTTATGACAAAATGGAATAGCTTCGTTCCAAAAATTTATAAATATAATACTATCTCTGTTATGGTACACCGTGCTATTCAAATATGTTCATCATATAAAGCACTCCATGCAGAGTTTCAATTTATTCGAAAAATATCGAAGAGGAATGGTTATCCTTCTAATTTTGTCGATTCAATTATTAAACGACAATTAAATTTAAAATATGAACCTTCTGCTCCTGTACCACCAACTCTTAGTACTGATACAGTAGTATTTAAAATACCGTATTTAGGAAAAGAGTCTCAAGTCTATGGGAAGCTTGTAACATCTGCAGTGGCTAAACAATATCCTCTTAAAAAAGTACGGATTGTCTATGATGTTCCAGATCGTATTGGACGTAGCTTTAAAAATAAAGATGCTGTGTCGGATGAATTAAAAGCTGGTGTAGTTTATGAGGCAACTTGTTCTCAATGTAATAATTCATATATAGGACAAACATGCCGGCATTTAAAAACACGTATTAATGAACATCTGTACGATCAAAAAAAATTTTTGCCTCAACCTGTAAAAATTCCAGAAAAAAAGAAAAAAAAGAAAAAAACTTCTCAAAATCCAATTCCTCTTTATACTGGTCCAATAACACGATCAAGAACTGGAAAACTTCCATCTTCATCTATTATACTATACAAAGATGATATTGATGAACTATTGAAACAAACAACAGTAAAATTAAAAAATGAAGAACCTCCAGTACCAAAATCAGCTATTAGTAAACATTATATAAAAACACGTCATATGTTTACTAAAGATGATTTTAGTATTTTATTGACGGAACGATATAGATATCGACTAAGAGTCAAAGAATCGCTCTTAATCAAAGCGATAGATCCAAAATTGAACGGAAATGAAAGGTCTATGCCACTATATGTATTTCCAAATGGCATTAGAATAAACAAAAGGAAGAAGACTATCGATCGAGTACGTCTTCCAACAATGACAGGTAACAAAAACGGATATCTTATTTGAACATAAACCAAAATAATTTTTTCTATTATAGATGCCGTTCAATAATCAACAACTATATCTCTCGTGTAAATAATGTACATAAATTCTCAAGATGTCGATGCTATTTCTGTTTCTTACATAATACTACAAATGAATTATCATATTAATGCTATACAAAAGAAGTGAACCTTAATCACAATGTTTTTCATCAACAACAAAGTAAGCAAAACCCCAGTTTTACTCATAAACCTAATCTCCAACATTTTTAGTAACGTCGATCTTAATCAAAACTAATAAATCAAAAACATTTAATTCAACTATTCATCATCTTGTATTATTTTAATTCAAAAATTAACAGATGAAATAATTTTGATTTCAACCTTAAAACATGTAAGTACTCTTGACTGTTATATATAAAAACCTTTGAAAAAAACCTCTGCCCTTATAAAAAAAAAAAAGTTCTATACTGAACCGAGCTCTACTGCGCTATCAGATAAGACACCAGCCTAACATTATCAACAGAAACAAGATACTCATACTGATTCAAACAACCAATTTTTAATTAAAAAAAATATTTTACTACGAATAAAAAAAAACAGCATACCAGAAGAGATGAACAAATAACATATTCCATCACAATAATATCATGACTGAATAATGTCGTTCCCCAAAGGCAAATAGAGTAATAAATATAAAACAACACGATCACTAATACACCAGAAAGAAAAAAAAGACAGACGAGAAAGAAGATACAACAGAATAGAAAAAAAAATTCACTAGAAAATACCCAACGAGAACGAACAGAAGAAGCACAGCTATTATTCAATTCTACTGTATATCACTGCGTAATTAAAACAAAAAAATTAAGTGCATGACGCAATATGCACAAAATATTGATATACGCAATACCTTCTACCAGACAAATTACGCAATAAATCGATATCGAAAAAAAAGGACATGCAGTACGAACCCTAGACAATAGAATCATGAAAAAAAAACTTCATGTATAGAAATAACATTGAACAACAATTGAATACAATAAAGAAAATCTAAGAAGTTAAAACATATTCCCAATACCATGAAAACTTCGAAAAGGCAAAACATTTTCACCAAATAAACCAATACATCAACTACATAGTTCATGAAAATCCTACGATATATATTCTGTAGTACGAGTTAGGAAAACAATTGCGAGCCGATAAACAATGCAACCGTAGAATCACTACCATTCCCAACTCAAAAACCAATATAAACCTTTTTTTTATTTCTAGATTTCTACTACATTATCATCACAACATCGTATTGTAAAAGCAACTGATTCTCTCTCTGGTAGTCCTGCTGCATTTATTCCTGATGGTAAAACACCTTCTACAACATTTATTTGCATATAATACATAAAAAACAACTCATATATTAAACAGGTTCTCAAAATAGATTCGATACATCATCAATCTACCTACATTTGACACCAGCACGTGATTCATCAAATTATTCAAACTCAAACAAAACACCTCCATATGATCAACAACACAAACAAAATTGTCGATTATTTCAATATATTTACTGTTGTTTCACTTATACTAACATTTATCGTAGTCGACAAATAATATTTTCATCATCAACAGTAAGAATTACCCAGACGAAATATTCAAATAATTCACCACTTCTCTCATTACAGAATATCATTTCAATCAATACAAAGGTGGTACAGGACAGAAAAACAATGAATAAAATAATATTCATCGTCTATTAGCTCCAGTTCATTCTCTTCGTCCACAGAAAATATAAAAACGTCGGGCCGTTCAACAACAATTATTATCTTTATAAAACAATACATCGTTCTCATTATAACTGATTGTTCGTATGAATTATATCCAATATTTACATTGTACATATTTTCTTTATATACAGATACAAAAACCAAAAACATATTCAAACTAGTAAAACATCTGTTAATTACTCAATATGTGGGATAGGTCTTGTTAACTGTAACATACGTGGTACAGGTCTTATTCATTCTTATACCGGTGGTACAGGCCTTATCAATTGTCAAATACGTGTTATAGGTGCTACAGTGAGTCCTGGTCGTGTTAAATATATTCAATATATTATTACTTTTATTATTCAGGTTATACAACATCGTACAACAGCGTTACAAAATACATCATCATGTTCCGAAGATCGCCTCTAAAATGTCCACAAATTCAACGATTCTATATTTATAATTAAAATATTACTTTGTTTTTTTTTACAGGTTGACTTTTAATTGATGCCAAAACTATCGAAACACAAAGAAAATTATCATTATACAATAAATTAATTGGTCATTTATCTCCAACTATCTTGTTACTTTACTTCTATAATAATTATTTATTATGTTTATTAAAACAATTCACCTATTCTTTGAATCAAAAAATGTAACTATTCAGAGCAACTATTTACATGCTACATAGTTTTCTCTATTTAGAGACACAAAATTCTTAATATTATAAAACTTCGTGTACATCGTCTTCAATGTTACATCGGTCCTACAGGTGGTGCAAATAGTACTGATGGTATTATTAAATCGATAATACTTATTATTTTCATTAAACATGTTCTACAACAACCTACAACACCACTATAAAATCCATCGCTATGCTTCGAAGATCGCATCGTAGTCCCGAAACTTCAACATTATCATCATTTAAAAGTAAAAAAAAAACATTTATTACATTTTATATACACTCACTTTGTTACTTGTCCTTCCAGGTATTGCATATCAAAATTAAACCTATTCAATCAAAACTTGATTTAGCTGTCTTCTAATGCTCCTCTTCATTCAATTAGATACATTCTGTTTATTCAAATCCAACTTTTTAATAATACATTTAATGTATGAAACAACTAAAAGCATCTATCTACACGACAATATTATCTCTATTCACAGATACAACAACACCAACTATTCATCAAACAAAAAAAAACCGTATTGGTCTTATTTGTTGGTACGCATCCGTCCTACTGAACCTCGAATAGGTTTACTTTCATTGAATGGTCTTAATATTTATTTATTTATTTATTTCATTCATATCGTACAAATAATTGTACAACAATCATTATGAAATTGAATTAAAAATGACTATTATATGTTCCATCAAAATATATGTTCTGATGATGGCCTCATATGAAATGGCCGAAAATTAAACAAAAAATGAACGATTTATTATATCGCGTCTTGTAATATCTTGTGGCGCTATTGAATAATAAATATAAAATCTACTAAATCAATTTTTGATTTAGATATTAAAATTTTTTCTTGTTGCTCATTACAATTTCATCTTTTCAATTGATTATAAAGGGGTTTGGTAAATATCAGTAGAGTACATATTAGAAGCAAATTATTCAGACAAATACAAGGAATAGGGGATGGTAGTTCGATCAACAGGAAGTTTTCATATCCATGTCAGTTGAGTGCGCGTCAGGAAACAAGTCAACAAGTTCTAAAAGATAACAGCTTGTACTTAGATGGCAAGTCAAAGAGCCATATCAGTTTTCGGTGTACCATATAGCACAAGCAACTACAAACTGTCTATTTCTTCTCTATTATTTCTTTAGACTACACATTATTGAGAACTAATCTTTAGAATCATAAAGATGAGTTACAAAAGTTTCGAATAGTAGATAATTAGTTCTACTAACTATACCTTATAAAATTCATCGGTTGTTTTCGATTTATAATGTGATGCACCATCTCATTTTGAAACATTTTATATAGAAGTTTCAACTTTACTTCGCTCGCCATTCTTCAGTTTGATGACAATGTCATGGTTTCTAAACACAAGCAATCAAAAAAAAAACATGAAAAATTGGAATATTTGCATTCGAATTTTGAGAAAAGTGCTGATTTTTGGTGACAATGATTTAAATTGATTAAGACATAATAAGAGGTTGAAATCGATTAACAAGTAGTATAGAATAGAAAAAGACAAATTATCATGCAAAAAAGGATGATTTTTCTGTCTTTTTTAATAGGAAATATCTCCATTTAGTTTTATTTCATCTTATCGTTTACAGATCGGTAAAGCAGTGCAGAAAGTAAATCAAAATTAGACTGAAGTCAAATATATGATGATTTTTCACCATGATTATTGTGAAACAAAATCGAAACTATAACCAATTAGACTTCGATTTCTTAATCAATTCGAAGAATTTTGATCGATTATAATCAAAATTAGTAATCCGATTGTGTTCGTAAGATTTCAAAATTTTAATCGATATATAAAGATTGATAACATTTATTTATATTTCATGAAAAATATTTGTACTGACAAAAAAAATGACTTATTCCAAAAAGTCGAGAGAAGAAGTGACCACATGATCACTCTTAAAAAACTTTGTTTCAACAGTACAATCATGCACATGTATGTATTATATTTTACTAAAACAAGCTTTTGAAGAAAAAAGAACCTCTTATTCATTTACTATGGATGAAAGATTACATCTTATGTTCTCTTTTACATTTTGATACTTCGTTAAGCATGTTTATTATAGTTCACTATGTGTTTTTTTTCTAAATTTTTTATTCAATAGCAAAGGCATTCCTCTCTTTTCTTCTCTCTATACAAAAGAGTAAATTGAGCGTTTCGAAATGCTCTTTGATACAAATCATAAACAGAAAAAAAAAGGTTCTAATACAGATATATAGGGCATTATCGCCACATTAGCATATATTAAACGATGAAAGATTTTTGACATCTTTCACTTTTTCTATTCTAATAAAAGTACATTTTAAATTGTTCTTACAATGAAATATCACTTTTGTTTATCCTACATTTATACCTGTAAATAGATGCAATTTTCTTTTAGATTCTACTAAGATCGACTCTTAAACAGCTACTAACCAAATATCAAAACATTAGAGTTTCAGATTACGTTTTTTTTTTTACTTTGAGATAACTCTTCAAAATTCATAGCTGTTGCCTTAATTAAAGTAATTTGATTAATTGCAAAGATGTCGAATACATCGATTGCAGATCTTGGAATCATTTTCAATAATGTTCAATGGTACTTCCAGCACATTATACTACCTATCTGTTTTGTTTTGGGAAATATCGGTAATTGTTTGAACTTAATCATACTTAGTCAACGTTCATCACGTTCAAATTCATGTTTACTTTATTTCTTATCGGCATCAATTGTTAATATTTTCATATTAAATTTTGGTCTTGTACTTCGTATTCTTCGTGGTATATGGAATATTGATCCAAGTACAAAATTTCTATGGTTTTGTCGTTGGCGCACATATTTAATTAGTACTTTATTTCTTATTTATCGATGTTCTATTTTATTAGCGTGTATTGATCGAATGTGTGCTAGTTCAAGAAGTGCATGCATGCGTACGACAAGTCGGTCCCAAGTGGCATATCGCTTGATTGCTATCAATTGGATTCTATGTTGTGTTTATTTTATACCCACTTTGGTGTTCCCAGTTATAATATATGGGCAATGCTTGGCACCGCCAGGTACTACCTATGCCACCTTTTTAACAATATCTACACTTGCCCAAGGATTATTTATTCCGTTATTCATGATTCTATATGGTTTAATTACTCTTGGTCACTTAAAATTGATGCAATCACATGTTATGCCAATGACTTTTAATGTAAACAATGAACGTAGAGTGATCGGTCAATTTTTAATTATGTTATTTGTTCAAGTAGGTACGGATTGCCTATGCAATTCATTTTATTTATTCTATCTAATCTATAATCTGATCTTTTCTCCGCCACAAATGGCTCCAATTTCAGTTATTAGTTCATTCTTAAGTAGCATGTCATTTAACGTACCGTATCTAAACTACAGTGCTGCTTTCTATCTGTATACACTTTCAAGTCCAACATTCAGACGAAAAGTTCTTCGTCTTATGAGACAAATAACATGGTTTCAATAGAGGTGATTACAATGCATGAAAATAATGTAACAATGTTTGATCATTCAAACTTTAATGAAACTAATAGAAGTAATCAAACTTAATGAAAATTGAAATACTATATGAAATCTATTTCTTTCATCGTACATACTTTTTTTAATAATAGAAAACAATATATACATGCATTTCAGTAATGCTTAATACGAAGAAAAAAGACAACATTTTGACTAAATGCATTCTATGTCAATCGAGTGTTATTATTTTTTTCGTAAAATTTTATTTATAAATAAACATTCAGATTTGATTGAATGACATGCACTGCTTCATTCACATATACATATTTATAATAGTTTGCTTATCTGAACGAGTTCGTATGTACATATAAGTGGAACGATGAAGAAACTCAACTTATAAATGAAATTGTATTTGTATATTTGAATCACATATATGAAAATAAATCCTACATATTTTTACCATACATATGTTTTATATTGTTTTTCTGATCGTTCTAAAATTTCTTTTACATGCGCATGTAACTTTTTTCTCATGATTACTAATGACTGAGTTGGCTAATAGCGAATGTCTGATTAAGATGGACTCAAATTCATATCTTTTCATTTATATATCTTTTATTCTAAATAATCTATATAAGATTTGAAATATGGGAGTTTTAAAAGGAAAATCATTCGTTGAAGGCGTTACAGCGAAAAATTAAAACACTTGTATATCGGGATAATGGGCTTGCTTAGAGCTTATTTTTATGCATTACATATGTGTTAAGTTTCTCTAGATACCCTGAAAAAAGTTACTGCTAGACATCTTTGCTAAGAGGAGTTATTAGTAATAAACTAACGTTAGTGACATGAAATTAAAAAAAGAAACATTGACTTTCACTTCATGCATTTTAGTTTTAAAAAAAGACTCCAAATTATAACAACATTTTTGAAAACTAAATAGTACATTTTGTAGATAACTCTTGTGTCTATGAAATCTCTATCCATAGGCTTTTCTGAGCATGACTAAATTTTTCAAAAAAATTGATTTACTTTTCGTTAACGATGTGACGAAATACGGACATATTAAGAACAAAATGGTCTTATAACTGGATGAGAAGTTTAAAACCAATTTCAAACGGTACAAATTCTTCTTCAGAATCCCTAGATGATGGTGAGACAAAAAATTTTTGTTTTTAGGATTTGAGAGAATTTTTAGAAAATCATTTTTAAGACGCAGCTTTTTTTAGTCTGATCTTGCTAAAAATTTTACTATAGATGTGGTTCGTGTCGTAGACTTTATCCCGATGTTTTCAGATTTTTTTCTCATACGATTAGAGAGATATTCGCTAATTAATTTTAATTAATAATCAACTGAAAAAGACAACTTTTTTACATATATCTATGCTAAAAAGACATATTCAAAAGAATAAACCTTGTAAAGAATTAAAATTAAATGAAAGACGATCATATTTCATTTTGTCTGAAACGACTCATACTGGTGCACAAAGTTAAACTATTTTAAAAACGAATAGTGTAATAAAACAACTCCGATTGGAGACGAAAGAAAAGGTATCACATTTTGAGTTATGTACAGGAAAAACGTTCTTGAGAAAGACATGCATGATTATCGTATATCTTGTCCATTGTAACATTGTTATTCTTTATTGTATTGAGTTCGTTGATCGAATATTCGATCTTCTTCGTCAGTAAGCGATACTAATTATATTTATACAATTTTGTGTTTTTAATATTTCAATCGAACATATAGTTAAATCAATCATATCATTCAATGATTTAATTATATTTGACACTTGTACGACTTTAATAAATTCCTTGTATTTATTTATAGTTCGAATACCTTTTAATCTGTGTTGAAATTTTTCGACGACAATATTAATTAGGTAGATATCTATATGATTAATCTAAATATCTTAAAGACATGCATATGACTATGTTAATATGAAAAAAAAAAACTGACTGTATTACACCAGAACAAAAAAAATTTCACCTTTATCTCAATTAAATATTACTAAATGATTTGATACTTTAGTAGTTTGGAATTTATTTGATAAATGTCTAGCATCTAAATTGAGTAAATTAATAACAATATTACCTCATTGAATTCAATAGAATTGTCGAACAACATATTCTTCATAAACATGACTTTTGATTTCATCAGATCGATACTTTATTGATAAAGTTATTTTAATGAAAAATTCACCAATATCAGGTAAAACTTTTTTTTTTTATTTCGATTTCTTAATTCCGTAGAGCGTAAGTATAGAGTACAAGAAGACCAACACTCACCCATCATAATAAACAGTTGCAATTCATTTTATTACAGATAATTTTTTGCACACATATGCACCCATATGGCATCTGCATTATGCAATATTATCCGACTTCTTTTGTTGTATTTTTATTGAACAAAAATCATTTAGAAAACTATTAAGAAACAACGAATGAATGATTATCCTACAAGATATCAAAAAGAGATAAGATATCTTTAATTTTTTTGAAAGTTTTCTCTAATCGTTAAAAAAATATAAAAAATATTTTCTTCTCACAAGAATCTATTTTTGCTTCTTTAGTGACAGCTTTACTATGCAATTTCATATTTCTACAGATAAAAATATCTAGAATTCTTCTATTTCAAGAATAAATATAGATCTTAACAAAGTTACTTTTGTGAATCTTCGAAATTCGTTACCAATTTAAAATGTGTTAATCAAAACAATTTAAACTTTATCTTCACTATTTTTGATAAAAAATCAATTAGATTTTTCTCAAATGTTATAGTTTCGAAATTGCTATCGAAAATAGAAATTATACGAGTTTTCAAACTATTTCAAATTTTTAGAATTAACAAAACTTTGTAGACCAGTAATAATAGTAAAAAACTTGAATAGCTTAACCCTTTCGATCTGCATTTTATTTTAGAGATTGACGTTTGTGAGATATACTTTTATGATTAAAAAAGAGCAATCTGACGCAAATTGAAACAGAAGTTTTTTATATTCTTGATAAGGAATGATTAATTTATGATTGATGATAAACTATGAAAAGGTTGTAAATAACAATTGACAAATAACGGCATACATTATAATACACTATCCTAAGCTCTATTGACGTTTACGACCATCATATAGTTGACAATGCAACTTTCTCTAATTTTGTCTTTGGGTGGTGCAATTCTCAGTATTATCATTTTCGTCTTGGGTATTGTGGCTTTGACTACTCCAACTTGGCTCATTTTAATCGGACCTGTACCAGGAACGCTTACTTATGGTCTGTTCGAAGGTTGCAGCAAAACGCTAATTAGTCAGGGAGATTCTATAAAACAATGCTATCGTTTAAGCAATTTCAATACAGCCCAGGGGCTCACAATTGCTGGTGTGATTATATTATGGTTCGGCACTATTGCGTCGATTATTTTAGGAGTAATCTTTAACAAGTATTGGATCAAGTTGATACCATTAATTCTACTCATTACTGGGTCTACTATGATTCTCATTGGAGCTCTTTTGTACGTGAGAAGTGTGTTACAAAATTATACGAGAGGCACAACAAATCTGAATCTTGGATATAGTTTCATATTAATTTTGATTACGTGTATTATTGGCTACATTTCAACTGCTTATTTTGCATTTACTGCCGGTTATGGTCAAAATCATCGTCATGAACGTCTGCTCACATCGCGTAACGAATTGAATTCTAAGTTGTAACTGAACAGAAATTATATTGACTAAAGTCAAAACTTGTTTTATAAAACAAATTGACTGAATAGACATTTTAAGCATAAAAATTCACTTCGATCTTGTTTTTCATTTATTAGTTTTATATCGCTTTTTTTTTCTTCTTTTCTCACCACTTTTATTTTTTTTTTTAACTAAAGCTGTGACAAAAATAATAAAATAGAAACTCATAGCTATTCATATATAAGGGTGTGAAGCGATATTATACTCTATTTTCTAATCATTTTTTTCGTCTTCATATTTTAGCAACTGATAAATTCAATAACAACGAAATTAAGATATAATTCTTTCTCAATGTCATTTGCAAATAAATCTCGAAAATTCTCAGCGAACATTCTTCATGTTAAAACAAATCTTTGGCAAAGTTTTCAAACAAATTTATTCAATTAATCACAAGCTAATATCAAAACATTAAAAGTTGAACATTTTTAATCAAAAAGAATTTCCAATATAACAATAAAGTGCCAGATATTTTAAAGTTATTTTTTTTTGACGACTATTTTTATTAGAAAACACAGAAGCATTGAACTGTCAAATGAAATATCTCTGAACATAAAATTGTTAAGAAACCTGAGCTTTTGCAATCGAAAGAAGCGAATTGAGTTCATGAATTTACCGTATTTAATTTATTTAATTCTGGATTGTTATTCTAAACAATACTTCTTTTAGTTTTATTAATGATTGAGATTTTAGTGCAGTTAGTTAGAATTTTCAAAAAAATTAACGGCAAGGAACAGTTGACTTCTATTCATAACTGAATTTTGACTTTTTTGAATGTGCAATGAAGTACTCGAATATACATCTGCGTACTTTATATTATTTCCTGATTTTCAAAATATGATAACCGTACTTTAGGATGGTTTGATATTCTTGAACTAATTTTAAAGCATGTGATATATTTTAATCTACTAGAGAAATCAAATCTTCAATCTACGTATTTTATCATAACAACAAAAAAAAGACAAACAAATGCGTATAGATACATTTTATTGTCAATCTGATTTTCATCTCATAAATTTTTCCTTCTATTATTAATCACCTTTTCAACCATTGTTCAAATGTATTCAACTTTGTTAATTTTTGTCCGTTTGTCCAATCTTTATCTTTTCCAGGATAACCATAATCTTCAAGCCATTTGTACATATAGCGAGTATATCATCTTGTGCACTTTTGGATAACCATGTTTGTGCTGTTCGAAATTCTTCTTCTGTTAATCTTTTCGTTTTGCTGGGACATCAGTTACTCTCGAAAAAAATTTTTGGTACGTCTTCAAAATTGATTTCTTCACCACATACACAAATATCTTGATCAACAAGTTTCTTAGGATTCGTTAATATTTCACGAACAATAGGACCTGTATCATCGATATCCACTAAATGTAGTTTCGATGTTGGATTAAATGAAGCTAAAAATACAACTGTACCATCGTCTAATGTTGATAAGTTAAAAAAATTTCTCCAATTTTTCATATAACATCCAGGTTCAACGTAAATAGTTTTTAAATTTGGATATTTTTTCTTGATATAATCACGTATCTTGATTTCTGTGAAAAATGTGATATATATCCAGAAACAAAATTTGTCCATTAAAATATTTTATAAAAACTGTCTATACTTACAGTTTCCGATCGCTGAGTTTGTTAACGTCTTCTGCAGTACTGAATATATAATCAGAAATTTTAAGTAAGGCAGGAGCATCAGCCGTTATAATACCTTGTTGCATCTCGACTTCGGGTTGATTAGGTTGTGCCCATAAATCTTTAAATGCACGTTGAACATCATCAGTCTTTGTTATGTCACATATTACCATCTCGATGTCATCACTCAAACGTCTTAATGCTTAAGTTTTTTCACTTGTTGAATTTCGTGTTAGACCATGAATCTTTCGAGAATAACAAACATAACTATTTCTATGTAATAACTGTTATACAATAAATCATCATTACTTTGTATTTGCCTGTTTCAACTAATCATCGTACTATAAGCACCTCCTTGAGCGCCGGTAGCTCCAGCAATCGTT
The DNA here is from genome assembly GCA_905329745.1 of Rotaria sp. Silwood2. Classification (NCBI taxonomy): domain Eukaryota; kingdom Metazoa; phylum Rotifera; class Eurotatoria; order Philodinida; family Philodinidae; genus Rotaria; species Rotaria sp. Silwood2. Next base: position 646,776 of record CAJNSZ010000042.1, read on the forward strand.
ACTAATGGACGAGACGCCATTATGAATCGACAGTTGAATATAGCAATGATAAATTGTTTATATCTTTCGATGTATAATTACATTTGTGACGATTTACTTTTTCTCCTTGTTCACTATATAAAACTTTTAACTCAATGAAACAAGAGCAAAAAAAAAGGTAAAAGTGAAAGATATTCAAGTCTAAAGAAAACATTTTTTTCTTATTTTCCATCATGTTTCGGCAAAACATTTTTATTCACGCAATAGAACTGAAATATATAACGAAAACTATAATTTTTTTATTGTGACCATTAATAATGGAACTGTACACGGAAGTTGAATTGATCTGATGGAGTTGCACCACCATTGAGTCACTCTATGCCCTAATAATTCAAGTTATTCGCCTTTCATAGCATAGGATGTCAACCGCTTTTGTTCTTACGTATGAATTATTGTCATTTTAATATGCAAAAGATGTTTCTTCAGATGACTGAGCTACTGAGTTTAATACAAGATCGTAACCAAACGAACGATTGGTATACGTGACATCAACATTAAGAAATAATAATATTCAATTTGAATCAGTGTAATTCGTAGTTGAATTATTAGTGCGTACATAAAAATAAATCTGATCCTCGGTAAAATCCACATTAGTTTCAACATTATCATTTCAACTGATATGATTGACATAGGGATCTGTTTTTCCACATTCATGACAATCACTTCATACGGATCTTACTGAATCTGTTTCAAAGTTTGATTGTACAAGAGTTCAGTCGTTGAAAGTATCGTCAGCTAAAATTGAACTTGAATTCATTGAAATTAGTGAACAAACTCTTTTATGACATCGAGTATAATTAATTACATCAACATCAGCATTTACAATCATAGATGTATGTTTACGAAGAATAAAGTCATCGTCAATAGCATAATAATCAAAGGAACTTTCATCACCTCAATGGCAAGAATCATCGAATGGTCATCGATTAGAATCGTTAAGATTGTAGTGTACTTCAGGAGATGTTCTTGAAGAAGTGTCGATGCGTCATGTAATCCACTTGACATTCCATCATTACCTGAAATTAAGAAGTAGAACAATTCAATTGTACAATTAACGTTTGGTAGTCTGGCTTGTGTTTTCTTACGTAACTCTTGATAAAGACCATCAACGACTATTCATTTATCATTTTGAACGTCTTATTGGTTTCGACACACATAAGGTGTAGCAACAATAAGAAAAAGAACTGAACAAACATTTTTCTTTCATATTTATATCTAAAGAAAAGTAAAATGATATGCTATGAAACAAATGTCTTCTATCAGACAAGAAAAATAATGTTTGTCTGCTTTAGTGATTGGAAATCAATACGTACACTTGTCATTTCTTTTTCGTTTAACATTGTAATAATCGATTCACAGTGGGCAACCAAGTGGACATTAGGTGAAAAAATGAAAGTGCACTTTTACAAAATTCAATTACTGCTAGATATACTTCGGACTATGGACTACTTAATGGCATTAAAAGTTTTACTACGAAATTCAAGTAGAGTGAAAAGTGAGATAATAAAAAATAATTAAACATCAATCTTAATAGAGGGTCATCTATACAACACACATTTTTTTCACGGAATCCACTGAAGTGACAACCAAAAACAATATATATTATAAATTTGTATAATGTCCGCTACCAATTAATAAAATTAGGGTGTGAGCAATTACTACTGAAGATTTCTGAGAAAAAGAATTTCTTTTTTTCCACAGTGATTTTCCAAACGGTTATATTAGCAAAATGAGCGCCTCCTCCAGTCCCGAATTTGAAACTTATTAAAACTTTGGTAGAATGTTCTCCTATATGCCCTCAATAAACACAGTTAGTACAAATGTTCGTAGACCCTACAGCAGGTTTTCGAAAAAAACCATGGTTTTTCAGGTATTTTCAATTTTTCTCGGTTTTAGAGACGTTCTTATTCAATAAAAATATCATATTTAGAATCAGCGCACAAAACTGCATCGAATGATGTATGATTGGTTAGCTTTTCAAATAAAAAGTTTTTTGACAAAAAATTAGGGCAAGGATCCCTCTCAGGGATTTTTCATTAAAAAGTTATTTTTTAGATTTCACGTTTTTTTCATCAGTGATTGTTTTTTGAAGGGTAGAAACTAGTATTTCTCTGAAAAAAAATCGATTTTAACATGAAATAAGCCATGTCCACATGCTCTCTAGAAATTGCCCACCGTGTATTGTTACAAGTAAATTAATAAATATTTTTTTAATGAACATCGTTTTACGCTGATTATATTTATTGAAAAATTTCTAATTATTTAGTTCTTTAGAAAAACAAATAATCAAATCTTCAATGATAAATTATACAAGACCGCTCATGAATATCTTCATATCTGACTTTCTTAATGTTAAGCTTTTATTTTGCTCTACATATTATTAAGATTCTGCATCACGATAAAAGAACATATGAAAAGAAAAGAGCATTATTTCTTACGAAAACCAGAAAAATACGCGTGACTATTATTGTTTCTTCTGTCTTTGTAACTTACATAAGGGTATTTTTGACTTATTTAGTAGTTCTCACTTTCTGAAATAATAATAATTCTTTAAAAAACACTAATTTTCAAAAGTATTTCAATTTTATTTTCTGTCTTGTGCTTTTTAACGATTAATATATCATAAAGAAAAGCATAATAGCAAGAAAAAGAATTATAATTATTTAATAAAATGCAAGTTTTTGATAAACTGAGTTAAGCAGATAACATATTGTTTACTTTTTTTTCAAATAAAATTATACAGTATTTACTATAATAAGAAAACGCTCTTGCACTCATCTTTCTTGTTTAGTTAAAACTTGAGCAGTCTCTCTTTTTATTTTAATCAACTTTTATTTCAGCATGTCTTCTTATATTAGACGAAAATCGTTCTTTAGCAATATAGCGTATCTACAGTAGTTATTATATTTTTTTATCTTATTATGCTAGAAAATATCAAATTTAGATAAAGTAATCGAGCTACTTTCTATGTCCAGTAGAGAAATACTTGATTTGTTACTTCTCATCGTCTAAAATAATAAAACTAACAAGGAATTCAATGTAAGATTAAACATAATTAATTTGTAGAATACGATCTAAAATGAGTGTTAAAGTATATTGACTAGAAATTATCATATCCCCTCTAAATCATGACAAACGGAGTTGATAGACTGTCACAAACACATTAGAAACGACTTATCATAGATCATGGAAGAGATCTCAACAACGCTTCACCGTTCTCCGCACTTTTCACCTTATCACATGCTGTGACAGATGTTGTTAGTATACCATCAAAAATTGTATATCAATAACATGTCGTCATAATATATGAGTTAATTCCTTATTACATTTCTGGACGACTGAGTAAAAGAATGGTAAAGAACTGTATTTCAAAATAGACAGAATGAAACAATCTTTCTGTAATTAGCAGCAACATTATGTTTCATTTTTTAATTCCGTAAGGATTGTGCTAACAACTTTTTTGCCTGGCTCTAATTTGAGAATTTAGAATTAATTTTTCATTTTAATCTATAAATTGAATATTGCAGATTGGTCACTTCGTCCTTTGCATTCTTAAGAACAAGTCAAATGAATAATCCTATAGTAAAATCAATGTATTTTTATTTAAAAGCAGCAGCTTTTTCACTTTGATTTTCAATCAATATACAATCATGCACTTTATCTAGGATAAAAACTTATTTCTATATATTGTTAAAAGTACTCGGAAGAGTGAAATAACAAAAGCAACGAGAATAGAAGTATGTGAAGAAGAATCTATCATACAACAAGAGTGGCACAGAAGAGAAATTTATGAATACAAAACAAGACTATTTCTATTGAATAGGTTTAGTCTAATAAGAGCTATAGAACGTTAGTTACTTGTCTAAGTTGTACAAGTAAAGGAAAAGGAGATGACGTTTATAATTAATTACAAAAACAGATTGTAGTGAATCAATAGAATATTGCAATTAGTTCCTTTGGCGAAATACAAATTACAATATAATAGTTTGCGTTATAAGTTATAGACGATGTTTGTAGTAGCAACACATATGGCAAGAAATGAACTTGCTTCGTATATTTTGAAATTTATAGCATATAGAAATTGAAAAATAAACTTCTCAAAACTTCATTAAAGATAACTAAATCTGTGCTATTTTTAGTTTAATGCATTTATTTTAATTCAAACAATTATAATCTAAACTTCTTCTTCTATAACAGCAGGTTGCCAATAGAGAGAGAGAAAGATGTTTGGAACATAATAGTAAAATCGTTCTTAATTATTGAGTTTAGAAATTGTCAATTTAATCAATACATTTAATTAGTAATATACTTCTACAATTTGCAGAATTTTCAACTGAAAACCAGTCAATATTGATGCTAAATTGATTTCGGTTCTTTTTTTTTCATCTTGAAAAATATTTTCAAATCTGTTAAAGTGTCCCAGAAAACAGAGACATCTTCATAATTATTAGTACTTAACAAAGAACAGTTTAATGTGAGATTTCTCTGAAGCATTTATTCACTTAGACATAATTGAACACCCAGAGTCTTCTACAATAGGAGAAGAATTATTGAGTACATATAAATTCATGTTTTTTTTTTGTAGCTTTTATGCTCTTTTATTTTATTCATGTTAATAAGAGAAAAACACTGTTATTGTATTGATTTTGATTCAATTAACCATCACGTAAATGCCTTTTTTCCTTAGAGAATAAAATTAGTTTCTTTTCATTCAGTTGTTCTTTAACGTCGAAAGAGAAGAAAATATATGAATGCTTTCATTTCTGTTTAGGACATTTTTTTTATTTATTTTTCTTGCTTTACATATGGAAATACTGATCTAAACAGCATTAATTTAGCAAAGAATCGAGCTTAATCATGATCATCTCTGGTGTATAATTAGTATTGCGGAAATTTTCGGAAAAAAAATTTTCATCAGCTTTATCTATGATGACTATTTCTTTACCTCATTCTTTTCTCTATATAGGATGCCATCTTCATCGGATATAAATTATATCACTTATTTGGACAATCTCTCGTTTCATTTGAATAATTATCTATCCATTGTAATACTTATTTTTGGTACTGTTGGTAATCTTTTAAATTGTCTTGCTTTATCGCAACGAACTCTACGTACCAATCCATGTGCTTTTCTCTTTCTGACTTCATCCATTGCCAGTATAATTACTTTAATGTCTGGTGTAACTGTTCGTTTATTAGCTGGCTGGTCAGCTGATTTAACAGATAGAATTGGATGGCTTTGTAAATTTCGTATATTTATTTTATTTTCATCTAGAACAATAGCATCATGGCTGATCGTGTTAGCTACTTTTGATCGATGGGTTTCATCATCGACCAATATTCATCGTCGACAAATGAGTTCATTAAAGAATGCTCAACGAGGTATTATTATTATTATATGTTTATCAAGTCTTGTATATGCTCAAATATTTTATTGTTATGAAGCTAATTTAACTAATGCTCCACTTAAATGTTATGGAAAAACAATATGGTGTCGTTTATTAATTGATTTAGAATTCATTTTTATTAGTATTTTAATTCCTTCATTATTGATGTTCCTCTTTAGTTTTATGACAATTTTGAATGTGCGTCAACTTGTTCTACGTCGAATTCAACTTGCACCTTCAAGCATAAAGATTCAAACGGCAACTATGAAAAAACATACACAAAGATTAAAAAAAGCTGAATATTATTTACTTTTGATGCTTTTCGTTCAGGTTATTTTATTCATATTATTCTCTTCACCACAAGCTATTCAAAGTCTTTATACAAACATCACTCGATTTCAAGTGAAATCTCCATTAGAGAATGCAACTAATAATTTTCTTTTTAATTTATTTCTTCTTTTGACTTATGTAACAAATGGAATGCCATTTTATATTTATACATTAACTGGTGGAATTATTTTTCGAAAAGCATTATTTCATTCAATAAGAGATTTTATTCGAACGATTACATGTCGACGCAGATGATATATTCTTCTGTGATAATTAACATTTTTAATAAGGAGAAAAAACAAATATGAAATGAATTTTTATCAGATTTTATTCAATAAAATTAATTTTACACAAATTATTTTAGATAAATTTCTAATGAGATGAGAAGTTTTTAAGGTTAATAGATTAATTATGTACTAAATTCAGAATCCATCAAATAACCGAATTTCAGAAACGCATATTACCGTTTGTCTATTGACATCACCAAAATTTAAGAAGACAAATACCTTTTCGTTGAAAGTTGTATTAACAATCAAAAACATCGATGTAGCCTTCAAGTAGATTCTTCAATTTTTATTTGGATGTAAAAGCCTTGTTATTAATAATGTATTCTAATAAACTATTTAATCTAAATTTCGTGTTATATTTCGACTGTACAATCTATTTGTACTAAACGTTTTGATTTGATAGCAGAAATCAACAAAGATAATTCGACCAAAGTGCATAAGAAAAGAACAATATTTTGATCGTTGTAAACAACATCTTGTAATAGTTTATATGATAGTATAAAATGTGCATCATCGATTAATTTTGTAGAAAGTAATGATGAACAGTGAAGAAAAATAATGAATAAGTACTAGAGTCTCTACAATTATTGAATAATTAATTAAGAAAAAATTGACACATTTACCAAATCTACGAAGCTTTTCTACTATCATATTGGAAAAATTTTTTGTATCGAAGTCTTTCATATTCTCGATACAAAATAGAAGTTTTGAATCAACGCACAAATATTTCGTGTATTTTTTTGGAAACATGTTTGATACCTGCCGAAATTTAATAAAGTTTTAGGGAAGAATTCTTCGAATATACATGTAGAAAAACTTTGGTAGGTTTGTAAATATGTCAATCTTTTTTCAATGAAATATTTAATAATTTTTAGAGCCTAGAGTATTTTCTCATTTTTCATCGTTACTTTTTATAAAATCAATTGGAGATGCACAATTATATTTCACTTTAAAATATTGCAACATTTTGTTTACAACGGTTTATCCTACGAAGAAAAATTCGACCAACTGATGAGAGAACGTTTTCAAATGTCAAATAGCATTTGAGTCGAGACTATGTTCATTGTGTAAATCTTGATGATATATGAATATGTCGAAAGAAGTTCGAGCTATTAGATTATCATTGCCGAGATATTCTATTTTTTGCTGTATTTTTTAGTACAATGTAGCAGTTTCGCTCAGAAGTACTAGGCGAACTGTGTTTCAAATGTCGACGTGATATATTACATAGAAACAGGAGGCATTAATGAGAATAGTTTATTGTCAAAGTTTTAGATATTTTACTCTTACTATCTTAAGACACGGAAATGGTGAAAGTACGATTTTTAAGTCGCTTATATACGCCGGTAGGTTTCGATGTTCTTATTGCTGTTATAGAAGCTAGCAATCAAAAAGTCTAAAACTTTCATAGCAGATTTATTTCGTTAAGATCTGTCTCTTTGCAAAGTATCAAGCGGGAATTCAAAACTCAGTTTTCTTGGTATTCCTGAGAGAGGCGGGGGGGGGGGGGGGGGGCGGCAAGACATTGTACTACATAAATACAGTAAAAATGGAATATCTCGACAACGATAAATTAATAGTCCGAACTTTTTTTGAGATATATTCATAACTCATTATCACCTACACAGTGCATATCGTCTTGAGTCAAAAGTACTTTATCATTTGAAAACGTCTCCTCGTGAGTTCCTAGATTTAATCAGAGTCATTTCAAACACCTGTAGCATTTTTCATACTCTAGATGTATCAGTACTAAAGAGGAAAAAAAAATAAAAAATTCTGTAGTTCGTTTGTAGTTCAAGAGTTTATCAAAACTATCCTCTAAAACGTTTTAGCTATTTCTAGTCTATAATCAGGGTATGTCACGAGTATATTAGTATGAGCTCATTTTACGTGAGTCCATCTGGCAATAAAGCTCAAATATTTCATCAGACTTCATTGATACTCAAATTTTCAAGAACGATGAAGTATTTGAGCTTTATTGCCAGACAGACGTGCATGTAATGAACTCAAACGAATATGCTCGTGACACACATTGATAGTAGACTTGAAATAGCTAAAAAACTTCAGAGCATACCTTTGACATGCCATTGAAATAATCTGAAGTACAAATGAAGTACGTAATTTCCACTGTTTTCCCTTCGATCAGTACACATATGTTTCTAACACATAGCTTTTACTTTATTAAACTTTTACTCATTCAAAACAATAAATGACTGATCACAATTTCTTTTTTTATAAAATATTATAACTGTCCACTGTAAACAAAAATATTAATACGAATGCAAACAAAAAAAAAGCATTAAGATCTACTAGACGACGAAATGCAAAATTAATCTTAAATGATTTATAGATGCTTAGCGGCTGCTTTATCAAGATACCAAACAAGATTATTAATTTGAGCAATTGGATAAGTTTTATTTTTATCTCGTAACACTTCTTTAATAATAACTGATTTACTTTCACCAGTAATAATAACGATTTTATATTTTGCTTGATTAATTGTATTTAATGTTAATGTAACACGTTCAGCTGGTGGTTTCGGTGAATCTTTTACGAAAGTAGCAAGTCCTTCATTTATATTGACAGTTGGATGATTCGGAAAAAGACTTGCGGTATGTCCATCAGGTCCCATACCAAGAAGAACAATATCAAATGACTAAATAAGTTACATGAAAATTTGATTTTAAATAAAAATAAAATAAAATATTTAACCTTATCTTCATTGTTAAATACTTCTTGTAATTTATTTTGATAATCTTTGGCACATTCTTCAACCGTTGTTAATGTTGGATCTATTTTAATAATATTTTTCTCAGTAAGTGGTAATTGTCGAAATAATTTCGCTTGATAATTACCATAAGTTGAATCATCAGATGTAAATGGAACAAATCTTTCATCAACAAAAAAAAACCTTAAACGAGCCCAAGGTAATTGTAAACGAGGTAATATAGACTGAAGTAAATCAATTAGTGAACCACCAGATAGACCAATTGTTATTATTTTCTTTTTATTCAATTTAAGCAATATTAATTCTTCGAGACGATAACCAAGCATTTCAGCTAATGAATTATTATCATCTGCAATGTGTATATTTGATGATGACATATTTTGTTTGTTTTATTTTTAAAAGATCTACAAATTTTAATTATTTCATATTTTATTTTATTTAAAAAAACATAGAACAATATAAAAATAATATTATTTTATTCTTTTTCAAATAGAATTGATCGTAAATTTTTATATCGATCTAATCTCAAATTCGCATAATTAACATAATCAAAATCTAAGTGTGATATTTGTGCCTGAATTAATGCCCAAAGTGCCCATATAAGATGTGCAAGAGCAGAAAATTTATCGATAAGATGACATAAATTATCATCAATTATTTGTTGATTCATCCCACGAACTTGAAAATAAATTTTTAACCATTTTTTTTGTTCATCTCGACTTGGATATATACTAAAATCTGCATTATCAACACCAGCATATTCAACAAAATGATTTGCAATATCAAATAAAGCATAATTTATATGTGTATATTCAAAATCAACAAATGATATTGATTGAGTTTTTTCATTATAAATTATATTTTTAACAAGTAAATCATTATGACATAATACAAGATCTTTACCGAATTCAGCGTTTGAAATAAGACGAGGAAGAATACATTCTTCTATTGTATCAATATCTGCTCTAATAGATGATAAATCTATCGAACTTGTATTAAGTAATTGAATAAATTGGCGTAATGATAAAATAATGTAAGGTTTTTCAGTTTTTTCACTTGGTATATTATGAAATTGTGCGAGTTTAGTTGCAATTAGACGCGCAATATTCTCTTTTCGTACATTTTCTCTTGAACATGGTTTACCTGATGCATATTCATATATAATTCCATTATTAAATTGGATAAGAACACGTTGAGAAAAAACACCGTGTTCAGATGATACACGCATAGCATTTATTTCTGCTTGTCGATCAATAAATAATTCTGTTTGAGCACCATAAATTTTAATAATTAACGTTTTAGATTCATCATCAAGAGTTCGAGTATCAAAAAGACCTAAAATTATATTTGTTAAACCTTCAGTAAATGTTACTAAACGAGTATTTAATGGAGTCCAATCTGGTCGAATTGAATTAATTAGAGAATAAATTTCAGTTGAAACATTTGAAAGAGATAAAGTGAAATTCTCTATTATTGGAAATGAGTTCATTCTAAAAAAAATATATACGATTTATTCATTGAAACGATAATTCAAAACTATATGTAGTAAATAGAATATAACTTATTATGATTCAATAATTTCAATCGATCAGCCAATATTCGCTATATAAATACTTTTCTTTTTTCTCCAGACATTTTTTCGAACTATTTAATTAAACAAATTACAGTTTACAAAAGAAACAAACTTTTTTTCTAGTGCTTTGTTAATCAACATTCATAGATCTACTTCTTGTCATTTTAAAACCCAGGTCAAAGATTATAGAATTATATAAGAACGCTTTCAGAAAAAAAAATTAAATGATATATGAGAAGATTTCTTTTTTGTTAAGAAATAAATAAAACTACTATCGTAGATAAGTAATGTGGTTCCTTATCTTACTTCAATAAAAAAAGAACAACAGTTCTTATCAATAAAAGCTCTCAATGCAACCATTAATAACAATAAACGTAGTCCAAAGAGCAAAGTATCGTCAAAATAATTATCTGTATAAAAAATGACGTCCATTTTAATTTATCAACACTATAATCTTTAATAACAAGCATAAAGGCAATGATAGAAATGTCCTAGTATGTTCAAAATAGAAAACAAAATTATACAATAGAACTTGAATATGAGTCAAACCTTTGTTATTTAAATAGTATTTAAAATTTTATATGACACAATAAGTACTAGGTTTTTTTTACTAATGGTCTCACCTAAACCAATGAAAAAAAAAAAAAAACATTGTTATAGAGGACACGTTTTAAGATAGAACAACGGAATGAGAGAAAGGAAACTTTTAACTAATGTTAATAATAATAAGTGTATATTCTAAGTCATGGAAATCAAATGTTATTACGTCATTCAATCTTTATTAAGATTTTAATCAAGTTTCAAAATCGAAATTGATAAAATTTCCTAATTCTAGAGTAGATACGGAGTGTTCAACTCATCTACAACACATAATTCTTAGTGAGTTTTGAACAATTATTTTAAGTATTATTATGTGACTTCGACAAATTTTTAAATATATCGAATGAAAAATGAACATGTATTATATCTAATCTATCGTCAAGTTTTACTAGGAAATAATCTTAATTGGGAAAAATATTTGTTTAAAAAATAGTTTCAATAATTTTCATTTTAGTTGCATTACAAAATCTTTATATATCCTTGAACTTTTCATATAGTCGATATAATGTGTCCGAGTTAACGAAAAGTATTCATTGGAGATAGTCTGTCAATTGTATATTATCATACTTGTTTATGTATCATGTATTTATTTGAATTGATATAACTCAATCTATATTATATTTTACAAGTTTCCTTCTTCTTCTTCTTCTTCTTCTTCTTCAAGAACTTTCATATGATTGGTCACAGAACGAAAAAAAAGTATACATATATATATATGTACGTCGTATATGTCCATTCATTATGCATATATATATGTCAGTCATCTATATTATATTTTACATTCAGGAACTTTTTTCTTATGTAAATTAAATCAATTTTTCCTATACTATTAAATTTTTCCGGTAATATTAAAGTCCAACNTGGTCAGTATTAGAATTCCAATTTTGCCTACAACATATATGTACGTCGTATATGTCCATTCATTATGTGTATATATATATACGTCGTATATGTCAATCCATTATGCATATATATATGTCAGTCATCTATATTATATTTTACATTCAGGAACTTTTTTCTTATGTAAATTAAATCAATTTTTCCTATACTATTAAATTTTTCCGGTAATATTAAAGTCCAACCAAGGGGGAAAAGGCGAGACTTCCGTACTCTAGAAGTACAATGGGAGTACAAGAGAGTACAGTGGAAGTACAGGAGAGGTACAGGGAGTACAGTGGAGGTACAGGGAGTACAGTGGAAGTACAGGGAGTACAGTGGAAGTACATTGAAAATACAGCGGAAGAACAGGATAGTACAGTGGGAGTACGCACTCCAGGAGTCTCGCTTTTCCCTCCTTGAGTTGAACCCTTCACAGGGGCCTCTAGTTGATATTTATTTAACAGGTTGCTGTTGAATCAATGCTTAGCTTTTGTCTACTATTAGCTATACCGGATTATGAACATTATCAAACAAAATCAATCCTTATTCTGAGTGTGTTTTTTTGTCCAATACAAATGTTGAATTATATTCATTGATTAATTTTAGTTATAGAATATAAATGATTGATTTAATCGTCCATCCATGTCGTTAGTTTTTTATCAAAGCTAACTGTTGATCCCGGTTCGTAAAAAAAAATCCAACGGTCTGAGCGGTTCACCCATTTTTGTCAAATTTAGCAAGCACCAATTCAGTATCTGCTGCAAACCAAGGAAAACTCGTGTATTTAAGCTATATTTTCTTTTTCAAATACTGTGTTTATTTTAATTTTTTTTGCTTTTCATTTCTTTTTGTTGATTGAATATTTACTCTTCCAAATATTTTATACTTCCAAACGCTAATATTTCTTAAAATTTTAGTCAAAAGTAATGTTTCAAAATAGTCACCAGTGGCCGAGAATGAATTGAATTTGAACCAATAAAACTCAGTTCGGTTGAGCCTTTGGAGAGAATCAGTGGAAGAAACGATAATCTCGAATGTTTTTTGTTACAGTTTGGCGATGGACGATCATGAGTGTCTATAAATCTCTGACTGAAAAAATCACGAAGTAAGACGATGGTGAACAGGGGAAACTCAAGAAACATTTATGGCAGATAGTCATAGATCAAGTCATTGTATGAATCAGCTCGATACTTCTCGTTTTATCTTGTCCGTCATGATCATACAGTGTATGTGTCAAACTGGCAAAATCATCGAATAATGCACTGTTTGGAAGGAATCGTGCAAGGTAGTGTGGTCGTTGGTAGAAATGACTACGAAAAGAAAGCGAATCAATTTAACTGTTCGATGAGTTTGTCTCTCGATCTTGAGAGCAATCTTTATGCTACAGATACCATCAATAATCGAGTACAAGAGTTTTCTGTTGATCAGAATTCATAAGATTAGTTTCTAATTTTCATTTCGATGAATCAACTAAAAGAACATATTAAGAGCAATTGTGTACATGACAGTTGAGGAAGTTGGTTGTTCGAGTTTATTTTATCGCTTGCACGTAGCATTTGTTTCGTTGATCTCGATTTGATTTGAGAGAATCTCTTCGAGTTGAATGCAGCAGTATGAACACGATGAGAATTATCTTTTGAAAAAGTTACTGTTAAAAACATTTGTTCGTGTTGTTGTATTTAGAAAAGAAAACAATTGACACGAAGCGACCCATTAACAGAGATCAAATTGCATCTTAAATGAAGGTCAGATGATTGTCAGCAAATTCCGTTGAAGAATGTGTGTAGTGAGGTGTCAATCATCAAGAATGGTTTTACCATTAATATGCTTCAAATACTGATGACACGGTGTAAAGTTTTTCATCAGTTCAATACGAGTCTAAAGAATTAGTCGAGAAACTGTTTGTTTGTTTATTAGATGAAACATGTTAGTCAGCGCTTAGCTACTATGACTAAGCCACACTTTTACAAGAAACTCTGCTAAAGCCACAGCAACGGATTGAACATTTGATGTTCACATAGGATTCATACAGCCAAAAACATCATCAAATTGATCTAAATAATAGCTATTTAGTTAACGTCATTTTAGAAACTGGACTACCTGTTCAAAGATCAGTTAAGTTAAAATGAGCCTCATCAGATACACTTTTAGAATCATCAAAAAAAGCAAAATAAGATTTAAATTATTCTCAAATGAGTGAATTAAAGTCAATAAAATTACAGTTACGATAGTACTACTTAATGGATGTTTTTCAATTAAATAATGATGTCCACATTGTTATTTATTGATTTTACATATCATCAGCGTTTATGTTTCTTTTGCAGCCAGTAAAACACGACTTGAATAACTAAATTAGCTTAATACCAAATCATGCATACTATTTTTAACTATTGGTTTTCTAATTTTGGTGTTCTTTCTTCATCATTGAATTCTTTAATTGTACCTATCAGTAACGAAAACATTTTAATTTTCGTTCAAAAAAAATGCTTATCACAGACGACGATTTATTCGATGTTTATCTACCGATGCTATTTGACAGCTTTGAATAATTTAGTAAAGATCTCAAACTTCTAGTAATGTCATAGGTAACCTCTATTATATGAGACGAGTAGATTTCAATGACAAATTGTTAATAAATATATGGTATGAGAGAGCTTTTCTTCTATAAGGATGTAGACGTTCAAATCATTTTTGATCCCACTCACATCCATAACTCACACCCTTCAGGCTCTTGCCAATCATAGATAATTGGTTCTTGGTCAAGAATAAAGAAAAATAAGGATAATCTTTTTTGCCAATAATATTTTTTATTTTTGAACAAAAAATATGTTTCGAACCATTTTAAACATTTAATATTGTTTTTTATTGGATTCAGAATTACATTAAGTTTTTGATCCATAGATTCTTTCGGTGTAACGGATACAATATGGTAACGTTATCGAACACTTTTTCACTTGATATTCTCTCTGGCACTTATAATTTTTCATTTAACTCATTCATCATGAGAAATGGTTAACAAAGGAATGTTTCATTTCGCGGTGGATATGTTTATGTAGTATCATATCACTTTTATTTTTAATCACAGATTTCAGGACTGTTTAATATTTTCTCTCTTGATATTTTGATCTCTTCTTCTTCTCTGTTGTTGATCTCATTCACTTTCTTAATAACGACCATAAATAATCAAACAAATGTAAACCAATGTTATCTACACGCCTTCCTTACACATTCAAATTGAAACTTAGTTATTTCAACGAGCCATGAAGTAACATGTGGCACTTTTCAAAGATAACTCTGGATAGTACTATATTATAAAATAATCGAAAATTCAATTTTACGGTCTTCAGAGTTTTACAATGTGATTCAAAGACTATGTTTTGACAAATTTTTTTGAATTTGTGAACTGAGTGAAACATTCTGACATAAACGATTGTGTTGCTATGAGATAAAGAAAAATCCAGCTTGTTCAAACATGTTTCAAATGTTTTCACAAAAGACATTAACATTTTTTTTATAAAAAAATCCCAAATTCATTATAATGACGTCCATTCATATTCAACTATTGACAAAGGATATTGTTCAAAACTGAAATATCTCCATAGAGAAGGCAGGATGAAGAATATGTCATGTAGCATTTGTCTACAGAAAGTATCGCTTGTTTAAAAGTGATTGGAAAAGGCTCTGCTGCTTGACAGGTTGATCATTTATTATTTCAACTACTCATCTTTTTTGTAATGCATACTGAGATAACAATATCAATTTGGTTAAACATTATTTGCAAGCAATGTCACTACAAAAAGACTAACTAAATCGAATCAAATGCTCTTTAGAACTCCATGTAGCTTCATACCGTGGATATGAGAAGATTGTTGAGCCATTACTACATAAAAGTACCTGTCATGTAGCAATAAATAAGTATAATTGTACTCCGATTGATGAAGCTAAAACTGATAAAGTAAAACAAATGATTCGTCGTCGTATGAATAAGACTCGTTTCACCAGTGATTCTTTGGAGTGACTTCTTTCTAAAAATGATGTAGATTTTCAAGCACATGAACTGTTCTATCTTAGCCATATACTGGTACTTTCTTTGTGTTTGAAAGATAGGTTCACTTGTGTCTTTCTTTGTCTAATTACAATCGGCTTGTGTTATTGTATCTTGACAATAGTCTATTTCAGTTTTTTCTCTACTATGGATAGATTTATAAGGCTTGAATCTGTTGATTGTTGAAAGTTTCTTGTAACTTATCTGTTACTATCGCTTCTGCTCACAATAACATTTGATAAACACCTAAATGATAATATGATTTGTCAACGTAAGATACTATGCATTGTTCGAAATACATTTGTTGCCCCATATACCTTGAAGATGAAAGTTGTGTAAAGCGTAAAGATTAATATCAAGCATTGCTTTTCTCTTGTGTATACTTCGATGTAAAAAGAAAGCATTTCAGTATTGTTATTCATGCTGATTTTTCTCTATATATGAAAATAATTAATAAAAATTGACTAGGCATTTATGATGGATTTTTGCTCGTATCTAATTATGAAAAGCTAAAAAAAACAACAAATACTTGTTCATACAGATTTTATGAATGCAAGTCTGAAAATTCTACGATGTTATACTGAATAAGAATTTAATGATGTGCTAGCCAAAAAATAGTAACAATAAATATAAAGTTATATTCTTGATGTTTGTTTGGGTAGATGTGGGTGTAAATAAAGAGAAGAATAGATCCAGGATCAATTCATGGTAGATTCTTTAGAAAAATAAAGGTAATCTATTGGTGTTAATTCTTACGTATATTGTATTAAAATGACAAGACTACATAAATATTTTCAAATACGCATTGGTCTTTATTTTGTTTTGACAAATCTGTTTACAACTATTTTACTGATCATAGTTCTTTTTTTTAGATATCCACATCGTAAAATAATGTATTTTTTCCGGTGCAGAATAACTGTAGCATTTCATTAAAATATTATATAAATCTTCTACATATCATAGACACATTGATCATCGAAAATAATAAAAAAGGCGAGATATGAGGAAAAACATCATAGTTTAGTTTCATTGTGTTCAGATTTTCTACCTTACATATACGTTATTTTCAATTTATGAAGTCCTTCTACTAAGCATCATGCTCTCTGCACTATTGAAAAACTATAATAATTTTATTATATCTATTGGGATTATTGTAGAATATCAAATATATTTGTGATGAATAAAAGTTATATTTTCTTCTAATGTTATTTAAAAGTAAATTTCATAGTTTATGAACTTTTTAGAAGTAATCCATATGGTCTAATTGCTTTCTCATCAAATACTCGCCATGCCTTTCCAACTCGTACAGGATTTGCGTGTACTGTAAATTTTCCCGGTTGAACTCGACATTGGAACACAACTTGATAAGCCTTGCTTTTGTTGCTAGCATCTTTTATCGTAAACGGCTCAGTATAATTGGCAGCTCCTCCGTCACAATGTGTTGCCACATATATTCCTTTTACATCTGGAATCGATGGATTTTGCTTTTGCGCTTCAGCTTTCATGGCATCAGTCTTGAGTGAATTCTGTAACAATCCTTTATCTTTAATACCTTTCACAGCCTCCGATTTTGTTCCATGGTAAGCAACAGCCCATTCACCTGGACCATTATTCATACCAAGCCAAGCTTTATCATCCCGATATTTATCGTCGACTTTAAGGGCATGACGATACCAGCCTTGTGGAAAATAATATGGATAACCACCTCTTATATCTTCCTCAGCATGTGGATAGTCACGATTGTACCTAGGATCAAAATCTGATTGTTGCAACTGCAAAAATGTAAGTGCTGGTTCAAGTCTATATTCGTATTCTTCTGGAAACAGGTATTCCAATATACCTGAAAATTGTGGTGCCAACATCTTTTTCGATTTATCTTCCAATGATGTAAATGGTTTCTTTGATCGATCAGATAGAATACTTGGAGTTTTTGCCATCGAAACCTTAATTAATTTTTCTTTAACTTTGTCAGCAACTATTATTGTTTGATGAAGTTGAGGTGTGGTGATGCCGAGTTCAACAATAGCTGATGAAGCTGGTTTCACAGAAAATACTCGAATAAAGTCTTTATCACATTCTGCAAAAAGACACATATCGCTAATAACACTTAAGACAAAGTTTCGTAATGTTTCAGGTGATCGTGTCGTGTTCGTATAGTCAATATTCAAATGAAGGTTGAATTTGGCAGTTAGAAAATTTCCTTCGGAAGCGAGAAGTGAATGAATACTACCGAGATTGCTCACTCCGCATGCAGTTCGATAATCGCTATCATTATATTTATAGTCTGTATCACTAAAAGTCAGACGAGCACCAAGTTGACAAGCAAGTTCGTTAAGAACTACTACAAGTGTTTCAGTATTATCAACCTGGGCTAAAAATGGTTCGGCAACAAAATCAATCATTGTTGCTTTCTTGACCATGGAGCGATAGGTAGATAAGCATTCATATGTACGAACGACCGTAGTAGAACTTTTGTCGTAATTAGCAGGAAACTTAATGTTTTCTGGAGAGACAGGTCTTACTGGTTCGAACCATGCAGGTGTTACATCAACAGTAGCTTTTTCATTAGTAATTTGATTGGGCGTAACAATTGTTGTAGGTTTGCTAATAATCTTTGTTGGTATAGGAACAGCTGGTTGTGGCGGTGTCTTTAGGTCTAAAACATTTTCGTAGATTATTACAACATGCTATACAAGCACGATCTTGTAGGAGTGAATTGTGAAATACGATTTAAACTGCTTATTCTATTAGATGAAACGATTAAGCAATATGTCTTGNGCTTTTTCATTAGTAATTTGATTGGGCGTAACAATTGTTGTAGGTTTGCTAATAATCTTTGTTGGTATAGGAACAGCTGGTTGTGGCGGTGTCTTTAGGTCTAAAACATTTTCGTAGATTAATACAACATGCTATACAAGCACGATCTTGTAGGAGTGAAATGTGAAATACGATTAAGCTGCTTATTCTATTAGATGAAACGATTAAGCAATATGTCTTGCAGTTGATGAGTTACTACGTGTTGTGAATATGCCATAATTATGAAAGAAACTGATAATTGTGGCATATTGAAATAAGTTTGAATAGATCAGGAATCATGAATCTTAACTTCTTTTCTGTCTTAATTATTTAGAAGGAATACCTTACAAATAGATGAATCTTCGACATTTCTCTATATATAAGTCCCCATCTTCAACATTCACCGAAATATTCCGGCGTTCCCTATTCCCTTTACAAGGGACATCACTTGTTTGACTGAAAGCTGGGAACACTTTTCAGAGTGTTTTGAATTTAACAAAATTCAGGATAATTTCAACGAATAAAAACTGTAAGCAGGCGACTTCTATACTTTTCTAATTTTAATATCATAGATTGCTTTTAGTCATGTTTCAGCGTGATCGAAAAGAATTTTCAAAAGCATTTTTGCCAGGTTTAGAATCTGATTGGTGTCTAAAACTGCTAGTCTTAAAGTCTGTATGATAAACACTCGGTGTATGATCATAACTGGTTTTTGAAAATTCTCACGACTTTTGCATAATAACAACGAAAAAGATTGTTTGAAAGATTTCTGAAGAGTATATTTTTATAAAGATGGTCACCACTACAGAACTTTGACGTGAAGTTCAAAGTAAGGATGCGTTTGCTGAATCACTTCTTTTGCCATTATTTTTTATTATTTTGTAGAACTCACATATATTTTCGAAGAAAATAGTGAGTGTAAGTTTTTAAGGTCAAGTTTTTGCGGTTCCCCCCTCCCCCCTCTCCATTACAGACATCATAGCAACGGAAGCCCTCATTACAGACCTTAGCAATGGAACATAGCAGGCGTAAGATTTTTTTTTGCAAATTTGATTATGTTATAGTTTTGAAAAATAATGAATATCATTATTTGTAAGTTGATTAATATATATGAGGGACGTAAGATTTGCAGTAGATATCATTAATATGTAACACAGGCTTATTTGTCACTTATTTTATTTCAATGATTATAATAATAAGAATGTTAAATCAAGATGAATGAATTTTAAAAAAAGTAAAAAACAATGAGCAAATAGCAACAATGCAAACAAAAAATAGGGTACCCGTACAAAAAAAGTTTTAAAAGATTTTGTTCGAAATGCAGAAATTAGAGAGGTTCTTACTCTAGTGATTGATTATTCTGCAGAACAACTATAGCCTAAGATAGACTTTTCACTTTACGTATTTTGTACTAGTTGAATGAGACTAGAGAGCGTATGTGAGTTTCACATTTCAGCCCCAAAGGGGCTGCGTTAACGAGCTTTTTGGACGACACTTGGATGTTTGCTATAGGATACTATGGGCTATCTAATAATATAAAATAATCATCGAATTAGATTTATAAGGAGAATAAATAAAGATGTATGTGCTAAAAAGTGTGACATAATTTTTATCAAACTTTTAATTTTTTTGTTTGACATAGATAACAACTGATTTATATGAAAAGTAACATATCTAATGACTTTTTACTACTCTAGCCACTAAGTCTAGATATGATGTTTGAAATGATCTATTTAATGAAATTTTAATTAGTATTATATAATGCATCTATATTGTAAAAGAAGAAGAATACATCGTCTTTTGGCTATCTTGCGGTGCAGGGTGCTGTTCGGAGGCAATTTCGAAAGCCTGATATTTTTCCTATGACTATCACTAGCTGCAGCTCTGGGTAGAAGGCTGGTCCGAATCAGAATACTTCCGCTCAATCATTCGAGCTTCCCGTACACATTGATTAACCACATACTAGACACAAAAGTCGGTGCATGACACAGCATAGTCAGTGTGCTATCTATCTTACACGTGATTGAAGAGAAACAGTCGTTAATGATTTCTCCATGGTCATTCCATATATCATGGCGCCGAGATTCGAACACAGTACTTTAGTAATACATACCAAACAACTTATTCACTGAGCAATAGCGATTGCATCTATATTGATATCATTATCTTTGTCATGATTTTCTTTTTTTTTCGTCTGCTTCCTCATATTTATCCGCATTCTTTATATTATTTATAGATCCTTCTAATAAAAGGCCATCATGAATGAGCATACCAGAGTATTCATGAGCATGTAAAATCATTTGCTTTTTTATTATTTCACCATGTACTTCTTCCTGTTCAACTACACAATTATCATCACTTTCACCAGAATCAATAGTCATTTCTTTTGTAACTAAGTGAATATGTACAATTAAATACAATGCTATCGGTAAATGATAGCTTCTGTGTTTCAGTGCATGATAGATCTGTAATGCTATGATAAACACTTAGTAGTGAAATAAAAAAATCAAGATAAGATAAAAGACAGTTATACATAAAATGAATAATTATTTCATTTTAATAAGCAGTTGTCGCTCTTTAAAATCGGGTTAACTGTAGCTAGTACTGACCTCTATATGATCACAGTCACGTTACATAATAAATATAGTTTATTAATTTTTTTTGTCTACAAAAGATTCAGAATAGTAAAATATATCAAAAATGAAAAAAAAACAAGGTTTCATGCTGAACTTCACATCAAAGTACTATGAATTTTCATAAAGAATAACTTCAGAAATGCAAATCGCTAAAAAAAATAATTTAAAAATAACTAATTGTATACATTGAACAAAATTATATACTAACCAATTATATTACTAGTATTACTTGAAGCCGTATCACCCACTAAGGTAGTTCCTTGTATTTTGAATAGATATTTTCCTTTCATAAGATTCGGAATATGTACAGATAATGCTGCATTTGAAGTAGTTAACAATAAATTCCATTTATTATTTGAAATGTTTTTACAATAAATCTTATATTGCTGAATACTTTGACTTCCATAGATAGGTTTTGACCAATTAAGTGTTAAACTATGATCTGAAACATTTGTTGCATATGGTTGTCCTGGTCTACTTGGAATTTCGAAATTGATAGGAACACCATTTTGATAAAGAATACATGTTACTCCTTTATTCATTTGAAATTCATCAGCATATTCTTCATTAACAATAAATTCAATATTTGTTTTAGAATAATTGTAACGAGCAAATTCAATAAATAACGAAATTTGATTTTGAATTAATGGAAAATTATTCTGATTAAACCAATAATGTTTATTTGGATATTGATTTATTGGTTTTGTTATATTATTATTATTAAAATATTGAAATATTTCATTGAAAAATGAATCATTTTTTTCTGTAACATGAATTATCAAACGAAGAATAAATTCAGATTTAAAATTCTTTTGAACTTCAATAAATGAACATGATAATTGATGAATATTATCTTGTTTTCTTAAATCATTTCGAAAATCCTTAAATATATTTATTTCATCTGTTTTAAATTGAATCCAATCGTTTAATCTTTGTTTATTAGATAAAGACAAATCAAGACTTTTTAATAGATCAGTAAGAGCTATTTCTTTCATAGAACCACCACGAATCTTCGGTAATAATTGCATCATTTGATTTCTCATATGAATTTCAATTTCAGGTAATCGAGTAAAATATGTTAACAATTGTTGTTCAGTTCGATAGAACATTTTCATAGATGATAAACTAATTCTTAAATCATTTAATGTTACTTCCAATTGATATAAATTATCAAAAAGTTCTGAAGTTTTAATGAGAATATCATCATTAATTTGATAAAAATTATTCTTTGCTAAACGAAATTCATCTAATAAATAAAGTGGATAGATCCATACTTGTTTTGCTATTGTATTATCAGTATTTTGATGAAAACATTTTGATAAATCTTGATATAATTTAACTACTTCTTCAAATGTTGTTGGATTTAATGGAATTTGAAAATCACCATAATACTGACATGTTAATGTTTCAGCTAGTTTTTTCTCATGATTTTTCCAATTTAATTCTCCATTATCGAGTATTTGAAATGTTTCGAATTTTTTCAAAAATAATTTAATACAATTTTCAACATTTGTACGATCTTCATTAATAGATAATATTCGATCAAATATGAAAAATATTTCACCACCGTAAAGAATATCAGTAACAACATGAGTAGCAATTTGATGATCCAATACTTCATGATATTTTGTAGAATTTTTATTAATACAAGTCATTGTTAATGCATGAATATGTTTTTTCATTGAATATTTTAAAATAAATCGTAGAATATGATTTGTTTTCTTCCGATTATCGATTAATTTTGCTGAACCAGATAACTGAACAAGATTAGCTAGAACACTCAATTTAAGATTGTTATCAATTGTTAATAGATCTGCTTTCTCTGTGAACGTATCTGTTATATAAAGTTCACACTTGTTCCATGATAAAGGCGGACAATTAATATATTCAGACGATAGATTCGAATTCCATAATGATATATCAGGAATAAGTTTGTCGGTTCTATAGTCATAAAGCATTCCAAGTTGAAATGGGCGACCAAGTGCCGCTATTTTTAAAGCTGAATTATTTTCTGTTGACATTTTAAACCTTGCTATTCACTTTTTTAGTACTTATAAGTGATAGAATCAAAAATATTCAATATTCGTGTGCTGGAAAAATTCAACTTACCTTTTTAAATTCTTCACTAAATTAAAATATGCTAACAAACAACAAGATAACTATATACCAAAGTCTCCTTGACAAACATAGATAAGAATATCTTTTGCGTAGGTTAAATTTCAGAAGAAAAGAAGAGACGAAGGGCAAACAACGAAAAAACATTTTTGATTAGTGTCTGATTAACTTTCGAGGGCTACGATGAAACTACAAGATTTTGTTTCTGGATAATAATAAACGAATCAGTTTTATGAAAAAGTATTGTTTGTTCTTGTTTTTTTTCTATATCGATAGCTGCTAATGACTAATTCTATTGTTTCTTAAGCCATTTTATATTGTACACATATTGATATAGTCCGTGTTTATGAAGTTAAACGAACGTGAACAGAAAATTTTCTGAATCAATCCATGAACTACAAAAAAGCAGAAATATTACGATGAAACATCTTCAACCGTTGCGCGTCAATTGACCCGATGGTTTTTGTATATGCAGGGTTCAGTGAGACTAATCGTAGCCCATGTGGTACTTTTGTTTCGTACCGCTGCCAGGTATACTGCGGTACTGATAAGAACCAAAGGTATTCAGGGAGTAGTTTGCCTGTCAAAGAAAAAACTAACAGTATACTGCGGGAACAATGGCAGTCAGAACATAGCCGAGCATTTAAGTATTAAACTACTGCCAATTAATTGCCAGTATACCAGCAGTTTTTTGTCACTACCGACTAATGTCGCTGTTATAGCACATATTATATCGAAACGTTTAACGGCGATTTACGAGCGATTTTTGTACGCTTTGATTCATATAGATACATAAAAAGGCTCAGAACCCTAACTTATCCTACCGAAGTTATAACTGCGTTATTGAATTTCCAAGCTCAGACAAACTACTTGGTAAAAGACTGAATGATGCAAGTTTACCTAAAGTTTTGGGTGTGGGGTGTGAATGTAGATATGAGTCTAGGTCTGGATAGAAATCTTCTCTTCAGTAATATTCGCACCCACATTCACACTCACATATTAAAAGATCCGCATAGAAATGAAGCCATAACAAAAAAGCATAGTTATATTGACAGTTAATACAATAGAATAAATTCAAAGCACTTCGTTCTTAGTGGGCTGAAATACAAACTGTATTGCTTATTTATCTTATAGAATACAAGAGATTTTTTGTGTGCCTTTTACAGCTGAACTTGCTGCATTTTCTAAAATATTGTGGTTTGGAAATATTGTAATAGGCATTAGTACTATCAAAGTTCAATTGTCATATTATAAATATTCCATAGAAAAGTTCAACGAAATAGTTTCATGTACGAAGAAAATATAGCCAATTGACTTTTTAATCTCTAAGTCAACAAATATGTGAACTTTCGAATATAGCTAAATAGGAAGACAACTTTTTCAAGGCCATATATCCATTAACGTATGCATCCCAACTTATTTATTGCAAGAAAGAAGAGAAAAACTACCATGTAACTTCATATGTATAAGTAATAAAGAATTAATTTTAATCTTGTGTCTTTCTTTGTTTTTTTCGAACTTCAGGTGCACATTTATAAATAACGTGCGACGTAAAATATTTTATATTGACTAAAAAAACGGTGACCGATCACTTCGTCGCAATCATTTCGTCACAGAACAATTTGTCGCGTTCTGTTCGTCGCAGAATTTTTTTTTCGTTCTGTTTGTCGCAGGTAAATATCTTTCGCTATACTTATCACTGTCAATTCGTTGCATCTCTCTTAATTAATTCTTTTTTTTATTGAGGATATAAAATTGATGAGTTAATGATTGTTTATTTTGTACATAATACATAATAAAATGATGAACAAATTGAGGAAAAAAAAAGAACAAAACAAACAAACAAGAAAAGAAAATAATCTAAAGAAAAAAAATAATTTAAAGAAAGAAAGCAATATAAAGAAAAAAAATACCTAAAGAGTAACGTTGGTTGCCATATTTTTTAAGAATTGATCCAGTTGAGATGCGTCGAATCCGTTGACCAGTCGAGTAATACGTTCGTCCAATCTTCGGTAGCAGGCCTTCTTCGTCTTAATATCGTGATCTTGGAGAATCTTCGCCATGTTCACTTCAAATTTTGATTGTTTACGACGAATTTTCTCTGCCAGTTTCACTATATTTGGATGAGTTATTGCGACGCGATTAGCGAATGCATTGTGCCAGCCTTCCACCGAATGATTGGATCGTGGTACCGTAGCGATGACACGATCATAAACATTCCATAATTTGTGATCGAATTGGGGCTTCTTTCGACTAGTTCCTTAGAAAGTCGAGTATATTTAGAGTTTCTCAAGAATAGAGAAAAAAAATTACCTCTTCTTCTTTTTTCACCAATCCATGTTTTTTGCAAAATAATCGAGTAAATCGTCGGCGTCATCGTCGAATTGATCACAAATTAAGTCGAAGCCAGTTATAACTTGATCTAGTGGAACAAAGGCAAGAGCAATCAATTTTTTTACATTTAAACGAAAATACTCATCCTCATTATATTTAGTTGTTAATCCTTTGTTTTGAACTTGTCGCCATACCGCTTGTGAAAAATGAAAGAGACAACCTAGAAAAAACGTTTCAATTATTTTTTTTATGAATAGATTAAAACGTACCTTTGTGTAAAACGTTTGGCAACATGTCTTTCACTGATTTGATCGTGCAAGTTTCGAAATCAGTCATAATTGATTCAGGTTGGAAGTTGTCTTATGCTAACACTTTTTCGAAGAATAAATTATAATCTTGAAAGATTTTACCAATTAATCACCCATAGACGAGAGGAATAATTGCATTGGTCATCATCGCCTGTAATATGAAGAGTTGATAATAATCGTCGGGACACACCTACATGAAAGAAAATTAGAAAAAAAAAGAGACACATTTAATTGATAGTTTACTTTGAATGTTCCATCATCGAACCAATATTTGTTTTGCTTGAGAATAGATAAATTAGTTTTTGTTGTAAATATAATTAAATTCTTGTCTTCGTGCAAGATGAAATCTTCATCACGATAGGTCTTTCTCAATTTTTCTGGTAAACGACCATCGATGTCGACTGTTTCAACAGTACGTTGTCTTCGAATCATTAGCATAAGTGCTTCGTTGCTTGGAAATTCACCAGCGGCACTTAGTGGATATGTACGTAAGACCGAATGAAGAATTGAGCTGCTTGGTTCATCTGTTATCACAGCACGAACTTTAATATCATTTTTTAATTGGATAGCTGGAACACGATCGGGTTGTAGAGCATGGGAATGTGATGTTGGCTGTGCGAGAAATGCGTCCATGGATAAATTGGTATGACAACGAGCTTAATTGATAAATGATTTTCATTTGAATTAATTGATTGATGTTCAAAGTGAACTTACCTTTACAATCTCGATTCTGACATCGAAATATCAATTTCGTGGTTATTGTACGCTCTACAGTATAGATATAACCTTCATGAAGGATCATTGGTTTTCCTTTTACAGAAAAGAGTTTTTCGATTTGAGACATTTTTCTTGAAAAGTACTGTGCAGTGAAAGTTGAAATTGAGAAGTGAAATGTATTTTTTTTACTTGACCTGGTCCCATAATTAAGGACATTGGATCAGTGTTATCTTTAGTTTAGATTATGTTGCAATTCATTAACCAAGTGACAAATCTAATTATTCTTCGTTCGCTTTAGCTCTATCACGACTGCATTAGAATAATATTTTTTATTGATTCGTTTTCCCAATTAATTATCTATCGTTATTGTACATATCTCTCTTGCAATTTATCATTTATTTTATATTATTTCCATTGATTACAGAAAAAAAAGAATTCATTAAGAGAGATGCAACAAGTAGATAGCAACGAACAGAACGCGACAAATTGTTCTGCGACGAAGTGATTGTGCGACGAAGTGAATGTGACGAAGTGATTGCGACGCAGTGATTGTGCGACAAAGTGAATGTGACGAAGTGATTGCGACGCAGTGATTGTGCAACGAAGTGAATGTGACGAAGTGTCGTGCGACGAATTGTACTAGTGCAAAAAAAATAACTTGTTGACTCCTTCCTTTTTTGCGTCGCATTTCTGTAGCATATATATAAGCAGAGAAAAAATTGTTTTCTTATCAAACATTATTAATATAATACGTACAAGCATCTAATTAATTGATCATACAAAACATGAGTAAAGTTTTCTTCTGAACATAATTTCTTTATATATTTTATTTTGAATAGACTTTGTTACTAACAAAGTAGAAGAGAAAACAGGTATGGATATAAATAAAGATGGCCGTGTTGGAGGAGGTGGTGCTACTGGACAAATAGAAAAGGCTACTCATATGGATATAAATCGTGATGGAGTTGTCGGAGGACACCAAGCTCCGGGAGGTGGAGGTATGTAAACTATCTTTTTTTTCAAAATGAACTGAATAATCTTTTACATCAGTGAAAAAGAATACTGAGGTGAAAGAGTACAATGTTTTATTTTATTTTCAAACTTAATCAAGTTTTTCTTTATATTAAATAGGTGTTCTTGGTAAAGCTGAAAAAATAACACATATGGATTTAAATCAAGATGGACGTATTGGAGGTGGAGCTGCCCATCAAAAACATTAATATAATCGCAAATAACTTCTTTTTTAATTTTTCAATTTGTGTATAAGGTGTTACGGCTATGCCGGGTTTACATAAATAAATCTTCTTAAAAAGACAATCAAATAAAAAGATATATTGAATGTCTTATAAGAAATACAAGTTCTTGTTGATTTACACATCGAGTATGCTTTTTACAAACATTCAATATCTTTTCAATTAAACAAGTATTCACATAATTGGCTATCATCTTTCGTTTATGAGTCAGAAAAACAGGTTTTCAAAATACACGAATCTTGAGACTTTGCTTATCTTGTAAGTAAAGTAAAATCATTATAAGAGCTTACATTTTATTAGAATCCAGGAAAGAATTATTTTTGTTAATGACTATGCTCAATCAACAAAGACGAATTTCTATAAATTTCAATCAAGTTTCATCAAGTCTTTGTTCCCTTTCTTTGTTGAAATAAGTCTTTTCTAATAAAAAAATTCAATTCAAACATTTCAGCAACTCGTTCATAGAATCGGATTTTTCCTCCTTGAAAATCTAATAGACTTGTTTTATTAAGTCTGTGATGCCTAGTTAACAATAACAAATAAATATCTAAATAAATCGTTTTCTCTTTGAAGGATTAAATGATGATCATATATGGCACGTTGAGTATAATAATGCAGTTTGCTTGCATGCTATACATTCATTTTTTATCAACGTCGAACAGTAAAGGTTTTTATTAAAATCAACTGCATAGTTCGCATTCTAGAGGAAAAATATATATCAGTGGCATGTTCATATAAAAGCCCTTAACTTTTTTATTCGTTTTAATGATGCTGAAGCTGCTAGAGTTTCGTGCATAGAAGAACATTCCTTACACATGCTGGATTTTAACTGATATGTACCATTTTCTCCCTTAATTATTAAATGCACATGAGATAAATCGACAAAAAACATATGACAATCTATGGAAGTCCTTCAAATAATCAAAATCGACCAGTTTATTGGTGATAGTTCCGTTGTTCAACTTGGATTATGCATCTGGACCGTTAATTAGCTCAATCTGATAGCAACAGTAGTTCGCCTTGAACGGATAATTCTCATTTGAACGAAATAAATTAACACGAACGATTTACTAGGCAGAATAGGAACACTTTCTATGAAGTATGATTGTTTCTTCAAATAGTGTTCAGATCCGGACTGAAATTATCGTTGCTGAAATAAATAACGCCGAAGGTCACTTCCGAAGAATGTTGGCCAATAAGTGCAGCTCTCTTTAAACAACCATAAAGAACTAATGTAAAATGACGCGAAAATATGTAGCATTATGGAGTCCACTCTCTTGCCTTTATTTATGTTTTGTTACTTTGGAATAGGCACTACTATCAAACAATCTATCATATTTGAATCGACTCTTCTTGAAAATTATTTTTCAAAGCCTTTTTCTTTTGTTGCATGATTAATCCAATGATCGATTTTTAATAAATTATGACCATTGAAGATTCACTATTTAAAATGTATATCTAAAATTCATAAATAGTTTATTTTAACAAAAACAAATGACGAATTTTTTTTGATTTTTTATTAAAGCAAGATGAGACATATACGAATATATAAATATGCGTAATATGTTGTTATTTTTGTAATCATGCAACTGCATATCGAGCAATTGAATCCTATTGATAACTTAATTTAGTAGCACACATTCATATATTGACTCATAACAATTATCTGCAGCAGACATTGGGCAACAAATAAAACAGAAAGCAAGAAAAAAATACAATGACGCACATGGTATCACAACAAGTTATCTTTGAAACATTATTGTATAATTACATTTATTTTATTGATGCTTTAGTATATAAGTAATATTTGATGAAGTTGGTGACACAAAGAACACATGACAACGACGACTGGTCTACAAATTTCAAAACATGCTTTTGTTATTCCTATTATCTTTCTTTGCATTTCTGATTTTACTTTCTAATTGATCAAACAAATTGTAAAACTGTTACTTTTCTTTCACGACTAATTCGCATAACAATTACAGGTCTTCCACAACCCTATGCTTCTAAATCACTTCAAATCATTCGGATACCTTCAAAACCTTTTCTATACATTCCTGATGGATTCACTGTGAAGTTATATATGAGTGGACTCTTATCACAACGTTATCTTATTTATACACCTACAGATGATATTCTTATTAGTGAATCGAGTGCTAATCGAATTTCTTGTCTAGTAGAGAAGGATCATGATGGTTATCCAGATCAACGTTTAACATTTGCTGATGCATCTAATGGACTCAATTATTCATTTGGTATGGCTTTTATCAATGAATATTTTGATGTTGGTAATCGAGATACTGTTCGACGTTATTCTTGGACTAATGGGAGTCGAAAAATTACAGGTACAGGTCAAGTAATAATGCCTTATCCCCAAAATGGTCATTCAACACGAACTATCGCTATATCACCTATGGATGATCGAATATTCGTGAGTATTGGTTCAGCATCTAATGTTGATGTTGAACCATTATCACGAGCTCCTATTCAACAAGCTAATATCAATGGTAGTAATCAAACAACATTTGCTTAGGGTGTGAGCGTGGGTTTGGATGTAGCTGAAGAGTAGACCTTATCTATACTCTCATAACTAATATTAATAGACGAATTTCGTTTATTAGTATTGTATTTGTTATAATATAACTGCAACTTTAAAGGCTCAGCCGGTTAGTATTGCTTCGATGAATCTCAACGATACCTTAGTCTCTTCACATTTCTCTCGTATTCTATGTGATCGGTAATACTTATTTATTACTCGTATTTCTGCTTCTGGCTGTTTAATGGTAGCTGATCGCCCGAATAGATAGTAGTAGCGTAACTAGATGTGCTTTAGAGGAGATGTCTTGATAGTGAGAGTGAATAGGTTGTGCAGGTATCTATGCCGGTGATGATGGTATATATTTCATTAAATGAGAGCGTTACGGTGTGCATTGGCTCGGACGAGTAAGGGTGAGTGTGACAGTTACAGGCGAAGGCCAGGGTGAAGTCGAGAATGAAGAGAAGAGCCACATACATCGTCACTCGGTTCTCTTCTTTGACCTAATGTTCTCATCCGACCTTACCTTCACACTTAAGATAGAAGCATTTTTTTAGAATATATTTAGTAGATAAAGAACATTTAAGACGACATAATGTCTAGGATAACCAAAAATTTAGATGGAAAAGATATGTCTCATTTTTTTCCCCAGTTTTATCAGTGGTTCTCTTCATTTCAAACACTATATTTGACTGAATAAGCATTTTGAATGGGTAAGAAGAAAGATTTCACTACTTAGTAATCTATTTGATATTTGCTTTCTTTCTTCAAAAGAAACCAGCGTGTTTTTATTCAATGACGGCGCAGAAGAAGCAAACAGAGGATGAAAGAACGATCAAAACCATTTTCTTATCGTTTCTTTTTTTGCCATCATTTGACTCGAACGCAAGAACTTGCACAAGACACAATTGTGTTTTTATCTTTTAGAAAGGCAACAGCTATGAGTTCGAACGATTCAACACAAACAATTCAGGGCATGGGACAAGACTATAATACAAATTCTCTCACTCAAATGGCTGCAGTTAAATTATCTGATGCCTATATTCGACAAGGAATCGATGCACTTGAGATTGAAAGCTCACCACTTGTCATTATGGCCGATTATGGCTCATCTCATGGCTCCAATTCAATGTATGTCATGCAGTTCATCATTCAAACATTGAAAGAAGTCAAAAAACTCGATGAGGATAAACAACAAATCCTTGTCGTCCATAACGATTTACCAACTAATAATTGGACATCTCTATTCGATATTCTCACTAAAAACAGATCATATCACGGAGTGGCTAGTGGTCGTTCGTTTTATCAACAATGTTTGCCAAATAATTCACTTGCTATCGGCTATAGTTCGACTTCATTACATTGGCTATCACATAAACCGTGCAATTTATCTGATCAATGTCTGGTTCATTGTTCCCGAAACGATGACGAAATAAACGCGTTCAAACGTCAAGCTGCTCTTGACTATGCTCATTTTCTTGAATATCGCTCCCGTGAATTGGTACACGGCGGTATTTTAATTTTGGTAATCCTCGAAGATAATGGCAAAGATACTCGCGATCATGGTGACCTGCTATACAGATGTGCTCGAGCAGTCTTGTCACCTCAAGAACTACTCGATTATACACTTCCAATATATTGTCGCTCTTATTCCGAATGTGTAGATCATGATCTTTTTGCAAAATTTGATCTTGAATTGATCAAATCAGACACTGTTAATGTAAAATCAACTCTGGGAGAGCAGTTACGAAACGGTGAGATAACACTTGACTATTTGGCTCGCGTTCAAACCATAGCCGTACGTGTTGCTCTTGAATATCCACTTAAACAAGCACTGATGACTAACGGACAACGATCAGCAGAAGAGATTGACAAGATATTGGATCAATATTGGGACTTACATGAGAAAGGAATGAAAGAAAAGCTGGATGATTTCGGTGCTGATATGATGGTTATCATTTTAGTTTTGAAAAAGATAAAGAAATAAACTCTTGTATATATATATGTAACACTTTTTTC
Organism: Rotaria sp. Silwood2; assembly: GCA_905329745.1. Taxonomy (NCBI): domain Eukaryota; kingdom Metazoa; phylum Rotifera; class Eurotatoria; order Philodinida; family Philodinidae; genus Rotaria; species Rotaria sp. Silwood2. The sequence goes on from CAJNSZ010000042.1 coordinate 679,358, forward strand.
TTAAAAAAGAAAACAGTAATAAAAGAAAGAATCTTTTAACAGTTATTAATAGAATATTCACAGTAAAAGCATTTCAATAGTAACATATTATGTTTAGAACATGATCGAACCATTCATAGAAATATTAAAATTTTGAAATCAAAAATATTTAGACAATCTTGCTTTGAATTAAATGAGAAAAATAAAAGTTAAGAACAAGAAGAGAGAAATATAGTGAAAAAGGTTTAGCAAATATTTAAAAAATGCATAGTGTAGTTTCGAGCGAACATTGCAGCTAAAATATCAGTGTTATCTGAATGAACTAGAAGCTTTAATGAGACTATGTCACACCAGTGGAAAAGTTTAGCAATACAAATTTCAGAATCCTATGGACCTAATCAAAATCAATAAACCGATCATTTCACACCAAAATCCAAATTCTAATCGACTATTAATTGAAATTTTTTTACGATAGTAACGGTGACAATTCTCATATAATTGATTTCAATCCGATTTTGATCATTTTTTTATACTGCTGTACAGGTTTGTAAACGACCAGATGAAACTCAACTAAATCGTGACCGTTATCGTTCGAAAAAATGACAAAAAAAAATTGATTAAAATCAGAGTTTTTCCATTTTATTTTTACAACGGGAATTATCTACTTTAATTCTGTGCTATCTGTTGATCTGCTGGAACCTCGCACTATATCTTAATCAACTTTAACAGATCATAATTTCTTAATTAATTTTAATCTATTTTTCCTTTTAATCGATCATAATCAGACACATTGAAGATAAACACTGCTCGGTATGTGAATGCGAAAGTCTAATATCTTATGATTTTCTTTTGATTTTTGGTGTTTAGAAACTGTTAAATTGTCACCAAGCTAAACTTCTGCAACTAATATAAAGTTAGAATTGGTATATAAATTGTTTCAAACTGAGATGGTGCAATTATACGAGAAATCGATTTTAATCGATCATATCACTCTTTCAGTTTTGTTTTACATAAGAATATTCTCTAAATATACATTTTGTCATATATAATTGTGCATTTCCGGGTACCATGCAGCTTTTACTGTTTATAAAAAAATCTTTTAAAATTAATAGAAATATTTTTATGGATTCTAATCAATTGTATGGATATTTTTACCTTTTCTATATGGGGCTTCTGCATATATAAAGCACTTTTCTTATTGCTATCCTCGTATAATGTATTGTTTAATGTTTTGAAGCTTTTAGAAGATTACATTAGTAACTCTCTCGTATTCAAAAGCATTCATGTTCCGGTGCCAACGTTCACCTAATTAATACAACTCTGAAAAGTGCAGTAATCGAATGAAATTCCAGTAAAGAACTGTTTTCATGCAAAACTTTAGGTAAATGAATGTTATTTTCTGAAGAAAAATATCTTGACTTTTTCATCATGATCTTCTTGCTTTCAAACGCTCAATATGATTGAGATGTTATTATACATGAATATTCCATGACATTTTTATTTTGAATATGTCCTGTTCGAATATTTTCTTCGATTGAGTCTTTCCGTTACGATTTTTTTTTGTCAGGATTTATATCATTCAGCTAAATGTCAGTCATTGTTGATCGAAGTATAAAGACTAAACATCAATAATGCTAGTAGCACACAATCGATCAAGAATGCGACCACAGCGACAATAATCGGTCAGTATTTTAGCTGCGACAAATTTTCCGGACTATCTGCGAGACTTGACGGCGATCACGATATTATTCTTCTCGTCTCCTTTCTATGTTTCACTGTAATGTGTTTCATCAAAATGCAACTTTAACAAGTTTTTCTGTTAATTCAACCATTGTGAAGTCAAGATCATTATAGTATCAGCTATTGTTGACTGCATATGATTAATGAAACGCTGTTTAGTTTGAACGCCTCTATTCGAATATCTTAGATGCAACTCTAGTGGAAATACAAATGGAAATCGTTGAGAAGCGAGTGTTTGTTGTTGTGGTTTAATTAGCTCATTCTCGTTAAAAAGGTACAATAAATAAGAACATGCTCCTTTTAAAGTAATATTTACTACTTGTAAGAAAAGATTTCCGTTAGATTCAATATAGTCGGTCCGAAAAACAGGAGCGATAAAAACGGTCATTATAAGCTCCTCTAACCTCAACATCTCATAGAAAGAAATATCATACATCATAATTTCTCATCAAGAATGAAAATGTCTACATTATCCATTACATCACTCTGTTAATGATTGGTGTTTGAAAAGAACAGTATGAATTGTGTATAGCAGTTATTTTCAGTAGAATTAACCAACTTGATTAAGTGAATAAGAAGATATTATCCATTCAAGTGTTAATCTGTACTTTAGCCGATCCTGTCGAAGGCGAAGACATTGATTTGAATTCGCTTTGATTGGTGACTTCTGAGAAAGATGAATCTATTATCTTTCTCGTTGAACCTATTATGTCCTGCTTGATTATGTATCGAGCTTCTTTACTGTGGAATACTATTAGAGTTATACTGATAATAATGTTGTTACTTTTCGAGTAAACGAAAAACAAGTGACCACTCCTGACATGGCTAGTCGAAAATTTTCACAGTACCATTTAAGCATAGCCTGCAATGTTATACCATCAAAAATCATGAGAAATCATTAAAAACCAGCGAAAATTACTCTAAATCATAGAAAATCTCTGGCAATAAAAGTAAAAGAACGCCCTGATTTCTATTGATTTCTAACAGTTCGTTTTTATTGTCTTGTTGTTCAATAATTATCAATATGCCTATTTATTAAACAGGCAGTAAAGGCCATTCAATTATGTTTCATCATGAAAAAACCACTGTTTTCTCAAATATTTTGTTTCGATCGGTTAGACATTGTTCATATCTATCTTAGAACCGATGAAAAATATCGATTATGTGGTGTCTACAGTTTCTATCAACATTTACAAACGCCTACTACTTTCTTTAGGCGATAAATTATGTGAAAAATGATTTGAAACAGCCTTAAGAGTTTCCATGTGCTGTAATGCTTTGTGAACTAACAAAAATCTCTTGATTATTCGTAGTATTACTGCTTAAATAAAAGAAAAGCAAGGTTATATTGACCGACATTCATTTGGTCACTTCACAAATAGTTCTGCCGTCAGGCCAATCAGCAAAAACATCCACTAGAAAAAGAGTTATAGTCCAGTAAAGTGATTGAACGAGTGATATGACATTTAGGTCTTTGAACAAGAAGGAATCTATCGATGGCATACGATAAATTTTAACTGTACTAACAGAGAGTCATAATTCTGAAGAAGCAGCCCTCATCATCAGCTGGTCGCTCGCTCTAAGTGTCGCTTTTGCTCTTACTCTCAGTTAGATAACTGTTTTCAGCCTATTTTCTTCTATTTGATGATAAGATGTATAACGGAATTTATTTAAAAAAATTCTAAAAACTAAATCGTGGAAGTTGTTGCCTTCATGTCATGTATTATGTAGAGATAAGAAGCAAGACAAATTGTGTTGAACACATATCAGCATACATATGCCAGATTGTCACACAATGTACAAAATATTGTGAAAACGTAGTTCGAGTCTAGTCTTCAGAGTCCCTGTTATTTTTTCTACGATAGCGAATAAATAATACTTGTTCATTCTTTGATTTCGTACCATCTATTCTTGAAGTCCAAAATGGAAAGTTCGCTTACAATCACTGATAAATTTTTCAACGTATTTAAAAACAATAATTAATCGACAAATCGTCTAAAGTGACATAGGAGGAAATGTCTGTTGAGCATGCTAAAAATAAGTCGCTTACATGCAGATGTACGAAGAAAGCAAAACAATGAATGAATGTTTAGAAAATAGACTTAACACATCTATAATATAACACATTCGAATGTCTCATACTTTCTCAATAGAATCTGTGACACTAGCAATAGAGACACAAAAATACAGCACGTTTTTGTTGTAGCGAGTGCTTCACTTGGCCATCATATTTTGTGTTACCTAAGAGATACCTCTACGTAAATATTTATTAATCTCATTTTTGATTGCTATGCTTGTCCGACGAAAGTTATCGATGAAATTTCATCAAAAGAAAAATCTTGTTTCATGCATAACATCATATAGCTATCCTACTCTAGACTTTAAAAAACAAGTTGCGACACATCAATTACATTGAATAATGATTCGCTGTATCACTGAATCATTCAAAATAAAACTTACTATTGCGCTAGATAAACAGTATGACAATCTCTTCACACTCACTGTGAATTAGATAATTTTACATTCAGTGTGAGAGTGAGCTTAAATCGCATTAGCATCCAACCTCACTACATTTATATGAACTAAAATTTATGATCCTATTACGATCTAGTTTGGTACTTGTCAAAAAATCAGAATCGAGTAATTGAATTATTCATGACTCACTATTAGAAGTGAGCGAACTCATAAGTTTTCGATTTCGGTCCCAGCACTGAGATCGCAATTTTTTTCTAGAAGTTCTTAACTCAGTCGACGATCTCATATAAGGATGAGTAGTTTTTGAAAAAATCTATAGGTTTGGAATATTCCAAAACATCATTAGTATAAGTTTTGCAAAACAAACAAATTTATCATTCATCTACATAAAAAGAATATTTGAGTTTTCTAGAGAAAGAAATTCATTTTCAGTGAAAAGCGACCGTATTTTGGTATTTTTAAAAACTGAGAACACCCGCAGGCAATGCAAAAGTTGAAAAGAAAAGATAGAGTTCAAAAGAAATAGTATACAAATATCCATGGACACTCCTTGTTAGCTCAGCTTTTGTTTTCAACTGAAATACATTTTTTTAATGAACACGGACATCAGCGGACATCCACGGTTATACTCCACATATATCGATCCTTGACTTGGTTTTTATCATAAAAGATAATGATATGAGCCTTACTGTTTAATTGTAAAACATATTTCATAGGTAAAAATGAAAGTAATCATCGACATCGCCGGAATATCTGTGGAGGTACGTGTATGTCCGTTTCCGTGGAAAAAGATATATTATAGCCAAAAGTATAAAGCACAGATGAGTGTTCATGGATGTAGCAGTTTCTACAAGTGCTCCGGTTTTTACACACATTTTTTTAATATTATCCGTACACATTTCTCTTAACCCTCCGAAACTCCCGAAGTTCCCTTACAGACTCTAGAAAATAAAGCTGAAGCGAATTCTGAAATTAAAGCAAACAAAAGCTTCACACATTATTGATTTATTGTATCACTCGTAATCGATGCTTTCGTTTGAATCATCAGCAATGAGATTATGCTAGTCATTTGTACGACTAGTTTTGGAAAGATGGTGCATACTGAAAAATCACACGATAGTAATGCATTTCAGCTGGACTTGAGAATTGAGCGAATTTATTTCTGCCAAGGTAAGAACAAAAAGTATTCCAATTGTTAGATAATATCTTAGACTTCACCTTGAAAAATCAGTACCTGTTGAGCAAAAAGTTGTTTATTAGCTTGAACAACATGCTTTTCAATGACAAATTATGTACTGAATATTCTCTGCTCGACCTTCAACTTCATTCTCCGTATTGATACACACATTCACTTTAATATCATTCCATCAGATTGTTTCCTATCATCTCTCATTTTCGTTCTAGTTATTTAGACAAATTACTTTTTCCTGCTCTAATTGTAAGAATACAGCTGAACGAATTCTTACGATAGATATTGATCAAATCAAGATGAACACCAGAATTGACTTTTCAATGCTTTTTCCAGCAGCATGTAATAATTATGCAGGGCCAAATATTGCAGTTTGGTTTTTGATATTCATTAATACAGTTGGAACGGTGCGAAGTCTCATTCACATTTTCTTTCGTGATAGTGGTGCACAGTCTATTGCGACAATGAATTTAAATGTTAGTGGTAGTAAAAACATCGTGGCACTCCTTGGTCAATGGGGTGGTGGTCAACTTATCATGGCATTTATTATTTGGATCGTGCTTTGGCGCTATAGAGAATTTGTTCCACTCATGATTGCAGAAATTGCTATCGAACAATTTATACGAATTGCAATTGGACGCTCGAAGCCTGTAACTACGGTCCACACTCCGCCAGGTCGAACAGGCAGCATGATTCTATTACCGATTGCCACAATAATGTTGATCATCTCTCTAATTCGAAATTAGGCAAAATTTGATAACATTTTTTTATTGAACACTCAAGTAATCATTGATTACTCAATATTGTAACACACATTAAACTATGGTTCTTCGTAAAGACATAAATACATATGAAGCATATATGTAACAAAACACGATAAATTCTTATCTTTCAGTCGAATTCAGCTAATCAGACTATTTGTTATAAAACTTGTTCACTCATTCTTTTTCTAGGAACATGATTCTGAAAACATCAATGACTTACGTAAATTTAAAAAAAAGATTTTGTCGAAAAATACATATTTTTGAAATTGAGAAAGACTGTATCGTTTAGAACATAGTGTACATTTTTTTCTCTCATTCAGCAATTCTAATTTGTACTATGATAGAAATGTTTGTCAAGTCTGTCGAAGACCGGATCAAACTTTCTCCCTATGTAGGTCAACATGCGTTAATATTTTTTTTTGAAGACAAATCAAAAAAGGTAAAGTTAGACCATATTGTCGAGACACTCCCGCTGTGATAATTGCACTTCTCTTCCTCTGAGAATCATTTAAATTGTGTCAAAACCAATACTCAAAAAAACTGACATCAAACTGCTCTGCATGACGGAAGGCTAACTCAAGCAGAATATTGTACAATCTAGCTTTATCTTTCAACAAGCAGAAAAATATCTTTTTTTCCTCTCTCGTTCATCAAATCTTGCCCTTCGATTTGCTTTTATTCATATCATAAGTTTATATTACTTTTAATGGTGAGAGCCCTTTGCTAGTTTCTTGCTTATTGAATATTTTCTTCAGTAGAATATGTAGGTCTCTCATTTCCCATTGATTATTTATGACTACGTAAGATAGGCCCAAAACTCAGTAGCAAAAACTGGCAAAAAAAGACTTAGCAATATATATCTATTTCGTATTGTTTCAAGTAGAAAATTCAGACTGATCTAGGATTTCTTAATCGGTAAATGAGCTTTAATATGTTTGTAATGCATATATTTTGTATGTCAGCAACTACAACAGAGGTTTCATGAGTCATATGTTTTGAGTGAACCTATAGAACAAATTTTGGTAGAATACTGAAATTATATCTCGGATTGGTAGAAAACTATTGAAAGATTTTCTTGAAGAAGAAACTGAAAGACTTGAACTACGATGGTGTTACGCTTTGAATAGTTCTTTCGATAATTCGCTAACATATTTTGTTTTTGTACGTACATTGATTATATTTCCAGGTTTGCCAACAGAACGAAAACTGTAACGGAATCCCAAAATTTGATAAGGTTTGAACTTTTAAGAATACATATGAGTTGCTGAGAAGCATAAAAAATTGTCTTTGATGAATATCAGTTAGTCAGCATGTGTTTCTTTTTCTTTTATTTTCAAAGTGAAATAAAAAAAAAACAACTCAATTTAATGGGAGATTCGTATTGTACAGAAGGAAATCGGAGTTTTGCCAAATATATCGTCCATTTACTTGCACTACATTATTGCTTGGACAGTTTTTCAGACTGGTTATGTAGAAATTTTGTTCCACTAATGTTGAACATATACTTGAGATCCGAATATTTTGTTTGCACCACATTTTGAAAGAGATCAGCAAGAGTCAATACAAGAAATTTTGTTTCGGGTATGATTTATGACGATAAAGATATTTTATTTCAAATCATTTTTAAATAAAATGACTTCTTTAATTGTTATACTTTCTGAAAAATTTTGTAAAAGTAAAGTATATCTTTTATAAAAATTGCATTTTTTTGCATATTGACTTATGTTTCGACACAAATCTTTTAAAAATAGTTTGTTATATTTTTAGAAGTTTAACGAAATTCATCACAGAAGTTATATTTTTTCAGTTCATAATAATGGAGTTTCATATATCTATGTTAGTATTTTATACCACGACGAGAATATTTATTAAGAAGTTTATATTACAATTTGCTTATGTCATAAAAAAATAACAAAAAAAAAATTATATAAATTTAGCCGAATAATTTAGTGCACGAATTGAATCAAGAAAACATACATTAGCGACACCGAAGTTCCCTGTTTTTCGATGCTCGAGACCTTCATTATAAAAACAAAGCATACTTTTCGTGCACAAATGACGCATCAATTGTTTTTCATTGTAAACTATTGTTGTCTTGTTCCACCACGATTCACCGAAATGTTTAATTTCATCTCCCGTATTAAGAATATATAATGTATCGATCGATATTCTTGTTAGTATTGGAGCTAATTCAGTTAGTTTCTCGGAGGTGCAAGCAATGATAAGAATAAATGCGCTGTTTTCAGCCGATCTAGCCAAAAGTTCATCAATAGTCGAGCAGTGTATTACCAAATTGTCTAATTCTTTTGTGGGAAGATGCGGTAAATCCAAAATGAGTATTTTGGCCTGTTTAGAATTCGAATTAACTACAAAATAATATATTCATAATATTTCGAATATAAATGATGATCATCAAATAAAAATTGAATTAAATAAATTAGACAAACATTACTCATAAACTTAAATTTGATGTATACTGTGGAAAAATATGTTTTATTACTCATATTGAAAAAAATATTAAGGATCAAAATGAAAAAGGATACAGCTTTCAATAACTAATTTTGTTATATTATTACATAGATTAGAATTATTTACCTGACATTGTTAAGTTAAATTTTTTTTAGCAATAAAGTGTGTATATCTGCGAGAATGACCAAATAAAAATGAATAAATGATTATATGAGCAAGAAAAATATTTCACAATATGGGAGAAAAAAAAACATTCACTTATTCATCGATGACAACAGCAAACATGACTTACACCTTCCTTCACTACTATTTTCAATGCATTTCTCATGCAACTTTTTTTCTGTTTCTGACGTACAAACGACGCACATGCATCCATTATCGTCATAAGACATCTATATATTTTATGAAATGAAATTAACATTTTTTTACCTATTCATCACATGATCACTGTTATGATGACAATGACTACCTGATTTAAACGTTTAAAATTGTACAAGCATTATTTTCATCAAGGATGATACAAATTCCTACAGCGTCATCTATTCTTGATTGTTCACCAGGACATTTTCTCTTAACTAAAAAAAGAAAAAAAAGTTTTTTTTTCTTTCCTTTTTCGTTTGCTCTGCTTTTTTCTTATGTATGAGTAATTTTTCAGATAAAACAATACGAATATTTGACATGACGTCCTTAACTACTAAGATTACTTTCATCGTATAGATAAAGTTTGGTGATGTAAATATTCTAATTTTGTTCTTATTATTCAGAGATCATGACAGTGAAATGCAGAAGATATAAACGACCCCATAATTGACAATTATTCATTATTACGCAATAAAACTACCAAAAGTTTTGAATTTTTTACTGCTTCTATAAGATGTTTTCTAATATATTTCCTAACGATCTCTAGTTCTGACACATTCATACGGACTCTGATATGGTTACGAAAATCTCTTCTCAGAGAAGCTAGATTGATCACTAGCTTATATTCACTGCATGTTATTTATAGAATCACATAAATATATATATCTGCAAAAAAAAACGAATTGCTAAATTTTTTCTGTAGAACAATCTTCGCCTAGTCAAACGCGTTTATTGTTAAGTACGAATAAAAAAAGTTTACTATCGTGCAAGATCTTTTTTAATATAACAGAAAAGTCTTATTATTTGAGAAACATTTCTCAGTCGACTATCATCTTCTAGTATATTATGTTGCAGAAATTTTATTCGAAGAATACATTTGTGAACAAACAAAAAAACCATAAATGTCAGAAACGCCGAGCAAAAATATAATTTCTTATTAATTTACACTCAATTGTTCAATAGCATGTCAATCCCCATCCCAAAAAACGACATATTTGTCGATATATACATAAACCACTGTAAGTAATAATTTCTAGTCGAATTGGTAATTTACCATATCAACTTGACGATGTTACGAAAATATGGTTAACATTTCTTCTCGTCACATAACTATATCTACATGCTGATAATTCCCATTCTGAATAATAGTTGGAGTAATAGCTTGTCTTTTGTTATCTCTCAATAAACAATTCATAAATCAATGTGTCAATTCATATTGATAATGCTGAGGTAAAACGAATAAATCGTGCCCTCGATAGAAGATCCGTTTGGAGAGGTGATACATTGCATGTTATAAAAGCTCTGTACCCTCCTTCTTTCATGGATGGAATTATCGAAAAGTTGGAAGTTAAATTACTATATTGGCGTCAATAAACGCCATCTTCTCGGGTTATTGAGTTGAAAATCTTAAAAAATTTTGATCCCTATTATTTCTAAGATTTATAAAACTCTCAAAATCTCTTCTCAAATTTCCAAAGTCTTCTGAATTTCTAAAAGGTCTTTTTAATTAAAAATTATAGAAATATATGGGTCATAATATAACATTTCGCTTAGAACTTCATATACTTCAACATATAGAAGATCCAGAGTCTTCTATTATGAAGACGAGTTCAGATAGAGTAACATCGAGAACAAGTTAAGAAACATTCTAGATACATGCTAAATCCAATAGATTAGTGGTATATGTCAAACTGTAAAAGCAGACAATAACTGATAGGCGTAGATCATACACAGCCAATAACTACAGACAAAGCCTAGACATTAAATAGATTACATTCTTTCCAGTAAGATTTATTCTGTTATTTAATTATTTGGAAAAATTCCATCATATAACCAAAACTTTTCAACTAATAATAATAAGTAGAACATAATTAATTGTCCTAGTCTTGACAGGTTTTCGGCTATTATTTTGATTCGTTTATTAATACTGCAAATACTGCTTTTAACATCCTCTATGAAGAGAATGAATTAGTTATATAATAAACACGACAAGCGGAAACAAATAAAACCAGTTTATCTTGATTAAAAAGATCTCTTGAGAAAGTTGGAAAAGTTCTAAATAATATAATACTGAAATAAGAACTGTGTTAATTTATTTCAATGAAAAATTAGTCATAGAGTGCTTTTTAACATTCTTAGTAGAATTTCTAGTGGTCAACAGTTAGAGCATTAGATTTATCATATTTTTAATTCATTGAAAGAAACTATTTGTTAGGAGAAAAAAGTGGTGCACGTTTGTTTATTGCCGTCACAATACTTTACTCAAATTTAGGCCTGTTCCTATTTTTTTTTGGTTATTGACTTCTTGTATCGACTGTTGATAAATATTAGTTGCCTAATTTTCGATAAAATCTCGAATATTTTTATAACCTATTTATTTGATGAATAATGCTTTTTAACATACATAGTTTATTGTCCTCTCGAAACACAATTTACGAGCAATACCGATAACAACTTTCTTTCATTTTTATTATCTCATTTGTTTTTTGTTTCTTTACATGTTTTACCATGTTCTGTTCTTCCAGCAATCAAATTGATGCATTGTGAAAATATTCATCTAATTTTCTTTTCTTTTTATGTCTTCTATCCCTAATTGACGAACTTATAATGTTGTAATGGATTTGAGTCTAAAAAAACAGATAGATGCAGTATTTTGATTAATTATATATTTTTACAGAAATATTTATTTGTTTTCTATTTGCAAATTAACAATTTCATTTGAAAGAATATCAGTTATTTTTTTACAATCTTCAAAATTATTTTTCTGTTAGATGGTGGTCATAGAGATAAAAGATACATACGCATATATCTCAGCAATGTTGAGTTTCAACCAAGAAAAATTCAGATAGGTTGCTAGAGAAAAAAAGGGAATTAATAGGAAATTTATCTAGTACAGATACATTGTCTGATAATTTGCATTTTACCTCTTAGAAATTGATACCATATATCTCTGGATGAAAATCTGACGAATTGAAGTAAACTAAGAAGAGGATATCACTGAGATTCTGTTCTAGAATCATTTGCGAATAATTTAATTCAGCTGATACCTATATTCTGATTGAAATCATGATTATATGGAATGCTCCGAGTCACATTTGAAGAAATTATCAAAAGCCATAATTTCGTTTCTTTTTCTTGTGAGGATCTTTTTCTACCCATTTATCCATATTAATTATCTTGTCATAAATACAACAGTCTATAGCTCATTCTTTAGTAGCCTTTTTTCTGAAAATTCTAAAGATTTTGAGAAACATACATCGTAGTCAATGTTTGAAAAGACGAAGTGTAATAGTTGACACCTTCAAATGATCCATTATGGTCTAAGAAAACGGTAAGCATAAATCAATAGAAGAAGTATTTCTATGCCGACTATATACATTAACTTTGACAATACTGACTACGATACATCGTTCCCGAAATCTTAAGAAGTTTTACAAAAACTTTTGCAGGAAAAAAATACATTTTTACATTGATAAAACAAATCATATGGGTCACATTGTTGAACAATTTGTTTGTATTTTTAATACAATAAACAGGTGTCTAAGTACAACTTTTTACAAAATTTTTTCCACGAGTAGCGCTTAATCAATTAATGCATGAATAATTGAATCTATTTGGTTTTTAAATGGGTTACGTGTTTATCATTCACTACAAATAAATATCTAGTTGAATAAAATAGTTTTTCTAAGTTTTTGTTTCAATTCACTACTAGAAAGCAGACAAAATGATGATAAAGAAAATATATAAAAATTGAATCGAAATCTTGTATTCTTTCTAAATTTTATATAGGTATAAATGAACCTAAAAAGATTCACAACTTTCAGAAGCTATAACTTTGTCAAAATGTGTTTGTCCCTCAGAAGAATCTTAGTATGCATGCGGTTTTTGTTTTTTTTGCTGCAAACTGGTCGAAAAATTAACACTTTACAAAACCGAGGTCAACTCCCTTGTAAAAAAAGGAAAATATAGAAACGCAACAAACATTAAAATAATGAAAACGAAAACAAAATGGGGTGTATTAGTTTTAGAAGTATTATCAGCAGTCTGATTGTACTGTACTTGATAAAGACGATTGTTACCATCCTCAGAAAATAAAAGACTACCATCTTTTAAAACAAGTAAACCAACTGGTCGTCCAAATGTATCGGGTCCAGATGGATTAGTTAGAAATCCATTCATAAAATCTTCATAGTAGCTCATTGATCGATTAGTATTATTATCGAATGGAATAAAGATAATTTTATAACCAGTTCCACTATTTCTATTTCATGAACCATGAAATGCTGCAAAAGCACCATTTTGATACCGACTAGGAAATTGTTTGCCTGTATAAAATCTCATATCAAGTAATGCTGAATGAGCTTGAAAAAGAACATCAGATGTTCGAGTTAGTAATATTAGATCAGATCGTTCACTTGTTTCATTGCTTAAAACTCGTCTTGGATCAGTTAAATGTAAATTCATATAAGCAAAAGACCATCCATAAAAATCATTCTGTTCAATACGTGAAAAAAAATCAGGAACAAGATCATCACCAAGTTCACCTCTTTCTTGACATGTTGCATATAGATCATTAGTAATTGGATGAAATGCTAAACCAACAACATTTCGAAGACCATAAGCAAATGTTGTTTGATTACTACCATTGATATTAGCTTGTTGAATAGAAGCTCATGGTAATGGTTCAACATCAACATTAGATGCTGAACCAATACTCACGAATATTCGATCATCCATAGGTGATATAGCGATAGTTCGTGTTGAATGACCATTTTGGGGATAAGGCGTTATTACTTGACCTGTACCTGTAATTTGTCGACTCCCATTAGTCCAAGAATAATGTCGAACAGTATCTCGATTACCAACATAAAAATATTCATTGATAAAAGCCATACCAAATGAATAATTGAGTCCATTAGATGCATCAACAAATGTTAAACGTTGATCTGGATAACCATCATGATCCTTATCTGCTAGACAAGAAATTCGATTAGCACTCGATTCACTAACAAGAATATCATCTGTAGGTGTATAAATAAGATAACGTTGTGATAAGAGTCCACTCATATATAACTTCACAATGAATCCATCAGGAATGTAAACAAGAGGTTTTGAAGGTACCCGAATGATTTGAGGTGATTTAGAAACTGATGATGAAGCATAGGGTTGTGGAAGGTCTTCAATGGTTATGTTGATCGGCCATGGAACAAAAGTGACATTTTTACAGTTGATTTGATGAAATACAAGTAAAAAGGCTAGTGAAATGAGACGAAACTCGAATGGGGAACACATTTTTTGTGAGTTCACACTGCTTTCATTCTCGCAGATTCGTTGTATCACCAGCCAATCTCATATTACTTATAGACTGGCAAACAAGCGGCAAAAAAAATGTAGATGTACAATCAAAACGTTTGGAAGGCCATTTCGTGGCATACATATGTGGGTCATTTCTTTTCTCCCTTTCTTTCTTCTTCATCACCATATGAATGTCTATGCTATTTTTTCTTGGTACATTAAACTCCAACGAACAGTTATGCAACGAGTATTAAACGTACGTAATGTATGTGCATACATGTGAATCTGTATCAAAATTTTATATTACAAGCCAACTACGAGCGGTGAACTATACATTTACGTTATTACCAAATATAAATCTTTTGCGGTTATTGATCTAAAGATTTATTTTATTTCAACTTCGAAAATAGGGCGTGGATATGCATCTCAATCTACACCCACCCACACCCTCCCACACACCCACATCCTCCCACACCCACACCCTCATAAGTCAAAGTTAGTATGAGCTTGCTAATGAATTTTCACATGGTGCTCTCGTTGATTTTATTATTGTTAATGAACCATCGTTGTATTGTGAGCAATCCATATAGATTTTATTCGAGTCTAGAAAAATGTTCTATCGTACTCAAATTGGAATGCATCCTACAAAAAAGTTCTAAATCTATATAAGAGACTAATTCTATAATAAATCTTTTTCGTGAAAATTTTATGAAACAAGCAATATGTTAAGTGCTTGTTCTACTAAATCGGGTGTAATTGAGACTTTGATCAATTAATACAAATTGATCACATACGTTTACTTGTCCACAGTAAATTACAGTTTATTCTGCTTATTTTATTTTTTTCATCGTACAAATGATACTGGAACGATCGGAATGTCGGCATAAAATTAGAAAAAAAAATTTAATTTGAAAACTGTTACTGGCACAATCAATTTTATGATGAAGTAAACTTCATCAGCATAAATTTTTGTCGTGTCTCTCTCTCAATTGAATAATATTAAGTTCATTTCTTTGACCACGACTTTTCATAACTTCAAACCGACGAACATATGAAAACTCAAAAATTCGTCTTCTTCAGCATAAAATGAATGTGATTGAATAAACCCAGGTCGAACTCATTCCATCGGATCGGATTGTTCTTCCGATAGGATCCGACGAGATTCAACTGTCGGATTGTTCGTCCTGGGTATTTATCTGAATTTCATTTAATACTGAAAGGAACTCTTATTCGAATTTTCTCCAAGAAATATTAATTCGTACAGATTACCATTGACACAATGCATTAAGAGAATCGTTATCAGACAATTGTATTTCTTCGAAGATATTGATCAGCCATACCTGATTTGATATTTCAATAAACAATATGATAAGTAAATGAAAGTTTCTGAAGAGAATTGATGATGAATCGTGGACATGAAAACAACACTTTTGCTTTTTCATGAATGATTGCTTCTAGAGTAACATTCATTGTTACATAGAAAGATTTTTTGTATGGTTCCCATTCTATTGTCTAAAGTATGCTGGATCACTTTTAGAATCATTACAATCATATTTAGCGATCCTGACTATGTGTTAACCTTAGGAACAGTAGCCACTCCAAAATAGATAAGAAGTATCTTCTCAAAATCTCGAAAAGAAAGCAACAAGGACATGAATCATTCCAGATTTTGCTTATCCATGTCAAAGTTTCTTCTCGCTCTCCCTAGTTGAATGATGGTGTACCGACGATCTTTTGCCACTAAGAGCAAACGCCATTGGTTAACCGTCTGTGTAGCGCAGATTATACCGAACAGTACGGTAGCTATTCTCGATAGACTCTATCTAACGACACAAGACTCGTCTCAAAATCTTCATATCATCTAGAGAGGTTCCTTTGTAAGTACTGTATAAATACTGAGATGATTATTGATTTTAGATCATCGCTTATTTTTATTTAAATATGAGTTCATATGAAATGTAACCATTGATGATTTTCAAGAAAGAGAAATAAATGTTATTCTTAGACTTTTTTTTTACTCAAAATGAAATAGGATTTGTTTTTAATAAATCAACAATGAATTTATGTAATTCGAGCACTCACCAATCATACATAAATATATTTTAACATTTACTAATTTATGAAAGGATTAGATTCAATTTTTAAGACTTGATGACTACTTGAACGAAGTTATACTAAAGAAGGCAGTTGATTGCACGAATCACGAATATGTTAAAACGTGATCCGATATGCTATATTTATCAACTTCAAAGTCTGTTCTATTCGAATCCGTATTCTTTGTAATAAATTCGTTTCTATTTAAAAAATAATCAATAGAGACTGGACATTCGAAAAGTTTACATTTAACACTTCTATCAAGTTTTTTTTCTTTTCTGACTTATCGATTAAAATAAAAATAATTAATATCCCATTCGACGATATTCCATCAAATGCGACTTGTCTATTTGATTTGTGTTTGTAAAATATAGCTAGATCAATTTCTTTAACTTTTTGCTAATGCTTTATAATGCGCTGACATTGACATCGAAATATTTTCTTTTTGTGTTCTACTAATTGAAACAGATTCTAATATTAATTCTCTTTCAGTATGCTCTTGGTACATTACTCATGTTGAATACGCATGAAAAATTATTTATATTCTTTTTTCGTATACCTGTTGATTATTATCGTCTCTCTCTTTATTGATCGATATAAGCTATGCCAAAAAGTTTTTAGACGTTTGAGAGTTCGTCTTGGATAGATTCAAGTCACACAAGACGATAATTAAAGTATATATGCATTTATCATCTAAAATATGTATGGTCAGTTTAAGATTGCATCATGCATCCCAATATAAAAACATGCATCAGCAGTTAATTATCATTTTCCGCATTTTTCTCTGCCAAATGTGACCGAATTTTAAAAGACAAATTCAGATGTGCACTCACGACATTTACACGATTTTAGCAAGTTTTTTTTTCGATTCGAAATGATGGTCAATTGCTGATAATGAGTGACTGACTTAAATTATGGCTCATGTGTTGAGTGAAAGAAAAAGAATTTGCCATAGCAACTAAGCGAATGATATTTAATAAGTCCACTGCTATGCTGCGTGCAGTAAGCCGCTTTAATGAATGCATAATTACATAGTAGCTCAAAGGAGAATATTTATTCTCGATATTGAAAGCTACCATGTTGCAATGTTTATTGCTCGATGAAGAAAATAGCTTGAGTTAGAAAGAAAAGCTTATTTTCAGGGCTGCGATTGTGTGCTGCCATATCATTTTTTGTTGACAACCATTCGTAACAATTCTTGATAATATAAGCGAATATTTGTGCTGCATGTTCGCTTTTCTTCTTATTATTATTAATCTTTAAATAACGGTGGGACTGACAAGTATTGTTTTTGTTATTGTAATATACATAGCGTCTATTGATATCAAGGCATATATTGCATATATTCTGTTGCACATTGAATTATGACAAATGGCTTAGCTAAGAAGAATAATATACTCATTTAATATTTTATGAAAGATGATATCATTCTATAAGTAATCTTATGGATTCTTCTTATATTTCTGATTCTTATTGATTTAGTGCAAGATATATTCGTACGATAAATGAAGATAAATTTTATGCAAATTCTAACACAAGTGCTAAGTTTATGGTAGCTATTTACTGTAACGGTTTTTTATAGAAGAAGTGTTAGCGCTGATGGAACTACGCTTTATTTAGCTTCTTTATATCATTAATTGTATCGTTTACATATAAAACACACGTTTATATACGCAAGTAGAATAGAGAGGATCAAGAGAAGAGAGCACAACGAAGAGGTAAGAATAATCAAGGAGAGAAAGATAGTTGAATAATACATAGTTATGACAGAAAGAAGGACAAAGATATACTAAGACTATGACAATGAAGGGACAAAACATAAAAAGAAGAAAGGAAAAGAATGTGATATAAAAATGACAAAGGAAGGTTAGACATCATCTACGAACAGTTAATTCAACCAACCAGTCAGAGTAGATAATAGCACATAATAAACTCTACCGAAAGCGTCACATTTACTGAATCAGTACTATTAGAATGCTTGAAAAGTTTCTTATTATCAATGGATCACAGGTATTTAGTCGAGTACTATGTTGAAAAATGTCTCAGTATATAAGTACTTCAAATAAACCTGCAAGGTATCTGATTAGAGTTTTTGTCACTACTCAATGTTCCGCCTTGAAAGTATTTCCTCAGATTAGCTAATTGAGAATTTTGAAGCATTCAATTTCTAACTCCTCAAGAGTTCATTGGCTACTATAAACTCAGTACTACCACTAGAGACAATGGCCATCACAGTCAACTGTCAAGCTTCATCTTTCTATTAGTAAAAAAATTTGGACGATGTATAAATAGAATGTATAATTATTCTACGATTGAATCTGTATGAAGTAATTTTGAGATCTCGCGTTCGTCTTTTGCATTATTCTCATCCGAAATTCATTTCCTTTTAGATTATGGAACTAAAAATAACAACACACTAAATAATCCGTTTTAAATTTTGAAAGTATGAGCCTGAATGCAGGTAGAAGTTCAAACTCGTCGCTCACCCAAGAATATTGTCGATATTGATCGCAGAAAAAGCCAATAATACATTTGTTAAATATATACAAGTAACTGTAATAGGGCCATTATTTTAAGCTCGTGTTTTTTCTTTGAGAATACATGATATATGCTCGATATTCTACAAACATCTCAAAATATTTTTTTTATTACTTTCTAAGTATTTTCGTCGTATTGGACTTAAATTTTTTAGTTCTCTATATAGTATTTATTTCACCGGTACAAAACGCCATCTCTGATTTTAGTGATTGTCCCTCTTGTTATTCGTTCGTCCTTCTCGCNTGAATCAAGAGTTTTGGTTCACACAAATAAACAATAATATTTCATTATGTTAATTGTTTCGAACATGAATATGATGTTTTAGAATTCTTATAGATACGTAAGTATTTTAATCTTCTGAAAAACTGGGAAGAAATTAATTAGCTCGTACATACTTCATTATTTGTAATCGCTTTGTCAAATAGCTAAGTTACAATAGAAACATTCAAAAATTATCTTACGATGACAAATGCTCAAGATTCAACATTGGAATTAGTTAGCAATACTATTAAGCAATGTCTTTTACTAATATTCTGTTTTTTTTCTAGAATAGAAATGGTTAGACTAGTTTCAAGTGGTATATGGAATACTAATATATTGGAGGAAGATAGCAACATTCATCCGAATCATTATTGCTATTTTCGGTAGCATCATCGGTTTCGGCGTCATTATCAATATCATCATCGTTAATTGTATATCGGACATCATGTTCATCATCGTCATTGATTTGGTCGTGAAACTGTGAGTACTGTATACTATCATTAATTGCTTGTAAGAAAGTAATAGCCGATAAAGGGTGTACTTTTTGATCGATTTTACCTCTTTGAACGCTGAGGTGCCATAGAATAGCGGCGATATGTACACAACAACCGACTTCTCGGGCTCCCGAAGTACAAGTACAGTAATAATCACGTATTGGATGGTCATTCATCACGTCAAATTGAACTGTAGCTATATGAGATTTTTGGTTGGAATGATGCGATTTAAAGCGCACACGAACCAAATCATCTCATGTAGAGCACAATTCAACAAGAAATTCCATTTCATCGTCATTCAAAACAGATGGTGTTAAATGATGTTGAATGTAACTTTTAGGCATACGAATTTGGTAGGTACCTGAACAGATATTATAACGAGTTCATATAATGAAAGAAATGTTTCTAACCGAAAGTTATATTACGGACGTCATCTTCGGTCATTGTTGGAAAGATACACATCTCCCCATTATATTTTTTCCATACTAATTGGTTTTTGTTGTTAAATTGATTTAGCTGATGTTGTAATGCATTTTTTTTCTTCAACCTTTCTCGCATTTGCATGGCTAATTCAGGAACACTGTGAGTATTGTTGGTAGCCCTGGAGCCAAATGCATTAATGAATGCACATATTATATTCAATCTCGCCGCAATGTAAGGTATAGCCGAATTTTGGATGATGTTATGAAAAAATTTCCATTGTTTTATTTTTCCATTAACTAGTCAAGCAAAAATGTATAGTTAAAATGAAGTATTTACTTTCTTAGTAGCTTAGAATGAAAGAATAAATGAGTTTTTATTTTCAGTAAGTAATCAATTCGGTCGTCTTTATTTTCATTAATCGAACTTTTGTTTAATGTATACCTACACTCTCGAAAAAAGATAACCTCCAGAAGCGAAATACCTTGAAAGTAAGTTTCGCAATTTCGACCAAATACTCACTGCTTTCGATTACCCAACGATTAGCAGTAACTAAACGTGATTGATTGGCTTCCTCTGTTATTAATTGTGACTTGCCATTGAGGAAGCTCGGCATCGCAGTTCGAAAGCCCAGCATTTCCATAGTAGGAACTGCATTCCTAAATCCACGATCTAAGATCATTATATCGTCGTCCTTTAACCATTTTAAAATGCCCTGCTCATTATTGAGAAGACAGTGTCGGATGATATTAGCATCATTGTTTTTATAGTCACTGAAAAAAGGCCCTAAAACACTTAATATGTATCCATTCTACAAAATAAAACAAATTTTTGTTAAAACTTTATCTCTCTTAAAGCAAGCCATTCTCACTGTGATAGTAACAATCATAGGTTTGATAAGATGGCGGTGCTTATGAATCGAATAGGTACGACGTTGCAGCTCATGATGCATTGACTTTTGCAAGAAGAGATAAGTGCCATCCATGACAATCACCACCTGTTCACTATCATCTGTAAAAAACACATTAGCAATTGCGGTTTGATGATGTTTCAAAACGGAATGACGACTAATATGACCAAATCCAATATGAGCCGGCGCAAAATCGTTAATTAAGGCATTGGTAACCTGATGGATAATTCTAGATACGGCTCGTTTGTCATGAATATGAAACATAGTTGCTAAAACATCATTCGAGACTCCAAGACGCATTTTAGCACAAAATATAGCGACTGCTACGCGAACAGAACGGTTATTTGAATTACGCATGGAGTTGACGCTGTTAACAACTTTGTCAAATTGTTCTAGAACATGCAGATGAAGGTATTCGATAGAAATATAGTTTACTAAAGTACAATTTACCCTTATGAAGACCCGTGATATTATAATAATCTTCATCATTTAATGAATATGGGTTATCGAAGTCAAAAGTCCTTTGATTTACACAAATTAAACGAAAATCATTTAAAATCTCTTGCAAACGATTCGCATAGCACACGAATACTTCCATTTGATCAGCATGAATTTGATTCATTGAGTCAAAATTAAGATGTCGATTATAAAGATGATCAGCACAACAGCGAGAACCAGCAGGAATCAAAATTCTCCGTTTAACAAAAACAAACGTACGTTGATCCTTTGGTAATACTTTCAGAGATCCACCACGCAATCCACACACAATGCATTCTCTTAAGTAAATCAATCATTCATAATAAAAATAAATCAGAAAATTCTCAATTACCTATGCGATTTGGTACAACGTTCAATAGGAATCATAATTGTTGAAGTATCAGATTGAATTTCAGTTTGTGCAATGATTTCATCTCTCTTTTCAGTAACATTGTTATTCGTATCCATTTTCATGTCCTTTTTAAAAAACATATTATCAAAATCAACATATTCTTTAAAAAAAACTCACACATCCAATATTACAAACACTACTCGGAGAATGTTCATCATAGTGATCAAAATCTCCCTTAATTATCTTTAACTAATTCAAATATTTCATGCGACAATCAATACATCCAGCATCATCACTGTTAACTTATTTTGAGGAACGTGCTGAAAGAAAAAGTTTCCATAAACCACAACCCGCCAACTGTTTTCGATTCGAATCAACATATCCTCCACAATCAACACACTTTACACGTTCATGTCGTGGCATTGTTCACACTTTATATAACGAAAATGAAAATGTGCTTTGCGAGTCTCTCATATGACATGAACGAGAAAAAAAGCCGACACATTTCCCCAACGAAAAAAATTCGAGCGTCCACAAATATATATATATATTATATACATATATGCCAATTAGCTACTAGTAATGAAAACACCGCTGTAAAATCATAACTTTTATTCTGTTCTATCTATCATAATGATCACATGTTCTGAACCACATATTAAGCATTTGTCATCGTAAGATAATTTTTGAATGTTTCTATTGCAATTTAGCTACTTGACAAAGCGATTACAAATAATGAAGTATGTACCAGCTAATTAATTTCTTTCCAGTTTTTCAGAAGATTAAAATACTTACGTATCTATAAGAATTCTAAAACATCATATTCATGTTCGAAACAATTAACATAATGAAATATTATTGTTTATTTGTATGAACCAAAACTCTTGATTCAAAGAATGAATTGTTACTTCAACCGTGCAAGTATCATCTATTTAATGAATTCATACGATGCAATATAATTTTACTTACGATAAAAAAATTATGAACAGTTGTTATGTTTTTCTTGAGATATTGTCCAAACAATGGTAAGGAAGAGTCAATTTCATGTGATTTTGACCATTGATGTCAGAATAAAAAAAATGGCCAACCTCGTGGACTTGACATATTCTTATCATTTTAAAGGTCTAACTTCCGTCTAGTTATGGTAAAAAATTCACGAACAGGTATTTTGTTTTTCTTAAGATATAGTCGAAATACTAAGTTGGCAGGACGTATATATGGATAACAAACTGTGAACAATTTGCAATACTATGATGTTTTTATGACAATATACTTATAAAGCGTTTACAAAATCGTTATATCTTTAAAGTGACGTATATTCTCTACCGTTTCATGTAATTTGAGCTGACACAAGTCGTGTATATATGCATATATTGATATATGGTCTGCAGGACAGATATGGTAAAAAATGTAGAAAAATGCTGTTTAAAGGGGAGCTAAAAGGGTACCTAAAATACTATTAAAGTATATCAAAAATAGCACCAAAATGTTCGCCTTGTTTAGATCTATTGATCTGTATAGTTTCCAAAGCGGTATCTCGAAAAAAATTCGATGGGCCGATTTATGGTCTTATGAGCCCCCGTCCTTTGTAGAAAACAGTACAATTTAGTTCCCTCTGTTCAAAAAATGGCATATTAGAGGTTAAGCTGGTGAGATTTATATAAAAACTGATTCATATAATTCAAAAGAACGAAAACTAGAATAACTATCTTCTGAAGTTCTTAAAATACAATCTTTCTAAATAAAATTTTATAGAAATTGTCTTCTCATATAGTATATAATTGTGTATAAAGTTTGCAATGGAAACCTCTGAAGATGTGTAGAACAAAATGATTTCTTCTATTCCATAAAAGTCTATAGCCTTCGAAAATCATTTTTTATTTTTGGAAATTCTTCACAAATAAGAACAATCTATTTGTTTGGTAGATATAAAAGTAAATTAATTAATTTATATGTTTTTATCAAAATAATCTATGAGTGTTTATTGATGTTTCACTAGAAAATACTTGTCAAACTTATAGTCTTTCATTATTCAAAAGATAATTTCATGTATTTAAATAAAAAAGATTTTATTATCATGATAAGTTGACAATAATCATCGATACGTCATTTTCGTATTGATAAATGTTTATTTTTGAAACTTTAAAGAAACAATGATCAACTATTTTAACACATATCTTGAAATTTTTTTTTTCATTGATTCATCAAACAATTGGTGAGCTAGCTATTAGTTGTTTGAAAGTATTTGTTAGCTCGTTTCGACGAGCTGATGTTTATTTATTTCAAAAGAAGTGTGTATCTGACTACCCATTTATGCCCTTAATCACACGTACATATATATAACAACATACAATAGAGAGAGAGGAGAGAGAGGAAAGAAAGGAAGAAGAGAAGAAAGATATAGTAAGATATCAAAGGAAAGAAATGAGAATGAATCACCGCTAACATCCCTCCCCTCTTATATTAGATGTGTGTCCCCACACATTGTCATTGAGTTTATCAAAATTGTTGTTTTTTTTGTTTAACTTGATTACGTTCAAAATAATTCGTGTTTCATAATCAGAGATAAAGTTCGGTAATGATTTGATAATAAAAATAAATTGGTAGTGATCATAATTATAATATTAAAGATGAAGTTTTAACATTATTGGATAGAGTATTGTTTCCACGATAATAATCTGATTGAAATAATATCGATATGTATTGTTTGGTAAATCAATGTGAAATAATTTTTATATATTGAATATTCTGACTGATCGATGTATCCAATATAAGGAGAACTTGAATTAAGTTTAATAATAATCGATCAGATGATAATACTATATTTCTTCATATGTTTCATATATTTGATGCAATATCATGAGTTGTAATGATGATCATGTCATTCATAAAATAGTTGATGTTGGTAATGATGTTGTTGAATTAATCGATGTTAATAATGTTGTCGAATTACATGAGATTGATGAGATGGTTCGATTTACATTGATATATATAAATTTTTCTTCGTTTGATGTGTTAGATGTGTATATAACATAATCTTGTTTTGATCATAGTAAAGTTGTGAACCTGCACCACGTGCATCATTAGTTTGCACCAAACAGTGCGCGCATACTGTTAAAGTACATCGATTGTTACACATTATGATTGAATAATATATCATTTCATATTAAGTATTAAAAAGAAGAAAAAAATATTTAATATTCGAGTTCGACAGCCTCTCCTTGTCAGTGAGAAGGTGAAATTCTGTCTCCCCGGCATCGACTGCTGAATCAAACTGAATCATTTTCACTTAATAATAAATGATAATTATTTTTACTTTACTAATTGTGCCATCTAATACACATCTTTCCCTCTCGGGATGTGTTTATTGGACTAAATTCCATCGTTCCACCAGTAGAACGATAACATCCATTGTCACTTGTCTTGTTAATGTTAATTTTTTTACATGTTGAACAATGAATGTTTTAATTCCTAATTGTTTAATAATTTTAAATGGATCTTCATATCGTATATCAAATTTATTTCTAACATTTCTTGTTTTTTGCTAAAACTAAATCATTAATTTTTAGTAATAAATCTTGTCTATGTAAATCATATCGAGCTTTATATTGTTGTTGATTTTTTATAATGTTGACGAGCTTCATTTACTAATTTTTCGAGATATATTCTAATTTTTTCCCTATGCTCTGGATCTTGTGTGAGCGAAATAATTTTTTTTATTGATCAAATGGAAGTGTAACTTGTCTTCCATGCATCATTTCGAATGGTGTTTGTTTTGTTGTTGCATGTATTGATGTATTATAATTAAATGTAACAAATTGTAATACTTCATCCCAGTCCGTACGTCGTTCATTACATAATGCGGCAATTTTTCCATCCATTGTAGCATTAAATCGTTCAATTTGTCCATTAGTTTGTGGATGATATACTGTGGAATAAAGATGAGTGACTCCAATATTTTCAAATAATTTGTTCATAACTTGAGAAGTAAAATGAGTACCATTATCGGTTAATATACATGTTGGAGTGCCATATTTTAATATAACATCGTTTATAAGAAATTTCACTGCNACTCCCCCTCAGGGATGATCTGGTCAAAAATTACAATTTTTTTTATAACTCAGTCATTTCTCGACGGATCCTTCTCATCTTCGAACTCGACCGAGATATTGTAAAGACTGAACTGTGCAAAAAATTTCATCGCGATCTGACTCTCCTTTCGAAAGTTATCGTGTAAACGGCCGGACGGCCGGCCGGACATACTGACCGATTCTAGAGTGTACTCACTTTTTGAGTACACAACAATTGTCAAATGAAATAAAATATTAGATTTATGTGAAACATCTCATAAGATGTTATGAATAATAGTATGAATACGGAAAAATTCGAGATCGTAAATTTTAATTAACATTGTGGTTTGACAAATAAGAATATCTTTCGTAGCATGATAATCATTGAGAGACTGAAACATTCTACAGTTGCTTATTAATCTAAATATAAATTCCAAAATACTTACAAATGTATTACTGTTTATTATGAATCGATGTGAAAATAATCTTGATAACCAAGTTATCTATCTTTTAAAATGATGATCATAGGATTAAATTTCATCAACTTTTATTTTTAATAAATATTTTAAAATTTTCTTTAATTTCTATGAACAATACAATTGAAAAATACACATTAAACTTTCATTATTCGTTAAGAAATTTATTATACGAAAAAATTTCAAATATGTTTTCTAAAAACAGCAACATATCAGTAGAAAAAAGAAAATACAGTGTTGATATAAATCATTATATTTACTATATTTTTGCCTATCTATATGTGAAAATCTTATAAAGAAAAATTTTGTAAGACTTTATTAATAATACAATCTGATTCATAAAGACTTCTTGAATAAAATATTGTAACATAGATATTATCATTAATTACATATGAACGTAATTGTAATGATGGAAAAATAGATTAAACATTCTTGCATTCAACCAGTAATATGTTTCTAGAAAATACGTAAAATATTCTATTCGACAACGAGTCAGAACGTTGAAATAAAGTATTGGGTATTGATCAACTAAAGATGAATACTAATACAAGCAGAATTAGCTATACTCTGTTAGCTGCACCATATCAACTAAATATTTGGTTTGGCTCATTTCTTTGGATAGCTGGTAATATTAGTTCAATAGGTAATATGATGGTGTTTTGTTCTCGATCATTTCGTAATCGAGCTTATTCAATTTATTTATTATCAAAATCAATGACTGATTTTGTTTATTTTAATTTTGTATTATTAACACGAATACTTGAAAAAGGTTTTGGGATTCCGATTAATAATCGTTATGATATTATGTGTAAATTTCGACAATTTGTTTCATTATGGTGTAATCAAGTGTCTTTTACATTATTTGCATTTGCAACAGTTGATCGACTTTTATCGACACAAAGGTCAAATAGTAAGTTTCAATACATAGTGTTTTCAAAATCTTCTATTAGTTGTGATAAAAGATTATCAATTAGAGTTTTCATCTTATTCTGTAATTGAATTCATTAGATATATTACACGAGAAAATATAAAATTTGTCATTTTCATTTAAGAATATCGTCGATGGAGTAATCGTATTTCATTAGCCTACAAACTATCAATAACATGTTTGTTCATTTGGTTTTTACTCATTGGTCATCGACTTATTTTATATAGTATAAGAAATGGGATATGTGTTGGCCTCCCAGGTGTATATGCAGATTACGATATTTATTTTGAAGTAATATTTGCTGGAATGTGTCCACCCATAGTGATGTTTGTACTGGCATATCTATTAATACGAAATGTTCGAAATGTTATTCAACGACGTATCGTTCCGAAAAATAATATTTCATTTATAACGATTACAAATCGACCCACTCTTCAACAATTAGATTCACAATTAACGTTAATGCTCATATTACAGTCAATTATTACTATAATAACATATGTTCCACATGCAGTTGAATTAACCTATACAAATTTAAGTAAAAATTGGTCAAAATCATGTTTACAAATGGCTGAAGAACAAGTCTTTATTGATTTCGTACATTTACTTTCGTATATATTTTTCGTTTCTAGCTTTTACATATCTATCATCTCAAATAGTGGATTTCGTCGACATATTAAAGAATCATTTCGTAGAAAAAAAACTAATAATTCTACACGTACTACACATGCGATAATCCGTACCGATGCAGCTGTTATTATTCAGCGGAAATAAAAACATTTATTATCTGGAAAATGGAATTTCAAAACTATTGTTTTGAATTTATTTTCGACGGCATAGAATATTTTTTGTTGTAATGAAATTTTTATTTCAATTTTATATAAATCTTGATCAACACTAATGATTTAAACAGAGATTTGCAGCAAAGAAAAGAACCTCTTCTTCGTTAGGAAATTGTGAAATTTCTTATATATCATATGTATAACACAGCAAAATTAAATTTTACAATTATAATTGTAATGATAAATAAAGGATTTCAATGAATCGCAGTTATTTTTCTGTTCTTACTCGTTGATATAAAATTAGACTATATATGCCGCATATCTATCACTTGTTTATATATTATAACCGTTAGTAACAATAGATTATCTACGGTATAAACAGTTCCAAAAAATTCTTTGCAACTATGTGAATAATTTTGAATAAGAAAACAAATTTAGACTGATCATCAGTACGTAAAAGTTGTATTGAGAATATGATTGAGAAAACTTTTGCGAGTATACAAATGAATGTAAATATTTGCCATATAACAATGTGACACTACTTTTTACATGAACGCAATAGTTCAATCATCTAATGTGCTTCAAGTTTCCTATTACTACTATGCCACAGTGGCTCTAGAAAAATTTTGTCTGTACAAGTGTCGATAGCCAAGAAAAAAATCAAACTATGTCTTCTTGCTAATCAGTAAGTTAAGCCAAATACTGAGGAAAAGAATATCAAGGTTGCGTTGATCCATTTGAAAGTACTACGGCGAAAGATTAATGAGAGAAAAGACACTTTTCACACAAACAATCTTCTGGAAAACAATTGGTGTGAAGCTTAACAGCTTATGATCGTCTTGAATAAGCTAGAGTACAATGATATTGATTTGTTAAGATTGCTACGATATTTATCGAGAAAAAATTTAGATTTTTCCTCTTGGTTTATATTTCGATATATGAATAATTGATCTATTTAATGAATGTCTCTTCACATTGATTATCGTTATTTCTATAATACTAAACTTTAATGCCAATGTTAACGATCTTTATTCGATCCATTCATTAGATTTTGCTATTTACGTAGATTTTTCCATTTTTTTTAAGTGAAAAACTATTCTCAGAAAAAAAATTTCTTGTGTATTTTTACTTGTGAAGGGCCAGAATCATCAAGTTAAGAGAAAAAAACCAAGGATACATATTATAACTTAATTAAGTCGTTTTAGCATACTTCTATGAAGTCATATAGTTTCATCCATCTCTAAGTCTTATCACGAATCTTCTATGTCGTGTAATGAGTATCGAACGAACATATGATTATATAAAGACCAAATTGGAACGATGAGCTGGTGAAAAATTAAATTCAACAACAAGATATTTGAAAACAATGCTTTCTCAACATTGGCTATTTGTGATTGGGTCATTGCATATATAGCATTAAAATCAGTAAAAATGATGGAAATACAAAAGTGCATATAACATTGTATTTAGTACACAATAGATTTTCCAAATTGATTGACTGGTTTCTCTGCTTTAATTTGTAAACTTATGCTGTAGAACACTTAATATTATTCTATTACGAATAGATTATAATCAATATTAAGCAAACAATTCACTTCGTTAACATCGATTGACTATCGGTCTTTTCTTCTCTATTATAGAATTATAATTAAAATATGATGAAGACAAGTCATTTTGCCTCTTTAAACATGATACAATCATAATATTCTCATTTTTTATGTCAAGATTTAAAATGTATAATTTATTGTTATTGGGTAAAACTGTCTGTATTTGACACAGATAAATAGAAACAAGTTTTTCTTTCTTTATTAATCAAAGCAACTATTTATGTCTATGAATCCTTTTGTTTTATTAAATTCCCACATTTTCTAAACTAAAATAATTTGTCTTAAATCAAGAAAAGTTCATTATCATAAGCAAAAAAAGCATTGGAATGAATTCCAAATAAGTGTATTTATTTGACATTTAAAAAATTTTCTTGAATATCTTTTTTCCATGCTGCTAAAAATTTTTCTTTAATTTCACCTTTTGGAATTCTAAAAGATACTTCTGCACCTTCATTATCTTTAATCCAATTTCCATTTTCACCTTTAACAGGATTTAATTGAAAAATTCGAAAATAATATTTAAAAATTCCCATTGTATGAAATCGACATTGATTTTTCATACCAAAATCAACTTGATCTGCCCAATCATATTTATAATTTGAATTGAATATAGCTTCATCTTTATCCCATACAAAATTGACATGACCATCTTTTATAATTTTTTTCATAAGAATATTAGCTGAAGTTACCCAGTTTTGAAGAAAATCTTCTTGACGTGTTGTTTTAATTAATTGTCGAATTGTTTTTGCAATACTGGATAAAGATAGAGGATTTGGAAAATCAGAAGATAATGGTTGCATTATTGCATTAGCTACATAACCTTTTGGTGTTAATAAATCAGACACACCTCGATAATTAATATACATATAAGCACGTCGAACATATTCATCTTCGCTAGTAAATAAATGTTTGTTCATTAAGTAAACAATATAAGCACAAAGTACATCATGAGCTGTGATTTCATTTGTATCCTCAATAAGAGAACGTAATTTAGTAAGTTGTTCAGAAGAAAATGACATATTAATAGGATCTGTTTCTGCGTATTCTTTACCAAGACGAGCTAAGATATCTTCTCTTTTACCTGTATTTTGATATAATTTTAAAACAGGTAATAAAGAAAATTCCGAATCTTCTTTGTTTAATAAATGTCGTTCAAAAACTGGACGAGGTAGAATAGTTTCAAGATTTTGATAAATTTGTGAAAGATCATTATGAAAATGAAATGTTGAATTAGCATCACCAACCATATGATAAAAACTTGTACCAAGAACATATTCATCACTATGAAGTAAACGAGTTACTTTAATTCGAAGAAGTGGTTCAATTTCAGGTTTATATTGAGTTGAATCAATAAATGGTTGAATTAATGTCATATCATCAACAACAACAGGAAGATCAGGCCATTGTTCAAGTTGATCATTTTCAGCATAAGTAAATGGAATAGAATCGTCAGTAAATTTAATAAAATATTGATCATCATTATCGACAAAAATACGACCAGTTAAAATTGGCCAAAACGAGAGTGTACGACTGAGAGCATTTCGTAATCGATCAACATCAAGTGATGGATAAACAAAAACATTATCGATACCACCAAATATTAAATCTGTACTTAGTAATTGTATTTGACGACCATTTCCTGTTGGTGAAGATGCAGCTATATACGAAGTCATGTTAGATTTTTTTTTCTGAAAAATTTCTCTTCTATTTATAGCTGTACAAACGTAAAAATTTCGAAATTACTTAATGTAATTTCGAAAACAATTAGTTGTGTATTTTTTTCTCTTCGCTAGAGTCAAGCATCTAGGTCAAACAAAAACCAAAGATAAATAACAAAGTCTGAATGATACATTGATAACAAAGAAGGATTTTTTTTTATTGGTGCTTCTATTCAAACTAAATAATTGAAGATGACGCAAGGTGTTAACATACATATATGTTTCATTTACAATAAAAGCTTTTGTAGTGTTAGTACAGAATATTATGCATATTCGAGTCAAACTTAAGTTCTCACCGCCAAACTAGCAAATTTTAAATATGAGCTGTCCGTAGCTTTCACAGAGCGAAATAATGGATTCTTTAAATATTTACACTACATATGTAAGACACTCACAAGTTAAGATTTTAATACTGTTTTCTTTTCTTTTTTCTTGATGGTTGAATAGATCTCGACGAGTTGCATAAGAATCAATATGTTTCAAACTTAGAGAAGAATTAACAACACTTGCCAATACGGCCACACCAGAGACCAACGTGTGAAAATAATAAACTCTGGCTTATAAATTTATAGTCTATTGTTAGCAAAGTTAAAATAAATTATTCTAAACAAATACCAAATAAAAGAATGAATCCAAATTATAAAATTTTTTATAGTTGATAAGCGCTCTCTGAAATGTTCTCATTTCGAAAATCTTTGCATTTAGAACTACTATTCTACCTATTTATTAGATTCATTTAAAAGCGTTCTACTAAAAAATTTACTTCTACTGTCAAATACACACCTTCAATAAATAACTTCTTTTTTCCTAACGATAGTAGATAAGATATATGCCATAGAAAGCGGCAAATATCGTTTTGAATTATACCAACATGTAGAGAAATGTTTTCTCTATCAAATGAGGTATAATTGAATAGGTTTCGATGAAAAATAAAGGAGTTATCGAGAAAAAGTCGTAGGTATCCAAATACTTTTTTTTTGTCTAAGAAATCACGTGGTTTCCTAAAAGCCTTCCAAAACTCATGGAAATCTTGTTTCTTTTTTTTTTTTCTCGTACAATAAAGTAGAGATTCCGGGCTACCGAATGATATAAAGAAAGTCAAGAAAATATCTTTCCTTCATTATGAAATTCGATTTATAAGATAGGTATGATGGGATGTCCAAATAATTATTTTGCATACTGTATATATAAATGTTTATGTTGTTTCCATGTATGAATTATTTTAAGAATATTTCTATGTGCTGCACATATTTGTTTAGAATAAAAGTTTTTAAATATTTTCTTAGTAGCATTCGGTTTAAAAGATGTTGTTTTATTTTACTTTCGACCTATTCTCCTTATCAGATTTATCACAAGATTTATTCAATCAA
Source organism: Rotaria sp. Silwood2 (assembly GCA_905329745.1). Lineage (NCBI taxonomy): Eukaryota > Metazoa > Rotifera > Eurotatoria > Philodinida > Philodinidae > Rotaria > Rotaria sp. Silwood2. The sequence goes on from CAJNSZ010000042.1 coordinate 712,126, forward strand.
GGTTGTTTCATTGCATTTCATTGTTTATATTTATAATGAATAATACAACCTTTAAAGAAAGATTTTCGTAGAAAATTCTAACGATATGTTCAAACTTTAATAAATGAACAAGACATTGGAGATGTTTAAGAGAGAGTCCATAATGAGATCATCGAGCATCGTGCTAGATATCGAAGCACTCGTCAAAATTTAGTTTTTCGATTTGATATTCTCATCTTGTTCAGCATCATCTAAAACCTCTAAATCCAAATTTTTAGCGCATTTCGTTGAGTGGGTGAAAAGTTAGCTCAATTTTACTGTCGAGCACTCACGATAATATTTGAAAAACATCATAAAAAATTGTTCATATAAAGTGGAGATTTTTTCGATGACATTAAGTTAATGAAATTTTTCGTGTAATATACCAAAAGATAGAGCATTGAAAGCTGAACAAAATTACCTGTTTACAACTTATATTTCAATGTGCTGATCGAGAATTATTTCTCAAATACTGTCTAAGATAGACAATTTTTTGAGTAAAAAATGTGTCAACTATCTTCAGTATATCATCTGCTATTCAGTCAATTCAAAAGATCCCATGGTGAATTTCACATATGTTGTACAACTTTTTTTCCTCTACAAAATGATTAAAAAAATAGGTTAAAAAAAATAATGTATTGAGGCGAAAAATGGCTCACAATATCGACGAACTGGACAACATTTTTAAGAAACATTTTTTCTGAATATTTTTTTCTAATTAAAAATAGAAGTTTGAGTTAATTATGAACTATCTAGAGTATTCTTCACATTGGTACGACATATTTCAATGAATATATGTTCTCTTTAAAATAAAAAATCATCACTAATTATATTTTATGAAGGTAAGATCGATTAGCTAATCTTGGATTGTCACAATGACATGCAAAGAGAGATTGTGTATGAATTTCATGAACGAATCAATTGAACTAATTTTTGTATTCTTTTGACTTGAATTTACTGTCTGACCAAACATGATACAATAAATAAATACACGAGTTCAAAGAAAAATCGGAAGGAAGTTAAAAAAGTTTTTATAGACATGTGCGCTCGATGTATTTCTTTTCTTTCATCGATAAAGAATAATATTGTTTGCATGAGTGCGAGTTTTCCGAGTAACACTCATAAACAATATGGGGACACGGGTTTTCCGAGTAATGCCCCTCCTCTTCAAGCAGGATGGACTCTACGTGCCCAAGAGGAGAAACACGAAAAAGGTTTTCCTTAAACGTGGCCAGCAATCCTGCGTCCTTTATGAGGTAAGTAGTCAACTATTTAAATAAAAGTTGATCTTCTAATAAAGTTTCAATGGACACTAACCGACTTGTAAAGTGTTTTCATTTCTTTTGCATAACGTGATGCCTGACTAAGATTAGCTATCCATTTTCCTTCATGAATTACGATAAGTGTTAATTCATTAGTTTAAATTGAGCATATATTCATCAAAATATATCGTACCTATGTAAAACATACTATAGGTGTTGTATAATTACTAAAACTTCTGTTTCTCATCAAAAAAAAAATATTTATAATATTTTTTTCAATAAATGTTGTCTAGTTGGTCAACATTGTATGCCATTTTTCGGATCGATGTGAAACTGTTTTTAAACTTTTTTTACCATTTTGTAGAGGAGAAAAAGTTGTACAACATATGTGAAATTCAGCGTGGCTTTTTTTAAAATGACTGAATGGTAGCTGATATACTGAAGATAGTTGACACATTTTTTACTCAAAAAATTGTCAATCTTAGACAGTATTTGAGAAATAAGTCTCGATCATCACATTGAAATATAATTTGTAAATAAGTAATTTTGTTCAGCTTTCAATGCTCTATCTTTTGGTATATTACACGAAGAATTTCATTAATTTAATGTTATCGAAAAAAGCTCCACTTTATACGAACGATGTTTGATGATATTGTTCAAATATCATTGTGAGAGTTCGACAGTAAAATGAAGCTAACTTTTCACCAGCTCATCCAAATGCGCTAAAAATTTGGATTTGGGGGTTTTCGATGCTGCTGAACAAGATGAGAATATTAAATCAAAAAAAAATTGTTGACGAGTGCTTCGATTTCTTGATAGTCTCATGTAGGCTCTCTTAAGAAACCACTTGATTTCTTAGACAAAAAAAAATATTTGGACACCTACGACTTTTTCTCGATAACTCCTTTATTTTTCATCGAAATCTATTCAATTATACCTCATTTGATAAAGAAAACATTTCTCTACATGTTGGTATAATTTACTTTTCCTTTCATTGATTTGCATACCGTCCTTTCGCTTGACAAAATTTGACATAAACTGTCGAGTTTTACCTAAACTTAGAATTCAATTTGTTTATCACTTTTTTTAATGTCCATCCTATTTTGGCTCTGCTGGATCAATAATACCACTGTGCTACTGATTGATACCCTCAAAGGATGTTTTCGCTTCATTGAATATCAACATCGGCAAGTATATGGACAAGCTAGAATCTACACTAGAAGTCTTAGGTTCATAGAGTGCTTTAGACGGTTCTAGAAAGTTTCTCAATACTCTAAGCATTGTTATAATTGACGTATCTTTTCACGTTGCTAGGATCTGGGTGAAGGCTATAAATGTCTCAATTTAAACTTCCACTCACTATTTTCTTCGAAAATATATGTGAGGTTCACAAACGAATTAATGAAAAAGATCTTCAGTACCATTACCTTCAAATATAAGGAAAATAGACCAAAATATTCTGACTTTTATGAAATCTTCTAAAGTTTTCTTCTAAATTTGAAAAACACTTTTTCTTATGCCACTTGCCGAGATTAATTCAACCATGATGAAAAAAGAAAAAGAAATAGTATAAAAATCGTGATTTGTGGTTATCTTACACATATACTGTAAATATCTAAAAAATCGATTATTTCGCTCGGTGTATACCATGCACAGCTCATATTTTAAGTTTGTTAGTTTGTCAGTGAGGACATTCATTTGACCCGAATACATCTAATGTTCTTAACTAATAGTACAAATCCTTCGATTGTTAGTTAAGTATAAATTCTCACTACATCTTGATATTGTATTTATTTGAATGCTTTAAAAGAAAATCTTCATTTTAAATTGTTAGCATAATTGAAATAAAGGTTAATCGCCGGGATAGCTCAGTTGGGAGAGCGTCAGACTGAAGATCTGAAGGTCCCTGGTTCGATCCCGGGTCACGGCATCATTGTTTTTTTTTCTAATTTTATCTTCTCTTTGCTTTTCTGTTCATTTCACATAAATTCATGTCGTTAAATAGAAGTATTACATTACTATTACTTCTTTTGTTACTATTACCTATTAATTGATAATAATGATTATTATTTTTACTACTTATTACTTTTTATCATACCTTGCTTTGATATTGTTATCTTCTTATTAGCGATATATGAAGTAGTTTCATGAAACTTTATCTATAATTAATTTTATTATCTTTAATATTTTATTATCCATTACCAGTAATAAAATTTTTGAAACTACTTACTAAAGGAGGACCAAATGAGAACGATCTAAATTTCTACCCCTATACTTTGACATTCCTTTAAGGTCGTGTTTCACACAAGGCAAATCTAGCTTTTTTTATAACGTTAATACTCTGTTTTTCTATAGTCATAGTGATAGATCGCTATTTATATTTCAAAGAAGTTAGATGAAAAGATAGAAAAACGAAAGAAAATACCTATATCTTGTGAACTGCAGTTACAGTATCTAGTTATCTCATTGATACATCTACTGATCTCTTTGGGGAAAAGTTCCTTTTTTTTGTCTAATGAACCTTTACAGATAGATTCTCATAAGTATATTCTACAATGTATTCAAAGTGTTCGACGTTCGCGACATTGAAAAATGGTCATAATCTTCAATATTTAATACTGATAAATTCTAATTTCAACGCTATTTAATTTGTTATAAAATTTGTCATGGATATTATTTGAAATCAGAATGTTACCTTCCTAGAAGAATGTTTTTATGCACGTCGTATGTACTTTAGTTCGAAAAACCTAGACGTGATCGAATTTATCGACTTGGTCTTCTCCGTCCTGTCTGAGTGTGATCTTTTCTTCAAGGAAAGTCTATTTTTTACGATATTATACTCTTTTTAAAATTTTATTAAAGATTTTCTCTGCCGAGGAATACAAATTTATAATTGATTTTTTGAAAAAGTTTTAAAGATTGTATACAAATACGTAATAAAATAAGAAATACGAGATGACTTTGAACACACGAATAATTGTATAGCAAGAAAAAGAATCTATTCAATTTGTCCTGTCTTTCCGGTTTTAATTTAAAGTACTTGGATTGATTCAAATAATGCTTCCAAAATTATCAAATGTCTTTTTTGAATGGTTGTCAGAGTGCAATGAGGAAGGTCTAACTTTTACCTTGTTGAATAAAAAACATTTCTGTGTTGTATTATCGAATATCATAGAGAAAATTCGACGACATAATGCTGTTGTTGGAGAAAGATTGCGGCAAATTCCTATGCAATGTTTTTGTGCATAGAACAACAAGCATTATTTATCTTACCTTAACATCAATATGCAGTACTTAAAAAAATCAAAACAATTGTAGATAAGTTTTTCATCATTTCTATTCTGTACAATTACATACTAAATTTTTGTTTGATTAGATATTCCTTCAGAAAATGGTAATGACAGATTGAAATAATACATGAAGAATATTACGTAGTACATATTAACTTTTAAAGAAATCTCTTGGCACAATTGTCAAAATAAAATTTTCATAAGTTTATCTTAGAAAGTTTTAGGGGTCACAATGGGTGTGGGTGTCTATAAGTGTGGTTAAAGAGAAGCTACTTGTTCACACCCATACCGTTCAATAGAGAAATACTATTTTTATTAATATATAGTAATGGACAAAAATCTTCTTCTCTATATGAACTTTATCCAATAAAGTGATCAAATGAAAACATTTTTATTACGTACAAGTTCATAGTACATTCTGATTATTAACGTAATATAACACCCTGATTTTTATCAATTGAAAAAATTCGTTTATTCATACTATGTACGAGTTTGATGGTCAACCCTGCTGACAGAATCTTCCATTCGTGTTTTATTGCAGAAGTCAATGTTTGCTGGGTTGTAAGCTTTTTCTTTGTGATTTCATTTTGAGGAGTTGCCAAATATTTTCGAGTGATATTGACAGTTGTTCAATTGTCAGTTGATGTCTACTTTTGATGTATGTTTGAGACCGTTATATTCCTGAAGTTTCCACAACTTCAAATTGTAGTCAAATTGTTTCCAAGCTATCGACAATAGAACACATTTCTAAGTGTCTCATATTAATTTTTCGTTTAGGTGCCGTTTGAAACAGACAACATGATCGAAACGTTCACTTCGACAGAATGCTTGATAGTTTGTACAATCCTTTTTTTTCTTGTAAGCTCCAAATGATAATCATATTCAATAAATTGATGCCATAATACAGAACTATTAATTACAGTCTGATCATAATGATGATCATCTGCATTAAGTGTACATTACGTTAAATTCGACATCTTACAAAATCTAACAATATCATGGCAATGAATGAAACTCTATGAGAGAAATAAAATTTATATTACTTGGAAATAATAAAATCTTCAATGAGATATTGGAATTTTCTGAATTTGATTCTACAGTAGCTTGAAGACATCAAAGACATAGTAAATGTTTAAGAGATTATTTTTAAACAAATTATTGAATATATTATATCAAATTAAATATTTTTAATAGTAGTCAATGATATTGGAAGAATTAATAAATATTTTTGTAAAACAAAATATGAACTTGGATAAGTAAGTGTATATTATTTGCTTTTTGAGAATTATGTAAGAATTGAAAGAACCATTGTATGTTTATATCTTAATTGAACATATAAGCGTATCTCAAAACAAGTCAGTTTTTGTTTGAATTATCAAAATAAAGATAAATATATGTGAATATAGTCCGAGATCTGATCTTTCATAAAAGACATTTTTTTTTAATTTCGTGTCTCCTTTTTTCTCCAAAAATCTTTTTTGATAATTTCTGTCATCATCTGCTTGAAAAATATTCTGTTTTCAGAAAAAGCAGGAAATTTATTTCATTTTTTTCTCTGTTTATGGGTTTTTTTCATCGTGCTTCACACAACTTTTAAAAAAGCTTCATTGCAGTCAATTGTTTCGTTTTTAATTGAACGAGCTTGATAAAGTTTATGTTTTGAACTAAGCTTTGTCACTATCATATAAAAGAATAGTTTTATAATTAAAGCGCCAGTTTTTTTAAAGTCTTTCAAGACACTGAACTTTTCATTTTTTTTCTCTTCTTAAAAAGTAAGAATTTAAAAGAAGGGCTCTGTCATGATCTGAAAACTAGCATGTTCTTTCAAGCAAAAAGACAACTAAGTATAGAGAATGAAAGCTCACCGAAAATTATCAGGTTGCCAAATGAGCTAGTTTTGACCCTTGTTTGTTGGACATCGCCTGACAGCGTCATCGTACAGGACTGAAAATTTCATGCGATTTGAGTATACCTAATTCAAGATCAATTTTTGAGAAGTAGGACAACGGCAAATAAAAGTATTTCAAGTGATTGAGAAAGAAGTTGCCTCTCAAGTACTTATTTGATTTTCTATATATTAATATGGCTTGCGAGTAGGATAAACATCAGTATGCATCATTTTTCGTATATGCACTCAAATATATGAATTTTTAATAATTATGATAAACATGAAATTACATTTGAAAATATTTCATAAAGTTTATTAACAGTAAAATATTCAAAAATATAGCTTAATATATTCGCATAAAAATTCTGTGAAGTCATTTTTGTTGTCATTTAGTCAAATATGTATGTAGTTGATTAATGTTTCTACATGTATGAAGGAAAAAGAAGTACAAAATCGTTTATTTGATTAGACAAAAAAAACTCAGATAATCGGTCTTTTTTGTTGTTTTGGTTTATCGTTTTTTATTCTGATGTATATTTATCTTCACTTTAAATGCCTTAATATTATCAGATATTTACATTAGAGAAATAAAAGAAAAATCAGATTTCATTGTTACATTGATCAATAAATATTGTTTAACTTTCTGCATAGTATTTCATTTACGAAGATTATCTTATTACTTAATCTTTTATTTTCATGAATAAAACAAAAAAAATTTTCACAAACATTATTATATCGATGAAATCTATTTAAGTTTAAATCTAAAAACCATCATTAATAATCACGTCTATATTCTAAAGAGAACTTCAAAAAATGAGTAATCTATAATTGGTTTGATGGTAATCAAAAGATTTCAAGATCATGAACTCAAAAGAAGTTATTATCTTGTGCCTAAAGAATTAAAAAAGCTTGTTAGCGCAGCCCCTTTGGTGCTGAAATGTCGAACTCACATATACTCTCTACTCCCATTAAACTAATATTAAATGCGTAAAGTGGAAAACCTCGGATAGGCTATAGCTGTTTTGCACGATAATCGATGGGCAGAATAATGATCTATCTAATTTATGCATTTTTAACAGATTTTTTAAAATGTTTCTACAGCGCCTTATTTTTTTGTTTTCATTGTTGTTATTCGCTCATTATTTTTCTTTTGTCTTAAGTCGTTTTTCTTAATTTAACATTCTCATTATTATAATCATTGAATTAATTGATAATATTAGTCTGTTTTATGTATTCATGATATCTACAGAAGATTTTACATACTATCATATATATTAATCAACTCATAGATAATGATGTTCATTATTCTTCAAAATTATAACTTGATCGATTTTACAAAAAGATACTTTAGAAAAAATAACGTCGGTTATTTTAGATTGCTGTAGGCCATAGGGGAGAAGTAGCGGGGAGGT
>CAJNSZ010000042.1:720005-730499 GCA_905329745.1 Rotaria sp. Silwood2
TTTTATTTATAAAAATATTATATTAACATTTATAAAAAAATATACTATAAAAAAAAGTGGTGGTGTTGGTTGCGAGGGTGTGGGGGGGGGGGGGGGGGGGGGGGGGGGGGGAGAGGATGTCTGTAATGGGACCTACGTTGCTACGGTCAAATTAATTGAATCAAGTAAATAAATAATTAACCTAAGAAATTTAATTTATAAAATAAATTTCATAAAAAATAATGAAAAACCTTGAAATTGGATTTAAATCATTCATTTATCATATGGATGACTTTACATAAACAAATTTAATTGAAAAAAATAACTTATTACAATGCACTTCAAATAAATTTAATTATAAATTTTAAAAATAAAAAAATATTTTATTGAATATTTACATTCGAATTATGTTATTATAAATCTTTTTTAATCGTTTCAATAAGTGATTCATCTGGTATAGTTGTTTGATTTGGAGAATTTTTTCTAATAACTGATATATAAAACATAGGTCGATGATATGTATCTTGATTTGAAATAGCTCGATGAATTGTTCCAAAATCCATTTTAAGTACTATAAATGGATTTGAAATACATTGACGTACTGAATAATAATTTTGATTTTGTAATAATAAATTAACATTTATTTTATCACAATTTTTTGTTGCTTCTCGAAATAAATCTGGATCAATGAATGGTGATGGAATGATATATTGAACTGAATTATCAGCTGATAGAGGAACCAATGGAATAAATAATGATGAATAATCACAATTATAATCTATATGAAATGGTTGAGTTGCAGAATTTATTGGATTTAATAGATAACCATAACCATCTAATAAAACTGTATTTGGATGATAATATTTTTCCATTAAAATATGTACCATTTTATCTAATTCATTATGATTCTTATGTTTAATATCTTCTGTTTGAACTCCAATTCGTTTCCATAAATTAATCCAAAATACTTCACGTTTTGATAAAGCTAATTCATATTTATCTTTTAATATGAATTTAAGATCTTCATAACAAGTTTCTATTAAATTTTTATATTCATCTGATAATGATTTATAATGAATAAAACCACCTTGATATGATGTTGATGTATCTTCATAAATAATTTCATTAATTACTGCTTCTTTTTTTCTTGATGGTTCAATCCATGATTGAATAGTACGAATACCAAATGCCAATTCACACCATACATAAAGTAATGTTGGTATGAATAAACAATAACGATTTAATAAAAATAATATTAAAATCAGATTTTGATATTGAATAGCTGAAAAAAGATTAATCATAGAAATTAATTTATCATATCCATAACAACATTCCAATATTCTTAATACACAATATATATAATAGACATACCAAATTAAATTTCCAAACTGAGTATAAGCATTTAAAGGCATTGACCAATCAAGAATAGCAAAAAATCCAGTTTGATTCTTTTTTAATATTGGATATTTTCTTGTTGTAGTTGTACCAAAATCAAAAAGTCCTGTACCAAGTTCAATAAATGTAACAATAACAAGCCAAGGTACAATACTAAAATCATATCGAGCCCACCATATAACAATAACAATGTGACCTAATAAATCAGCTAACCAATCTAGTCCACATCCAAATACAGAACATTGATGATAAGCACATGCAACAGGTCCATCTACTGCATCTAAAAATGCTGCGCCTAAAATTAAAAAGGCGCTTAATAAATGCCAATCTGTTGTAATAGTATATGCTCCAATAATAATCATAATTACACGTACATAATCGATTATATTTGCATAAAAGAATTTTATATCATCAAATTTAGTAATATCATTTGCTTCCACAAATGATTGAGTAATCCATTCACCACCTCGAAATGTTAAATACTCCGAAATTGTTTTTGTCATTTTGAGAGAAATAAACTAAATCTAAAATTTAACAAAGTAGACCATTAAATATTCAGGCAAAAGAGATCGAAAAACAAATATCTGCTTTAGGTTTTTTGGTTTTCATTTGTATACACGTAAGACAATTGAAGTTAAATCTATAAGGAATACAAATTAATAAAGTTTCAAATATTTGACTTATTCACTTTTAGATTAAAAATAACGATATAAATAAATGTTTTGTATATTAACAAAAGTAGTCGTCAACGATTTTTCTTCCCTATTGGATATTTCTTATTTAATGTTTGTGTTTATCATATAAAAATAAATGATTATATGGATTACGCATGACTGATTGCAAGGTGAATAAAAGGACGTTTACACTGTGTTCATATTCTCTTCTATATATACACACTGTTGATTTTCTTGAGATATTAGTAACAAAAACACATTTATCTAGCTTATTACCTCTTCATAATTTTATAAATGAAATATAAAACAAAAGGTTTCTAGCAATTATTTATAAATATTATTGCAAAATAAAAACAAAAATGTTATTTTTTTCCTATTTTGAAATATTAAAAAATGGATATTTAAATTAAAGCAACGAATCGATCATAAGGATATATGTAACTTAAGATATATTTTGCTTGTTCTTTAACAAGGTCTTTTATGCGATCATAATTATAAGGAAATTACATAAAGCGTGTAACATGAAAAGGAGAATGTAAAGAAATAAATGACGAATTATAATGTACATATTTCAATGGTAATATTTTTCTTGTTCAAATTATAAAAAATAAGTTAGAAAAAAAAAAAACAATTTCACTCACTAAAAAAATTCTTTCATAAAGAAAGCTCGTACCCAGTTAATATTAATTTTGATCGATTTTGAATCATTTATTTTCATGACAGGATAATTTATTTTTGTTAGAGAAGTACCTAACTCTCTCTATTCTTTGGTTCAGAACACACACACACACACACCAAACGAGAGTGGCACACACGTCTTTATATCGATAGAGACGATAAGAAAAAAAGAAACGAAAGGAAAAGAGAAAAAGAAAAGTAAACGACAAGGACAATGTATAATCTTGGGCGTTGGCAAGAATCATAATAATTTATGTTATGTTATCCAAAAATACTTCTAATTAAGAAGAAAATCTTTTATTTTGTTGAAGCATAGTGAACTTAAATACACAATGATTATTTGTATCTATAATCTGTCAATTAAACAGATGTTGAATAGTGATTTCAGATGACTTAATTATGAGAATACGTTACAAAGAAATTGATTCTATTCATTGCATTAATACAAAACATTTCAATATGACTATTTTTAGTATTAGAAAAACACATATTATCTGGTTAACGTAATATAATTCCTTCTGATTCATAAAATTTGCGTAGATACAAAGCTGACGAATCATCAACATATTCAACTACAGCTGCCAATGTCCCAACACTTTAGAATAATTTTTCTATCCGCTTATAGTTTCTTTCAACACTAGATAATGCGGTATTATTCTATATCAAGTAAGTTATTGATAATGAGTTTTTTCCATTTTTCTTTCCTAATCAATAAGACATTTATAACATCCTCCTATTTATATACGATGTATCGTAGAATATTAGTAGCTCTATCGTAAGATGCGATGATTACTTTTTTTCTATCACAGAGATATGTGTCATTTATGCCTACTGCTAAATCTATTGGATTTTTTAGTTTGACTAAAAATGTCCCTTTATTACTATTTCCAACTATCTTTGTTGCAGCAACACTTGCATTTAATGATTATAATATACACATTGTTCTATTATTGTTTTTATACGCGATAAACGACGTGCCAGTTGTATACAACGATTTAGCTTCTATATAATATTATCTTCAGAGTCATATTCATTTGATGAAATACCAGATACTCTGTGTGTATTCCTTGTTCAATGCCCGATAGAAATTATTAAATAAAAATATCGTTCTTGTCTGCAACAAGTGTGAATAATGGTAAAGAAATGATAGTCAGTTCATTCGACCTAAACACAAGAAAAATATACTTGTTTGAATTTTTATTGATAAGAACAACAGAAGTAATAATTTGATTTTAACGACGTTACACCTATTAAATCATGATAGATTGCTCATCAATTGAATAGAATCATGATACTGCAAGAAGATAATCAGAAAAAAGCATCGAGTTTCTTTTATTTTGTATGTAGCATGTTGTCGGGAAAAATATCATATATCAGCAAATATCAACGTAAAGAATATTTTACGTTAAGACTTTGATTTACTTGATTTTGAATGAAAAACTAGTTTCGTGATTGGATTAAAATTTATTCTCAACTACAACTTAATATTATTTTTAATAGATGAAAATTATCATAAAATCTACCAGATTCACATAGAATTCGATCTATTTTTATCTTGATTGTACTTTATATAGAAGTTAATTATGTTGCGGATCTGTCTTTTTATGTTGCAAATCTAAAGCTAAATATATCTATATGACTAATCCTGGATTTATTTAAACTCTCATGAAGATATATAATTAGTTTGGTGCTGTTATTTTTATCGAAGTAGTTATACAACTATATGTACCTGAAAATACTAAAACATAAAAAGAAAATAAGTAATATTCACATATTTCGTGATCTCTTAATATTAAGTATTGGTGTTAATGTCGATGTTGTTTCAGCAGTTGTGAACAACGATTCAAATAGTAACTGTTGTAAGTAAAAAAAAAGAAAGGTGTTATTCATTATTTTGAGTACAATATCACTCGAAGAATAGCTTTGAATCTATTGATATGTATTATTACTCATCAAACAGTTTTATCCGATAGGAAATACATTTGACGGACATCGGACGTGATATACATATACATATATATTGTATTTGAAATCAATTCCATACGAATTAAGAATATAGTATAATTACTGAGAAAGATAACAAAAATGTGCAGCTATTTTAATTGGAAGACATAATCTACTCAACTGTTGATTTAACATAATAAAAAACAAATAAATAAAATTAAATTTTCATAATAAATAATATTTTATTAATAAAATTTTCGGTATCGTATATAAAGCAACAAAAACTGAAATAAAAAAACAAACAATATGATAACAATTTTTTAAAAATCTCTTTCTAATTAGAATTAATATTTTCAGTGCTTATTTCGTATGTATTTTGAACATAATTGGTAGAGTAAAACTTGATGAAAAATTGTTCGATATTCATTTTTCAGTGGAACATATGAGAATTTTGAAACGCAAAAAAAGTAAAAGTAATGATAATATTAACGTATCTCATTACTTTTGGGTTTAAAAGAAATGTTATTCTTGAAAGTAACTTTATAGTCAAGTGAAAAAAACAAAAATAAGAGTATTTCAAAAACGAAACGAAATATATACCTATGAACATTTATTAGCTCATGATCCTGTGTTTTTTTTTTAATTCTGTATTGGTACAGAAGACACAATCAATTGATAAATGTATTAGATTATCATAAATCATGTGTATCATTCGAATAAAAAATTATAATGAAATAAAAATTTAACTTTTTATATTTCTTTATATTCTAATATATGCATTTACTTCAGTTTCAAAAGAAATTTTCATTCCAATATAATCAAATGAACTATCTTGTTTGAATCTACTCTTGAAACTAGATGAAACTGAAAAATGACTGAATTTATCATTATCTTTATAGGAATCAATTTAACACTTGCACAACAGGAAATATTTCTGAAAATGGAATAGTAAAAGTGTTGTCTGTAGCTAACAATCAAATGAATAAGTTAATGATTCAAAATTCAGCTATTCAACCACTATATGAATATCAGATAGTACTCGCAAGATGAAGAAGACCGTTATTATATTTATAGGACTAAACTCAATATGAAAAATGATATTGTTTGGAACAATTCATACATTGATGATTAGAATACTATTGATTGAAGACCACGATTTAATCCTATGATAAATTTTGTATGTACATTAGAATATTTTTGTCAGGTTTATTCCGATTGCTTGTCAATTTGGAATTTATTAGTGAAAACACTTTTGGTACTATTTTATGTGGTCAATGAAATATATAAATGAATTAGCAGAAGAATAATTGAATGGTCAGTTGTTAATCGATCAGTTTTTTTTAATAAATTTCAAAATCAGTAAATTACTTAAATAATTACTTATCTAATTAGTCAAGTTTGTAAATAAATTTTGAAAGATCATAAAATTGAGCTGATTAGAGAATAACTTAAATTACATGACAAGTATCTTGCAATGGATCAACCTTTATAAATATATATATATAATGAGACAAGGAAACAAATCCATAGAAATCAATACTGTTGAGATGATGATCGACTAGAATGGAAAATCATCTGTAATATACCAACAAAAGGTAAGAGAACAAACCATATAACCAAGGGAAGACATGAAAACGAAAGGAAAAATTCACCACACAGATAAAAAAAAAGAATGATAACAAAACATTGATGACAATAGAATAACAGAAGAGAATAAAAGTACGCGAGAAAGGAGAAAACATATTGTTATCTGAGAGTGTTGGTCTCCTCTGAGCCAACACCTTGCTAATACAATAGTTCAATTTTCATTTTCTTCTTTTTCGTTCATTCTTTGAATTTTTATTTAGTATTATTTTGAATTTCTTCATATTTATTCTGTAGTTTTCCATGTTTTCTATTCCAGATTATATTCTGTACGAATAGAACATAGTTCTCCACTGATAAAACCTGAATTTTATATTGAGCGATTTTGATTTTTCAATTGATTGAATCTTTCTTTTCTTATTGACATAAATTGTATCTTTTAGTATATACTAATTATATATAAAAAGAACTGACCATTTTCTTATTAATTGCTGATAATTTAGGTAGGGACCGTTTAATTAAAAAAATGCTCATTTAATAAATTCTATTGATCAATATAATTTTCCTCTTTTGATTTCTTTAGCAAATCTAAAGAATTAATTAGTTTGTTATACTTAAATGGAGGACATTTATATAATATTTGAAAGCAGGGGAGGGTGTAGATCAGAATTTGCGAATATTTGTGTAGAATTTGCCTAGAAAATTGTTCAAGGTCTCTTATTTATGTTCTAAGTATAATTCGATGATTCCTATGCAATGATATAATCAAAATCTTTTTGATTTAGCATTTTTATTGTTGTGCAATAGGACAAAGGATTTTAGGTTTGTCAAAGACGATAGGAGTGTCGAGTAGTTGATATATTGAATGACGAAAAAATTTAGAACAGTTAGAATGTGATTTTTTTGAGGTTATAGTTTGTCGAGATTCAACTATTTTCGAGAAACCTATAAATAATATGTGTACAAAACAACTAATTTCAACTAATCGTTCATTTGATTGTCATCTGCAAATTTCCTTCTATCGCTTTACACATTTCGAGAAACTTAGTCCTGATATAATGGGACTGTCGACATAACAACATCTATAATTTGCAGCATAAACAAACGTTTCCAGATTTTCAAAAACTTGAATATAATAAGCATAGGTTATTATGATTGTATTTCTGTGAAGATAATCTAAATTTCATTGAAGATAGTCAATGTCAGTCGTTGAAATCATATAAATATATTAAAAACGACGAGCGAAGACTTTGTTCCTGTAATCGAGTCAAGTCGTCTGTTAAGTATTAGCTTTCCGACAGTATATTCATGTGCATCTAATAAAAATCTGACATTAAGGCCAGAAGAGTAGATGAGAATTCAAGAGAAAAACAAAAAAAAAACGGAAAAAACTAGTAAGAATCTATCAATACAAGGAGATATGAGTTCAACAAGATCTGCAGTTATTATGCTTATTGTTACATTTAGTATTCTTCTGTAGTTAGTTGTTTTCCTTGTTCTTTGCCTAATATACCGATGTCGTCAATGTTTACAAACACACAAATCATCCACCTTCAACGTTGATACTTCCATGAATTATCCGACCACATCAATTCCATAACCAACTCAAGACCATTTGAGCAGTCTAAACGATTTGCTACAAGTATTTGTATTGAATGAAGTTGTTGAAACTTGAAGTTTTTTGTTCATCTCGTAATATACAAAAATTCTTCAACTTATTTCTTCGTTTCTTATTAAAAATACTGTATTTTTCTTGATTATTAATGAAATATAACTTTGGTTTCCGACACTTCACTATAAAAAAAATTGTATTTACCTATAATGCTCGCAACTTTATATAACTGGTTTGATCAAATGAACGGTATAATATTTCGATCAATTCGTCATAAGCGTATATGACTAATCCTATTCTTAAGTATCACTGAATCTTAAAACAAAATATCAGTATTGGGAGAGCTTTTGGCGCATGTTTTGAACTATTGAAAATCCTATTATACCATTGAGTAGAGCTTATTGAGTAAGTTCTACTTGAAACATGAATAGAAAACCTAAAAGAAGCTCCTCACTGAATCCTGTACGGACATATTCGAATCTGAACCTAACTTCACCTACATGTATTTGTCTTTCGTTATGAATTGTGCCTGTCTTCTTAAACTCATTCTACATACAATAATCGTTTTTTTCAAGCCATACAAGTAATCTTGTAGCAAGGTCTGATTAGAAAAAATGCAGTCGACGAAAATAACTAATTGACCAATGATTAGAATAGAATATTTGGTAACATTGAAATTTAGTCTCACCCTCATTCTCACACTGACTACTGTGTTAAGCGTACTAATCGTGTGTGAAGGTGTCACTAAGTTGCAGTTGAACAGGATATTTGCTTTCTTTGTAATAATAACGATAGGCAAAAAAGGACGAAGAAGTTTCTATATACAAATAAAGATTTCGATCAATTCTAGCCATCAATCTTAAATTAGCGTTTGATCATCTAGCTTCACCATTTTTCCATTGTGGCGGCCGAACTTCTGCGACCTACCATTCGTGTAGACTAACCACCAATGGCATCATACTCTCTGATAAAAGATTAATCTTTTTCAGTTCTCAAAAACTATCTGGAACTATAACTGTAATGTTGATCGCGTGGTGATAAAAAGAAGTGTCACAATTTCGTGTAGATCCAAAATGACTCATGATTGACAAGCAGTAAATGAGTAAATAACAATCTATTGGTGCATCAAGATGAAAAAGAAACGCGTCACTTCACTCTCATTCCTTTACGACGCATTCGTTAAAAATCAAATAGGTTTTCTTCAACATCAAAAGAGAGAAAGTAAATATAAATAAGCAGTTTTAGCACATGTGACAACAATACACAGTGAATAAAAGGTAAGTATTTCAAGTGAGTCATATAATTTACGGAAGTAAAGGGAAAGAAACCAAAAAATAAAATTACAATATATATGTCGTGCCAAATTTATACTCTTTGCCAAAGTTATAGTTTGGGTGGAAACTTTCTCCAGAATTGATTTGAATCAGCCGAACCGTTCATATTTCATTTACCGATAGTGTTACTGTCAAATCGTACGCTCAAATTGAAAGTTTCAGATGGGTGTGAGTGTGTTATTTCTTTTAACACACGTCCACATCCACATCTAAGCACTCACACCCACGATCACCATGAATATCCACATACATACAATGAAGCCTTCCACTCCTCCGCTTCCCCTCCCCCAAGGGTTGCCAACTGTACCCCATTTCAACTTTTTGTAACCACAAAAATGTGTACCCCATTTGGACGTTTCCTTCTACACTGTAAATGAATCATCTTCGAGCAGAGTTAATCAAATTTTTTCTTTTAGCTAATATCATTTTGTATAGGGATATGAAGTCTAAATCATATTGGCTGGACAGTAACTAGTGAGTATAGGCAATCGCTGTGTCCATTCAAACTAGTCTTTTCTGTTTTTTTTCTGACTTCTCAATTTCACACCAAAATCAAATAGAATTCTTGATGAATTTTTGCAAGGAGGAAAACTAGATTTTAGTCGACAAAGATCCATTCGGCAAACTGCATCTTGAAAACTACATGTTAGTCGAAAAAGTTGGAAAGTATTTTCAAAATAATAGTTTGATCAGTATACTTGAAAGTTAAGTGGATAAACATATCTCGATCAAGAAAAGCGGAACTCACATGGAAAAGGTATTTCGATCGTGAAAACTTCAAAGCATTCAAGAAAATGAAGTATCAATTGATAAATGCGAAAATTGTGCTTCTATCAAGAAAACTAAACTCATCTAGAAAAATATCTTGATCGAAAATGTTGGAAACGGGCTCAAATTGACACTACAAATGCTTACTGCAGTAATACTATGGAAGGCGCCTCGGAGTATAATATTTAGATACTATCCATTGCGCAAAAATATCCTTTGAAATCCAGTGAAATAAAATATCTAGTTTTCTTCATTGAGTTTTGAGCTTTTTCTCTTGTTTTTGAACAGTCCTGTTTATTCATCTTGATTTATCTTCGAAAGGCTAAAAACAACAACCTCATTGAAACATGTCTCATACCGACGAAGTTAAATATGCTTCTCATTTAGAAAAAAAGGGCACAGACTCCAGCCGTCTTTTCCGGTCATACTCTTGAATTTTCGAAAAATGATGTGCCCATCAGTGTACCCAATTTGCAAAAAAAATTGTACTCCGCAAGTACCTCCATTTGAAACATCTTGTACCTCA
>CAJNSZ010000042.1:730598-777455 GCA_905329745.1 Rotaria sp. Silwood2
CCCCCGCCACACCCCCGTGGGTGGGCACCCACCCCCCCCCCCCCCCCCCCCCCCCACCCCTACCCCGCGCTGTACACAAATGCCCACACTCACATTCACCACCAATAGTCACATACGCTACACCCACTTTCTTGCAGAATTGCACAA
This sequence comes from Rotaria sp. Silwood2, assembly GCA_905329745.1. Taxonomy (NCBI): domain Eukaryota; kingdom Metazoa; phylum Rotifera; class Eurotatoria; order Philodinida; family Philodinidae; genus Rotaria; species Rotaria sp. Silwood2. Next base: position 730,746 of record CAJNSZ010000042.1, read on the forward strand.
CAGGTAAACATACGATTGAAATTCTAGGAAGTACATCTAGTGAAACTTTTTTATATTTACGTGAAGTATTTAAACCTTTCTACGTTGTTTACAGTTTCTTAGATTGATACAAGCTAACGCAGACTAAAATGACATTTTATCAACCATTGTTAACAACCATCAATCATCTCATTCAACGAATAGATAAGGTCAAAGTGTGTCAAGATCATTGGAAAATAGTTGAAGCAAGCTTAGTTATTCTTCAACTTCAATTAAATGAGAAAGATAAGATGAATGATGTCAGAAAATTGCACGAAGAAATTGAACAAACATTAAAAGCCATCGATGAAGTTGTCACTAGTTGTACTGAAAGAGAAATCGATCTCAATGGAGTCACGTATCGAGATTTTGAGTCTTTACTACTCCGATTTCAACTACGACTCGCTCAACATGAAGCTGATTTGACAGACGACTATGAAACAAAAGTGCAAATACTCTGCAATGCATATCACAAACAGCAAATCTTTACTCAGAAAGTTCTTGATGAGACAATGAGACAAAGATTAGACACAATTGAAAAACATACAAAGGAAAAGACCATAGAACAACTTAATCAATTACGTAAAAAATATTTCGATACGATCGAAATTTATCTTCACCAGTGCACTGATCAACATAAGAGTGTACCTCTTACTGGTCTCACAGCTGATATTATTGCTAAAGTTGCTGATAATTTTTATCAAATCTCACCCGAATATCAAGTTCAATTAAGACAGAAATGGCGAGCATGTGAACTTCCTCTCACACGTACATTCATTCAACTGAAACCTGATAAATCTTCATCATTCGAAAGAAATGAATCACGACGATTGCTTATGGAAAACGAAGCTAATATGGTACAAGGTGCACACAGTAGAAAAGAAACATCGAAAGGAATATGGGAACGATTAGTGTCAGCTCCCTACATGATGTCAATGGTTGAAAGAGATCGCTATTCGGAAGAAGACGATGTTACAGAGGAAAATATAATTCGATCGAAACGTTGGATTGTTATTTTGGGTGATCCAGGAAGTGGAAAAACAAGTTTTGCTCGATGGCTTGTTCATCATCTTGCTCAGACACTTCTTATCAATGGATCAGATTCAACTGATTATGGTCCTCTTCGTATACCAATTCTAATTCGTATTGGTGAATTTGCTGAAATATTGAAAGAACAACCATCACTCACTTTATTTGATTATATTGGAAAACATAAATGGATGGGAAAGTCAATTGTTGATGATTCATTGATCTCTTCCAATAATGTATCATGTGCTCTTCAAGATTATATTAAACAAGGTCAAGCTTTAATCATACTCGATGGTCTTGATGAAATTCCTCTTTCAAATCAACGTTCAAAAATCATTAATATTGTTGAAAACTTTGTTGATACTTATGTTCAGACACCAACAGGTGTTTCTGTCTTTGATAATGTATATTTGAGCAAGTTATTAGATGATCCATCTCGATCAGGAGGTAATCAATTAATTGTTACAAGTCGTATAGTTGGCTATCATGCTGCTCCATTAGCTGGTCAATTTGCTCATTATACGATTCGACCCATGGATATGGAACACATGAGAGATTTTGTTGATTATTGGTTTTATCGAGTACATCAGCATATAATAGACACTCTAGGTCTTCCATTAACCAATCAAGGAGAAAGGCATGGCGAAATCTTGAAAAAAGAATTAGAAAAAACAGAAAATACTGGTCTTCTTGATGTAGCTTCTAACTCTTGCTTGATGTCCTTCATTTGTAGTGTGGCTTTCAATCAATTAGAAGGTTCATCATTACCTACTCAACGTATTCTACTATATGAAGCAATTGTTAATTCCATGTTAAGTTTATGGACTACTAAAACATCGACTATTCCAATACGAGAATTAATTCAAATTTTCAGTAATATTGCAACTTATATTCATGGGAATTCTGCATCAGGTCTTATTCATGAAGAGAAAATGAAAGAAATTTGTATTCAATCTATCAAAAATTCGTCAAGGAAAAATTTTGACACTAAAAAGAATATTCAAGATATTGGAAATCAAGCATCTGAATTTGTACGAATCATTCGTGATGATGTTGGTATTTTAGCTGCTCGAGGTGAATCACTCTATGGTTTTCTTCATTTAACATTTCAAGAATATTTCACTTGTTTGAAACTCATCGATATAGAAACTACGAAACAAGAGAAGGAAAAATCTTATGAATCTGGTTTACAGAATAAAGTTCAACTCCTCGCTCAATCTGTACGGTATCATACAAATGATCCACGTTTTCAGGTACCTATTGCACTTGCTTTAGGTAAAATTAGTTCTTCTTGGTCTCAAAAAGATTTTGATAATTTTTCTTACGAGTTTATAAAAATGCAAGATGAATCTGATTCTCTTTTACCACTTGGTGCATATATGCTAATTAGTTGTGGTAATGATCTTGTAAATTATCCTTCTCATAATGTTTTATTTGATGCTTTGGATCGTTTAATAATCGCAGCTGGTCAACATAAATGGTCGATTGTTTGTCCATTTCTATTCGATCAAATCACAGCTGTGTTAAAAAAACTTCGAAATGATATTATTCCACTATGGATTCACAATTTATTATTACGATCTTATTCGCATAATATTCAAACAGTATCCGCTCTTTGTCGTCTCATCGAAGGAAAACCTCATGAATTTGAAAACATCAAATGGTTAAATCAATCATCTTGTTCGATACTTCAATCCTTGTCAATACTTGATAATGAAAATAATGAATTTGCTATTGATCGACTATTAGTTAAAATTGCTTTCTCAAATCGTCGTTTGTTATCTGTACATCCAATGACCTTCAAGGAATTTTTACTTGGTAATGAAATTGAACTAAATTCGATTCCTGTTAATCTTTTTCCTGTGATCATCAGTTTATATGGTGGTTTGAAACGAGATGGTCATTCTGTTGTTTTCGATCCATTTCATATATATAGAGAATCAACAGCAGTCACAAAGATTTTTGTGCGTTTTCTTTCTGAAAATAATTTAAATATACAAGATGAAAAAATAATGTTAATTAAACAAGAATGCCTGCGATCATTACTGACACGAATAGAAAATCATGAAGAATCTCCTGAAACAGTGGATCTTTGTATCGCAACAATCTGCTTGTATGGTATCGACTATGTAACAGAAAATACAAAAATAATCTCAAATTCTTTATTTCGAATGAGTTTGGGTAGACTGAAATATATTTCAATGATTTTACGTCAATATTATTTTGTTCATGGTAGTGATAGTTTGCATGAAAAGGAAGCAACAAAATTTATATCAATGGTGATTCAAAAATTTCAGTATGGTGAATTATCAAATGTACAATTTCTTGATTTATTAAATTCAATAAGAAGTGGTTTAGCTCGCTTACAATCTTCTACAACATCAATTTTGCTTGAAGGAAAATCCATATCTGATAAACGAGTGACATTAAATCTTCCTAATTCTCTTCGAAAAGAAAATAAGTTTCTTGATAATATTTTATTCGCAGATGTATCATTTTATTTGGATCAAAAATCTTGTTTGTTACTTCATCATTTTACAAAACTTTTCTGGATATTAGAGCATAATGAAGAGTTTGATACACAATATAGAATGGCTCTTGCGATGGATACAATACCAGAATATTTACTCTTTCGTCATGATGAAGATCTCTTATTTCCATTCACATTTGTTTCTTCACATTTACAGAATTTATATATTCGACTATTGGAACAAAGATTTATTGTAATTAGTTCAAAAGATTTTATCATCAAGGATAGATACCATCTTTACTTTGAGCATATTTTACTTGAATGTTTAATGTTGCTATCACATACATTGTGTAAAAGACTTTCTATTCTAGCCGCTTTGATCGCTCTTCTACCATGGCTCCGAATGCACCGATTAGAAAACATTGGTAGTAGTCTTTTATGGACATTTGCTACAAAAGATTCAAGTTATTTGAGCGAGTTCGAAGCTACAAAACAGCGTCCAATAAATTATGAAACTGGTCTATATATAAATAAACTGGAACATTTCGTTCCTGCAAATGATATGACAGATGAAGAACGAAAGGCATTGATGAAAGAATGTATCGAACAAGAACAACACCGACTTGAATATGCATTGACTGACAATGATGAAAGAAGCATGAAACTCTATTCAGCATGTATTTCTTTAGCATGTATTTGTCGATGGACTGAAGAAGAAAACCAATTGTCTTTGTTAGAAGAAAGTGTACAAGGAGCCATGTCTATTACTAACAAACTTTCTCGTCTTGATGCATTATGCATGATTGCTTTTTACTCTCGTTTAGGCTATAAAGAAATTCAAGTAAATGGAAATAGATCTTTGCAAAAAGAAATTGAATATCAATTCAATGAAATTTACTCAGAATTACCTCTTCTATTGCATACAGCTATATTCATTAGATGTTTACCTTTACTTCGACATCAGCAAACAATTGACATTTGTGCAAAGAATCTTGCAAACAAGTTTGCAACTGCTGAATATGAAGATCAGCATGTTGTGTACGAAGCATTATCACCGTATCTGCGATCACATATTGCCATTTCTCAAATGCGGGAATTCTTATTGAATTATTTACCCGCTAGCAATATATCAATGAATAATAGATCTTCTGTCTTGATGAAATATATGAATATGAAGATAAATGAGACTATACTATTCTCGCCAATTGTTGCCAACATGTATCTTGTTGAGTTAACCAGTGACTTCCACAAATATCTTACAGCTGATTTTCATCAACTGTCCGTATTACATGATGATTTCTATACAGTTGATAAATCAATTGTAACAACACTTTTTGGATTCGACAATCCTATTTTGACAGTCGCGCAAGCTGTTATGATTAGCAACTTTCTATTATCTGTTTCTTCATCAAATCGATCTAAGCATTCAAAAATGCTTTGTGTTGTTTTAAGCAATACGTTACATCGTTTTAATTCGATTGAATTCAAAGCTTGTCGTTTAGTAGAATCTTGGATGAAATGGAAAGATTCAAATGAATTCTCTTCGTTTGCTTGCCATGCTGCACTTCTTCTTACCAATTCTGATTTATGGTCCGTTGAAGCTGCTATCATCATTTGTGATCTTTTATGTTGTGAAAATGATCGCTTTCGTCAACGTGCTGAAATAATTCTACGATCGACAAGTAACGACAACGATATTCGAACAAGTTCGAAATTGGGTATCAGCGTGTTTTTAACTTTAACCACAAAAAAATCTCATTATCAATACAGCTCACCATCTGCTAATCTTACTTTATCACGAGTATTTGAAGATATAACTTTAGATAATCGATTTCATCTGAACACTATTTTATGGTTAGAAAGATATAGAAATTATGTACTATTCAATAAAGAATATTCCATTAACAAGTCAAAATTGTCGTCAATTTCTCATGCAGTTTCATATTTTCCTACGGATTTTACGATAGAAGTATCTTTCTGCGAAACCATAAGGCTAGTTTCTAAAGATTTGATCCAATATATGTGTGATCTGATCATATCTAATTTTTTATCGTTTTTGGAAATCGATGGTGATACAACATCGAATGCAGTTGTGGAAAGTCATATTCGATTTGTCGTTTCAGTACTTATATGTATTGGTACGTTATTTAATCATACTTTCAAAAGTCGAGCGTTATTAATAAATGCTTTGGTCATATTATATGAGACATCGACAAAAAATGACATTCGTAGAGCAGTTGTATATGCTCTCAGTTACATTTGTAACGAAAGAACATATAAAATTCTGTTCAATCAATTACAAGTAGCAATGAATAATGATACAATTGAAGCTTCTAACAATTCCGATGATATTATAGCAATCTTAATTTCAAGTTATTGTCATTGTGTGTGTATTGAGAAAATCGTTTTTGACCAAGACGATATTGCTTTGTTTCGAAAGTTGCTTAAACATCCCTCAAAAAATGTCTTAACAGCATCATATGTGGGACTTGGAAGAGTTCTGAAGGATAATTCACTGTTATTTGAGATGCTTGATTTTGATTATATTCAATGTTATCATGCACTCATTGGCTCGACTGCATATTTATTAATATACGATTGTTGGGAAGGCAATATGAATGCTGTTGTAAAGCTGATCGAAGAACATCCAGATCTTTTGCCAATTTTCATCGTCGAATTGTACAATAGTATTCGTCATTTTACTGATAATGTAATATATGTTAGAACGATCGATTGTTGTTTAAATTATGGAAATCTTCGATATGTAGAAGTAGCAAGCTTGATTGCTATACGAATGCCTGCAACGTTTTGTGCTTATATAAAAGATTCGCATGATGGTGATAACTTAAAACATGCATTGTTCTATACGAGTAAACAACATGATTTTCCACAACGCGCTGCTTGTCTAACTATTCTATCTATATTTGGTGAGTTAACGGTTGAATTATGTGAAATGCTTATTTATGGTTTACGTGATGATCCACACATTCAAAATACTTGTTATAAATGTTTAAATCGTATTATTTCCATCAAAAATGAAAAAGAGGTTTTGAATCTTTTATTTTCTTATTTGAAATCGAAATCAATGAATACTAGATATGTTGCAGCTAAAATGCTTCTTCATCTATCGAAATATTCTCTCGTTCCATTTAACCAAGTTCGAACAGTATTGAATGAACTTATATTAGATCCTGATTCAAATGAGGGCCTTTGGTTAATTAAAGAACAAGATTCTGTAATAACAGATTGTGCATATGATTATGTTGGACCATTGAAAGATGTCATCTATTCTCTTCTGATTCAACATTTAACTAATGATGTAAGTGGAATTATCCGAAGAAATTTATTAAATGATATTAATTCGAATTTTGTCGAATCTGAAAAAGTATCACGTCTTGCAGCATGTTTCTACGAAGAGAAAACATCAGATATACAAATAGATATGCCTTTAAAAATTAAAACGATTGACTGATAATTACAAGTATCCACCATTCAATTATTTTTTCTTTCGTAAACTTGTATTTCCTACTGAATAAGGTCACATTTTCCTTGATACTATTTATTTAATGCTGTTGAATAAACATAAAATAATATTTCTTTTTTGATTTATATGAAATAAAACATTGTGAAAGTAACAACTATATAAAAATTTAGTCATATATTGCTTAATATAGTTTCCAAAAAAAAAAGATTTCAAACAAATCTTCTTACCACATAATTTTGACACGGTAAACTCATACAAATAAGATGATGTTGAAAAAATAGCAAATCTTTTTAGAATTTTGGAATAAAAAAAAAATGATAAATTGCTTCAATTATTTATAAGTATTATTTACTTTTATTGTTTGAATTAAGTTTTTTGAGCAATATCAAACGAATAAACTTTTATAAAACTCGATAGAAAAGTGAGCATCGGAATCAATTTTCTCATTTTTCAACTGAATTTTAATTTTCTAGGGAGATAACAAAGAATTTAGATATATATATATTCGTTCTTGAAATCGAAGGTTGTCATTCAATTTTCTTTAAATTAATTGCACACATGGAAATTTTAGTCGATAACTAATAAAATAAACGCTAGAATCACAAATGAAAATATTCATTTTTTTTTTTTTTTCGAAGGCATTGAAAGGTAATCGAATTAACAATCTGTTATATCTTCTTATATGGTTAATATTAATCAAATGGATTCTCACAGGAAAAATATCAATGTGATGTCTTTGTTTTAGTTCAAATCTTCTTCATTTTCTTTTTACAATTCTTTCGACAACAAAAAAATTGATCTATGTCAAAAATAATTTGTAAACGCTTGGAAATAACAATTCAATAGAAACAGTAATTTTGGATAAAAAAAAAAGAAATGAAAATTGTCCGTTTTAGAATAAAAAAAGAAAGTAGCTGAGATATTTTATTATTTTGTAAGATCCATAAAACAGCAAGCATCATATTTGTTATTACTTACTACCAGTAATGGTTACGTAGCACTTGTGCTGGACTTACATTAAGTACAGAATTCGATCATCATTATAAATATGTCGTATTTCGTCTTCTATTTGTAACCTGAAAAATTGAACAAGATACTCAATAAATAGTTAATTCTTGTTTTACGCGGCAATCGATTTTGCATATCTGCTTGATCTAATGAATTAACCACACATGAGTAATAACTAAAGTACTAGAAAATGTAACACGTCTAAGTTGTTGACTTATTTTCAGATCATGGTTTGAAGTTAAACAATGATTAAATCAATGGCATCATTTATTCATTGTTTGTTTGTTTTAATCATAATTGTATTTCATTTTCTTATTGCGTGCTTAATTTTTTTTTAAATTACTTGGCAATTATATGTTATCGATTTTTTTTGTCTTGATGAATACTGTTCTTGCAAATTTTAACAAAACAATTAAAAGAAAGATAAGCTACTTCCAGCGAAGAAGATGACCAAGTCATTTTTTCCATGAGCAAACTTCTCAAAGTGTTGAAAGCTCTTCGGCCTCATATCTTGGCTATTGATAAGACTCGATAGGACCAAGAAAATTAGGCTAATAATTTCTTTTGATCTTAACTAATCAAAATAATAAAGAACTATAAGAACCTTATTTCCTGACTAATGAAAAAAACAGAGTTCTCATCAGGGAAACTATACATTCAAATTCTTTCTAGTTTACTTAATCTTATCAAGTCCTATTCAAAGACAAAGTAATGAATCAAACGATATTCTATACATGTAAAGGTTTATTCGAAAGAACAAACTCTAAGATATCTGCTTTTTTTTATGAAACTTCATTTGTTTACAAAATATTTACATAAAGAACATAAAGGGACTCATTGTGGTAAATCTAATAATGAATCAAATATTAGATATACATAACGATGGAATGAAAATATATTTATAACAACAACTTACACCCACATACACACCCTCTAAACATTTATGAAGAAAAATTTTTTGTTATAATTCAAATTTATGAATATTATATTAATATTAAATTGCAAATGATCTACTCGACGGAAAATTACGTGAAGAGAAGCACGAACTTTATTATTACATCGAAAAATTATAGAACTATTTCAAAATGATGAAATAAATTTAAAGGGTAAAAACAAAAATTTTTAATTAAAAAACTTAAATTTGTTTATGTTTAGAAAAAAATATTTGACCTTTACTTGTTTCTGAATCACCAAAAAACAATTATGATAATTTTATAGAAGTAGTTCATCAAGCAGATTTATCTGCTGAGTATGTTCTGATTGAATTCTTTTTAATTGATAGTTAAAATTTATTCTAGTAACCTCTTTCCATACATATCATTCTTATGTGGATTTATCATTTTAAGATTGCATTCATTAAGAATTTCTACAAGAAATTGTAAACTTTATTTTTATAGTTAAGATAAATATTTATATTAAAAGATATTTTTTGAATGTTAGGACTTAAAAGATTGCATGTATCAATTAATTCATCAATAAAACAAAAGAATAAAACTATTTGACAAATCTTATGTCTGTAGGGCAGTACGAATTTTTTTCTTTCTTGATCCCTTACCTAGAACATATTGCTAATACAGATAAACACTGTAGTAGTTATTTTGATCAAGTGCTTAAAGAAAAGAAAAAATATGTAAATATTTTAATTATTTTTTTAATTACGTAAAAAATGTGTTGATGTAGAGATTCTTGAAATAAGTTCGTTTTCATATTTATTAGCTCTGAAAATAAATATACACCGTTAGCAATTTCATAAAGTTCATAATGATTTATTAATTAATGGATGAATTATCCAGATAAAAGTTTTTATTTTTATTTTATGTTATTCATATGAATTTTCATATAATTTAATTCTATTAATATTTGTATTTATCACACATATTTTTCAAGGAAGTCTAACATGGTGGTGAAAATGAATATAAAGTATATTTAGATGTTGTGCCTACTCTTTTGAAAATCGAGATTTTCCACAAGATTTACTTTACTTTTCTTCCAAAAAATGGATATTGATGATACAAGTTCTATACATACAGGTGATTTTTATTATTTTTATCGGGGATTTTTTTATCGTAAATTTTTAAAGATTAAATATCAATCTCTTGGTTTATTGTAAATAGAGTAGCAAAAATCATTAGTACATACGAGTGTCGATGTGGGTAGATGAGCGTAAGTTTGGGTGCAGGCGGATATAAGTGGGATGATTAAAGAAAAGACTCACACCCTAATAAAAAATAATTGACTGAAGTCAGACAACGTTTGTTCTATCCTCTCAGATTTTGTGGAAAAAAGACAAAGAGTAATACAATATTAACAAAAATGAGCAAATTTCGTTGTTTAGAATCATTGTAGCGATTATTTAATGAATAAACCATTTTGTGAGCTACAAGCATATGCATTATACGCTACCATCGCAATCTGTAGTTGATGATATCTACTCAAGATCCGTTTGGCACATGTTACGGTAGAAGTCTTAGGATGTGGGTATGTCGTTTGAGTGAAGAGATGAGCCATACTTCACGCCTAGCCACAAGTTTCTTAAATTAAAACATCGAATGCAATCAACCTTGACTGAGATAAGCGTATGGTGAACAAATAAGAGAGAGAGAGTTTGGTAGAGGTCTGAAGAAGCTGGACTTTGATTGGACTTTTGTTAAGTACTGTAGTTAATCGGTAAAATAAAGAAGGTTAATTGTAAAGAGAATCGATTGCAATACTCAGGTCAAAATGACGCTCAAGAGAAAATGTATGACAATGCAAAAAATACATAAGAGTCCGCTTAGTTGGGTAAAATGAGCACTAGCGTTGAAAATCGGTCCCGAGCTATCATTTCCAAACGGTCGACTGATATTTAAAAAACGCACGGGGTTTCGCCGAACTAATTCAGTTGCTCCGACAAAATCAATGGTCGTTGGCATACCACGAATACATATCGGATCTCTCCATTCTGTAGGGAAAATATCGGGAAATGTCCACGAACAAACCAAGTGAAGCGGACAGTCATAACCAGCTTGAGCCATAAATAAAGTTGCATGCCCACCTATATAGTGGAATCCCATAGAATGTTCGAGTCTTGAAGGTCGATGATGCTAGTAGTGAGGCTTGGTCAAAAATTGTTGCTAGATCCAGTTGACCTGAGATCATCATCAACGGTGAGTAAGAAGTCATCTGATTATGATATTGATCTACTGAATATTTTGGCCATTGAGAACGTACTGAGACGAGATGCTCTCCATTACCAGCTGACATAATAGTAGACCTATGCCAAGCAATCATTGTCTCTTTATCTACTTCTGACTCATTCAGTGCCAGCCAAAGTTCAGATTGAACGATATTACAGTTGAGAACGTTCGAAAAGAAAAATTCTGGACCATTGCGAACATCTCTCGCACGTTCGTTTATGTTTTTGATATACCGAAAGAAAAACCTCAGGACAGTTACATCTTCAGCATTACAACGATATAAACGAAAGATGACCACCGGTAACACTGTTCGAACGATGTATTGATTTCCAAATTGCATCATGGAGAAGAATAATATCCGTAGCCCATTGGAGATGAATTGATATTGAGAAAAATACGTTTTAATACATTGTTGTTTATTTGAATCGAGTTCATTGAGAATGCGAAAGAGCATGATAGAAGATGGTTGATCAATCAACTGGAAAGTATCGACTACAATCAGGATCCGTCTGACAATAAGTGAGAAATTGCAAGGCAATGGCAGATGCCCATAAATCATAACGACTCAAGGAGACTAAATAAGGATTGACTACACCATCCATTACAGCTGATTGGATCAATATTGGATAGATTTGTAGAAAACGATCCAACCATAATGTTCCATAGGACATGCCATAAATTGAGATCCGTCCAGGATGATCTATTTGGTAGGATTGAATTTGCACCGATAAATCATGAACAGCTGCAGTGATCGAAAATTGACTGAGCCCATCAATGCCCCATTTCGATGTCAAATAGGTAATACAATCGGTAGTGATCGTTTGTGAATCACTATCATCACAGCCAAGAACGGTCGATAAGCCAGTACCACGATGATCGGGAAATATTAGAGTGAGACCAAACGATTCTGAAATGATTCGAGCCACGCTTTCCAATAAAGTCCATCCGGATCCACCTGATCCCCCCATAAGCACGAACAGAGTATTGTTTCCAGCTGTTGGTCGAAGTAAACTAAAACAAGACAGAAATAGAGATAGATCGATTCGATCGGGTATAGTCGAGTGATACTTGTATAATACAACAGTCTAATGAATAGTTCAGGAATGGTGATGAGTAACCAGTGATAGGACAGGGTAACCACACACAACGATGAGCGAGTGCATAGGCACTTGTATTGATAGCAGCTATGATCGATTCATCTGGGCCATTGCTGCCTTGGCATATACGGACTATGACTAACAGTAAAACAATACTGCAATGCATCATGCAACAGCAATAATATTGTTTATGGATCTTCGCTGTGTGTATAATTTAGATTAAGTAGTGAGGTGCCTGAATAAACTCGTTGTTGTTAAAAATCTTATTTCAAAGCTAAAGCTTTGATTAAGTATCTCAATAGAAAAATGTAGATAGAGAAAACGACATTGACAAAATGACTTCGAAGCTTATAAAGCATTAAATTTGGTCATTCTGTTGCTGTTATCTCTGACGTATGGTTCGACATTTCTTTTTAAAGATTACCGAGTAAAAAAAACAGTGTTCTTCATGCATCATGATATATACGAATGTTGAAAATGCACACCAACAATTTATCGTGTAGGATGATCGAATCAAATTCTGTCAAAAGACACTTACTTTCTATTCAAAATATGTAAAATATCGCCAATTCGAAGTGGGAGCAATCTGCTTTGTTTTTTTTTGTCATAGTTGGATAGAGCTCATCGAGTTATCCCAAAAATTGTTGTTTCTAACAAATTCAGAGGGTGTTTTTACAGTGAAACTCAGAAAAGTTAGATTTAAAAAATTAGAAAAGTTTACAAAAATTGAAATATTCCAAACATATAAAATCTCGGTAATTTCAATAATTCAGTAATTCTTTTTATTTTACTCGTCATACTGTTAGAAAAAAATTTACGCATGTTTTTTGCAAAATATTGTTTGATTACTAAGAAAATTGATTTTTTTCAATATGAAAGCAAAGCATCATATAAACGGGTTCTTATTTAGAGATTTCTCTGACTAGAACTTCGGTTTCACAGGAAACGAATGTCATATTCGGAATCAGCACAAAATTTTATACCGATTGGTATACTGAATACTCAAAACAAACCTCCGTCAAATAGCGGTCTTTCCGCTCTCTCATTCTTTTTTCAAATGATCTGGCATGTGGTTCTCCTGAGGTTAAAATTAACACTGTGGAGATCTGATGTGTTTGAAGTGTTTCAATTTTTATAGGCTTTTCTGCTTTTTCTTAAACCTAATTTCTCTTAGTTTCACTACAAAGACACCATATGAATATATCAAAAGCAACATTTTTATGAATGACTCAACGAGCTCTACTCATCGATGACAAAAAACCAAGGGGGAACAAACTGATTTCTAACATCAGAAATCACTAGAAATCAAAGAAATCACTGGAAATCAAAAATATCATGAGAAATCACCAGAAATAAGTTTATATTATTTACAACTTGGAACAAACTGATTTCTTGATTTCTAATCATTTATCCGTTTCCTGGCTATTTCTAGTGATTTCTACAAGGGAGAAAGCACGGAATCCAAGAATCCTGAATTTTACGGATTCCGTATGAATTTTTAGAATTCTAAGAATTCTCTAGGATAGCTTAGAATTCTATCCGAACATGCCAGCTGTAGCATTTCAGATGGTGCAGACAATACCAGGGAAGCTAGAAGCATCACCTGAAATTAAGCATGTACCAATTTCAACTCCAAAGTTCCAATTCCGACTCTTGGCTTGAAATTGTCTGCAGTTAACTGGAGTTGAAATTGAAATTGATTGCGTTTCATTTTTTAAGTAACGAAAGGTCTTTTTTTTTTAGAAAAGAACGATTTTGTAGAAACCTTGACGAAAGTAAGTCGGGATCGGGGAATTCGAATCAGAAGTGGGTTTCTCAAAATTTCGAACTTGGTTTTTTTCACGAAAGAACGGATTCTTTGAGGAAATAGTGATCTTCAATAAGGCTTAACCGAAGGTAATCGAGGTCGGGGTATCCAAATCTGAAGTAAGTTTTTCGAAATTTTGAACTTGATTCCCTGATCAAGTAAACTGACCCCCCTACCACCACCACCAATGATCAAAGTTGGAAAAAATCGTTATTTTCTCAAAGACTCGTGTTCTCGTGAAAAGAATCAATTTCAAAATTTTGAGAAGCCAACGTCAGATTCTGATTCCCTGACTCCGATTTACTTTCTTCAACGTTTATAAAAGATTGTTCTTTTTTCAAAAAAAAAAAAAACTTTTTTACTTAAAAAATCAAACCTAGTGAATTCCGTGTCAATTCTAACTCCAGTCAATTCCAGGAATAGGAATTGACTGGAATTGGTACACGTCTACCTGGAATGCTATAAGAATCAGCTGAAACGCTAAAGGCGTCGCCTGGAATACTCAAGGAAACGTTTGAAATGTCACATGATGCCTGTCACAGTGGCACTTGAAATGCGACAGGTGGTATTTCCAAGGAGCTTCTAAAATATTTTAGGTAGCATGTTCATTCAGCGTTTCAACACTTGCATTTATTACACTGCAAAAAGAAATGGTAGAATAATAAACATTTTGAAAAGGATTTACGCCAGTCCTAAACTCTTTTTAAAGGGTTTATTATTCTACGGTTCTTTGTTTACAGTTTACATGCATCAGAATTAAAAATAATGCTTACCTAATGCAAACATGCAGCCATTAATTAATTATAATGCCATTGATGCTAATGCATTAGGCTTAATGATGAATGTTAAGGCAAAAGCAAGAGCATTATCATTTTTTTATGGTAATGCTAATTATAATACAACACTTCTGATCTCATTCGTTTGTGGTCATTGATATATGTATATATTAATGACTCGGTTTTTGTGTTTTCTGAGGTGTAGTTCATAGGATTGCATTAGTTTCACTAGAAGCGTTGCGATCAAGCCGACTTCCTAATTTTCATTTATCTTTCAATACATTCAGATCTATCTATCTTATCAGATATCTAATGATAATCTAATTAGTATTTCAACCCACGACAATGTTCGAATCATCTTTTATTCAATTTTACTTGCTTACAAAACTCTTGATAACGTATCAATTGATAGAGGATCATTTTTCTCAGTCAATAGCACCGTCGTTGACTATTTTTATAAGTACTTCGTGGCTTTATAAATTTTCACTTTGGAGTATGAATTCACTACATCAGGACTGATTTTTATCTTCGATACGTATTTCAGAAAAGAGTATTTTTAAATGATAAACTTTATTTAAGAATTCTGTTTAACAGTTTTCCTTTTTCTGTTTTTATATAGATGATATTATGCCCAAGTAGGAGTAACCTCATCATCAATCCTCTTTCTGCTATTGAAATATTTTTTTAAATATTTATATTCAAGCCTTTCTTGTTTTCGTTTTCATCTTTATGAACTATATTCTTTTCTGTTGTATGTCTACTGATCTTAACCTAATATATATATTGAAAGAGATCAATGTGCAACGTCAAGATATGAAAACAAGAGGTTCTAAATGAGGAAGCTACGAAAAATGTTAGTAGAATGTTCTTTTTTTTGCTGATGTATTTTAACAGATTTTCCTCCGATAGCAGTACACTCAAGGGCTTTTAGACTGAGGACTCCAAGGTTCCATAGGATTCCCAAAGATTCTTTGAAATTCCAGAATCCAGTGCTTCCCCCATTGGATTTCTATCACTGGAAATCAGTTTTTATCTGATCACCGTGAATCAATAGGAATCATCGAAAATGCTTATAAATGAAAAAAAAATCACGAGAAATCGTTAGAAATCACCAAGAATATTGGTAATTACTGAAAATCAATAAAAATCAATAAATGTTATTAGAAATCAATAGAAGTCACGGATTTACTATTAATCTTATTAGTGGAGATTTTCCAAGATTTAGTGATTTCCATTGAGCTCTAATGGTTTCCGATCATTTTTAATCACTACACAGTCATTATTTGTATGCTCAAGGCTTTAAAAGGATTTCTAGTGATTTCTAGTGATTTTCAGTGACTTATAGCATAGAAAGCAGTTTGTGCCTCCTCGCCTTGAATAATATAAATAAAATTGAAATTCCGAGGCTACTACAAATCAGTAGAAATCACTGGAAATCATTATAAATCATGGAAATCACTAGAAATCAGGAAATCAAGAAATCAGTTTGTTCCCCCTTGCAAAAAACGCCAAAATCAATTGCGTTCAATTTTCAAATCACTCATACATAGCTGTCATTGTATTAACAGTTTCATCAATGATGTCAACAAGTAAACTAATATTTTAGTAACGTGAGAAACAATCTGGAAACCATGGTAAGCATCTTGTCAGTTAAGATAGTTTGATCTTCATATTCATGCAGCCTTTGTATTTCTTCATATTTAAAGAATTCAATTGCTCTAGAAGAAACTACACAAAAATATCGTCTCGCTCAATTCTATTTGGTTAGATAGAAATTGTACCGTTTTTCGTCTTTGTCGTCTAATTGAGGATAAAGCGAAGGAAAAAAAAGTCAGATACGTTTCTTATTTCACAATTTATCTTTCATTCAACAACTACATCACACACTCATAACAGGTTCGTAGTTTACTCGACATATGTTGCATTACGAACAAGTTTTTATCATCTTCGTCAATCAATAGAGAAGATCAATCATGTATTGAATTTCGTCAAAGTATGCAATGACCAACCGACTTTCTACAGAATCGAAAGGAGTAACTGTGCGGAAATAATGGAATTCGAATTTGATCTATGCTCTCCGCAATGATTCGAATGTATGCTAGTGATAGTGATGTTGATCGTGCAACTACAGCAAGTATATTTGCCATACAAACTGGCTTTGAATTAGATACATTTTCAGACGATAGTGTAAATACTTGTCAAAACTAATCGGAAGACAGTTCAATGATGAATATCCACTAACTTAGCAAAGCAAAAATAATATATCAAAATAGGCAAAATGAAAATAGAGATGCATCAATTTAAGACTTTTTACATTAACGACAATGTATTTGTGGTAATAAAAATGATTGGTCACAGCCAAATCTTCCGATGATACTTAACTAGTTTTGATTGTTCAATCTGATGCTATTGCTGAACTTCACAAAGTTCAACTAAAACGTATCAGAATAAGACAGAATTGACTGAGTCCCAAATTTTTGACCATGTGTAACACTTATTAATCGTATTTCGCAAAATAGAGCAATAGCATTAGATAGAATGATCAAAACTACCTAAATCCTCACTCAAATACTGAACCAGAATTGGTGGTTCTAAGTAGCATAAAAATAAAATCTTGTATGTGAAAAATAAAGAATAGATTCATTCTTAAACGAAGAAAAGTGAAATAACTCTAGAAGAAAACACGAAACACAACAAAAAAACAGTAGCAATACAACTCGTCGATTTACTCGTTTCATATAGAAGTGATGATGAATTATGAACATAGATTAAAGATCACAAAACTCGAAGAGTCTGGAAAGAAAAGAATCATTACAGTGAAATCCACAATCAGACATTAGCTGGTACATTATAAGAATGCTTCACCCTCATTTTGAGTATCCCATGACGTTTACATGCATTTGTCTGAAAGAATCAAAATGTTTATCGGTTTGGTTGACATCGACATTCATACAATCGAATGAAGAAATAATCGAAATGATAAAATAAATGATAATGCTCTACTTACATAGCTATTTAAAAATGATAAAAGGAAATAGATGTTATCATAGTTTGCACATTGAAATGTGGAGTGGAGTGACGTTATCAACAATGCTCTTTTGTTGATACGGTGATACATATATGTTATCAGTGTGAATAAAATACAACACGCATCGTTTTATTAAATTATCAGATCGTGTTTGTCAAAGAATCACAAACACTAACTTTGTGTTTAACGGTGTATGATGATTACCGACATAGATCAAGATGTATGCTGTAACCTACTAGCAGCATATGGTACTTTGCGTGATGATGATAATTCTAACCTTCCATGGACTCGAGATTTTATTAAAGTATGTCTCTTTATTTGTCTACAAGCAATACTTGAATGTTTTTTCTCTTTCCAGGATATTCAACCGGCTACGACGGGTAAAGTCTTAGGGTTTCGACTGTTCTTCAATCCTAGTACCAAGTATTGTCTTGGGATTTTCACAGGTAATTTAGAATAAATACAAAACTGAATAGTATCATGTTTTTTGTTTTTGTTTTAATTAAAAGGTGATCCAAATGATTCAATTGTTGTTCGTATTTTGAGTTGGTCATCGAAAGAACAATTTGAACAACAAATTAAATTAGCAGATGAAGTCGAAGGCAATGATTATGAAAGGAAACTGGTTGAAGTATTCGTCAAAAGTGA
Source organism: Rotaria sp. Silwood2 (assembly GCA_905329745.1). Taxonomy (NCBI): domain Eukaryota; kingdom Metazoa; phylum Rotifera; class Eurotatoria; order Philodinida; family Philodinidae; genus Rotaria; species Rotaria sp. Silwood2. The sequence goes on from CAJNSZ010000042.1 coordinate 749,287, forward strand.
AAATAGTTCGAAGTTTGCTTACATTTACGCAGCAAAACCAGAGTTATTGAATGAGAATTGGAAAAGAATTCCTAGTGGTGATTGGCTTCAACGAAATATACAATAAGAGAATGTTTCATTGCAAGATTTAACCGACTATATTTCAGTATTATTTTATAATAATAAAAAAAACAATATCTGATCATGGAAAGTAGATTGATATGTTTTATTTTGACATATTTGATCAAAATAAAATTCGCTAAATAGTTATGAACTTGTGTAACGTTCGAATAGTATTCTCCATGTATCAAGTATCATAAGATAAGATGATGGTTTGCTGAGTTGTTGAGATGAAGCTATGAGAGTGTGAAGTGAGGACATCGATGGTACAATTCAATTACATATCTTAATCCATTCTAACGTGTTGTTTTGAATGATTTTTGAATTGATTCTTTGTTTACAATTGATTCGGAAAGGAACCAACCAACGTAAGTCGTGTATTGTACAATCATCCATAAAATGTGAAACAATAGTCTCGAATCAATCTAATATACGAAAATTCTGTTTTCTAATGTAAAAAATAACGGCTAAAAATCAGATAAAAACTGATTTGCGTAATATAATTACAGAAAAAGTCGATTAAATGTGACATTTTTCGATAAAATTTCATTCAATTTTTAATTGAAACCGACTTTTCTAGGTGAAATCAAAACAAACGATTATAAATGAAAACGATATTAATTGACTTTGCATTTGATTCATTAAAATCGATATTTTCATATGAATCTTAAATAATCTATTAACAATGAAATCGATTTGAATGGATTATTTATTTAATGTATTGATAATCATTTTCTATCTTCAAATTCAGATAATTAATTAATGGTAATTTTTCTTTTGATATTAATGAAAAATTCTTGAATTGTTTTCATAGATCAATATCCATAAAAACAAAGATTAAAATCATTATTAATTTTTTTTGAAGACTAAAAAATTCGCTTTAAATCTTTTCATAGGTTCATTTTATTTGAGTTGTTTAATCGGATTTATTCTCAAAATTTTATTTGTGAATATGTTTTTTATTTAGCGCTACGCTAATTTATAATTAATGAAAAATTTGAATAATCATTTCATTTTTTATCTTAAATTTTGTCTTTGCTCTATTGTTTATTCTCGAGATGCATTAGAACAACCGATTATAAACAAAATTGTCGATTATAAATGATTCATGTACTGGTTAACCAATTCTCATCTGACTTTCTTTATCTACAGGGTGTTCCAAAAGTCCGGTCGAAAAAAAAAATGTAAATATCATCATCATTGCTTAACTAAACTTCAAAGTTCTTTTGTCTGCTGAATAGAAGAATGTTCAAAGTTTTCTTTGACATAATTGGAAGTTTTCATATGAAAAGAAGTCAATGTGAAAAAATAATAAAACTTAAGAGGCACGTTTTCGGTATGTGTACCTACGATAGTGAGTAAACACTATTGAGCTGTTTGTAATTGAAAAAAAATCTTTGCTAAAAGTCTACTACGTCTCATTTTGTAGAGCTCAGCTTGTTCTATAATTCCACATATTTAACCGCTTTGCTTTACTTAAAGTTATATCACAAGTAAATCATTTTTCTAAATCAACGTTTCCTGTACCCTCTGGATTCTATGACAGCCTCCTAAAACTTTTTACAGACTACGAATCCATTTAGCTCCATAGGGCTATCATCTTTGGATGGATCTGCATTAGTATTTTTTCATTTTATTATTTAATTGTATCTGAAAAACACTTTTATTACATCTTTTGCACTTTCTTAAATGCTAGTATGAAAAATCCGCCGTTGGAGATATCCATACTATCCAGTTATGTTTGAGCAAAACCAAATAATAATTTTTTTATGTGAAAGAGGAACTCATCTACATTATTTCAATATTAGAAAATATTTATATCTCCTTGAAACAGGTTTGCAGTACCTTATTTATTAAAAAATGTTGCAAAAAACCTGAATCTCATCATAATAAACCTGATAGTTTTTTTACAAGCCTCAACAAAAATTTCCAAGCAAACCAAAAAACACTTTGAACATTCCTCTGTCCAACAGGAAAATGAACCTTGAAGTTTAGTTAAGCAATGATGAAGATATTTATATTTTTTTTTTCGACCGGACTTTTGGAAGACCCTGTATATGAATTTTAAAATATTTTTTCACATTAATCGATATCCTAATGTAATTGCGTTATTTCTATTCGAAACAATTCATATATCAATTCCATATTTATTATACTTTAATCTAAAACCAGATAATTCCAGAAATATTAGATTTAATTTGATTAAACTAGTTCAAGATTCATGAACTGATAAAAATAGATTTTTTAATTTTAATTAATTTTTAATCAGAAAAAAATCAGTTAAAATGAAATGTTCTTGAATTTTTTTTGCATGAGTTGTAAATCATCAATTGATTCTAACTTGTTTTAGATTTCTACCGATGATTAAATCTATAAAATAATGATGCAAACTGATGTTTTTCAGCAGATCTCTATCAGTTGAAAAAAAAATACTCATTGATGAGTTAACTATGGATAATACAATTAATATCTACCTAATAGCTTTAGATCAACAAAATTATTGAGCAAAAAGCAATCCGAGGAGGATTCAGGAAACCAAATACATGTGATGAGTAAATTATCTTCAGAGATTATTTTTATATATTAGTGCAGATGGATCCTTTAGTATTTCAATGACGCAGAATGATCGTGTATCAACGTTCAAAAATATTCTTTATTGAGACATTCACTGTCTTATTGCATTGAATGACAATGAAATAATGCTACGCGTTTTCTTGTTTACAATGTCAATACAATAAGAAGTCAAAGGTTTTTTCCAACTTTGAAAGAAAAAAAAACCAAAAGTAAATATTGATCATTCACCACACATCATACATAAATTCTATTTGCCTTGATAATAAGTATTCAAAAATACGCATGCAATGCGCAGCATTGACAGAACAGAAATAAAGTAACTACTATATATTGTGTCTAAAAGTACACATGTTTTTCAGAACTGTGGCAGAGAAAGCAAGTGAAACATATAGAAACATCAGGAGGAACATATTAAATTTCATGTTACTTTTTTCAGATATAGATTCTTCAAATATATTCTATTTGTTGGATAAAACTGTGCTTACGAGTGGTCTCTCTATGCAACAAAGTTTCGAGCATATTACTAGTTTCAATATTGAAAAAAGTAAGTGAAGAAAAGGGAACCTTTAAGTAATCAATCGTGTCATATGAAGTGTTGGAAAAAAGTTCAAGAATAAATAAAATGTGTTGATATTGATCATGCTTTGTTCAAAACAATAAGAATAATTCTGTTATTAAGGATAATACTATTTCAAAGAGAAGACTGTAGCAGTTAAAATGAAATGATCTACTTAGGAAATAGATAGTGACATTAAGATATCTTCATTTCCAATAACAGATGTCACTGTATGACGCCAACCTTTCTACTCTCTTCATCATTAAGTTTGCTCATCCTCTTTGATGTTTTATTATTATAATTATAATAAAAATTATTATCATTATTATGACTACTATATATAGTCGTTATTAATTACATATTTTCATTTCTTTAAAAAAACGAAACCTATTAACAACTATATAAATAGACTTTATTCATAAATCAAAAAGGCAAGATACGGTAGGCATTTTATGACAATTCTCTTATTCTTAAGCAGGGGAAAATTCCAAGTTAACTTACCATTTAACCTATATAATTAAGAGAAACTGAAAACAAAGATATATACTCAATCGAGAGTCTCACGATCTTGAAAATGTAAAGTCTGAGACTCATAAGATTTTCATCAATAAAGATAGGTTTTTTTCTAGTTTTGTAACACAAACTTTAGACGAAAGTATGAAGTTGAAAAGAGCGCCATAAAATATATTAAATCAATTAATTGGGAATAGAGTAAAGTTTGTTTTCATGGGTATTGATAAATTTTTCTTTTGTAGTAAAGTCAATTCATTTTATTTTTCAGAACTGTTTGTGTCTAACTGTGAGACTCTCCAATAGTCTTTGTCATAGAGTCTGATACAACAGAAAATTCTCAACAAAACGATGTGTTTTAACAATGCCAAAACCAACATCCAAAAACAGTCTGAAAAATCTTTCTAGATTTATGAGGAAGGTAGTTTATTGCCAGCACAAATTCACTGTTGTTGTTAAAATATTATGCATTTCTTTGAAAAAGTCATTAGATTCATTTCGAATTTTCGTGTTTGATAATCTTAAATTAAATCATTTTGTGGAGAATTTTGAGCTCTATCTGAGTCAATGACTCAAATAATTAGATAGTCTCAAGGTTAGACAGAAATGATTCTGACAATAAAATGAACTGGTTTTACTACAACAGAAAAATTTATTAATGCAGCAGTTTTTCCAGCAAAGAGTATTGAGGTGTAACACGCAATAACCTTGGAAACTTTTCCTTACTTCCTAGTTGAACCGAAACGTGTTTTTTTTTTGCGTTCTGCCAAACGAAAAACATTGTTTCTTTGTAAAACAAAATTGAGACGTCTCTTTCTCTATCTCTCAATGTTAGTTGCTTCGAGACATCACTTCAACAAAGCAAATGAAAAATAATTTTGAACAACATTCAAATAACTAATCCAATATAATTCATGGCATTCTTTTCAACTCTATACTTTCATCTAAATTTTGTGTTATAAAACTAAGAAAAAGTTTAATTTTTCTATGGAAACCTAGAAATTTCAGTTTACTTTTTTAAGATACCTTAGAATCACTATCTTTTTTTTTCAAAAATAAATCAGTAAATCTTGACGGTCACACACTTCTCTTTCAAATAGTATTGTTCCCTAACAACAGAATTGTTACTTATTGTTTTAAAAAAAGCACGATCAATAATGAACACACTTTGTTTATTCTTGAACTTTTTTCATCAATTTATAACATATATATAGATATATGATGTACAAACTACTTCGTTTATAAGAAACTTTTATAAATCTCAATCATTTTGAAATAAAATGATATTGTTTTTATGAACGTTTTCATTACCAATTTTGACTGTTTAACAGCAAAAGTTCATTTTGATGTTTGAAAATTTTTGTGAATATTTTACAGAACAATCTCCTGTATTTTACTCACTGTATTCAAAAAACAAATCATATCGCGAGAAACTGTTCTTGAATGTTTTTTTTTTTGAAAAAACATGTGTCTTGAAAACAACGACCTGTAACATTTACAACAAGAAACTTAATCATCATACTTGACACTATTAAAGTGAGAAAAAAAAACTAAAGCAATTTTTCTTTCTATACGCTTCATATAAGATTTATTTTTGATACAAATATAGAAAAAAAAAGGTAATTATTGTCCACAAAGATATTTACGTTTTATTAGTCGCATCGGGCTTGATGTAGTAATATATGTTCGAAAGAAAAAAAACATTTCTTTCATGCTTCATATTAATTTCGCTTTCTCGACTACTGTACAACTAACTATCGGCCATTTTTTTAAATGATTCTTCTATAAACTGATGTTTTTCGTTTTCTCTATTCGAAAAACAGTTTGTTTACAAAGAGAAAAGGTCTAAATAAAAGCAGATCTGATGACATTTCAACAAATAACATTACTAAATCTATTTTATCCAGGTTGAATAATTGAACAAATTTTGCGATCAAATCGTAATTTTTAATTATATATTCGAATCTGTATCAGAAGACGAAAGTTTTCTTTACAATTGAACGAGCTCAAATGCACACAATAACCAATTCAAATTAAACAATAACAATTTTCGTGGAATTGACCTTCAAAGTTGAAATTAATATATAATAGTAAGCAAATATATATAACCACTGTGATTGAATACGTTTCTATTTGATCTGCATTTAATCCAATCAATGATTTTAGTCTTAAGTAATTTTTAATCGTGATCAGTATTCATTTCTATACGTACAGTAAAGAAATAGTAGCTTGTTTTCTATATATTATATGAAAATAACCAGTCGTATTACTTACGTACACAAGACACTTCAACGGGAACAAAGTTTTGTTTAGAATAAAAATTGAAGAAAATGCCAGTAGCTAATATGAAACAACTACATTTTATACTTTTATATAAAGTATTTCAGACTTTGTTCACACTTTTCTGTTTACTTACAGGAGAAAATATCGAAAAAATTTAAATGGAAACCGTAGCGTCAATATTCACAGCAATGGATAATATTATTCAACGAGCAAATGAGGTGAAAGTATGTCAAGATCATGTGCAACTGATAATAAATAGTTTAACTCATCTTCGACGTGGATTGAATGACTTAGTTACACCATTAGATGAAAGTCATTCACAAGAAGATCTTGCACAAATACTAAAAGCTATCAATGAAGTTATTACTAGTTGTAGTGAAAATGAAAATTATCTTAATGGAGTCACTTATCAAGATCTCGAATCTGTACTGCTTCGTCTTCATTCTCGACTAGTTCAACACGAAGCTAATATAACAGGTGACTATGAAACGAAAGTCCAAATACTTAGCAACGCGTGCCAAAAGCAGCAGCTTCTTCGTCAAGAGTCTTTTGATGAGACGATGAGGCAAAAATTAGAAGCTATTGAGCAATGTACTAAGAAAAACATCATAGAGAAACTTCGTCTCTTACGTGAAAAACATCTCAAAACGATCGAATCCTATCTTCGTACTTCTATTGAATTGCATAAAAGTGAATCTCCTACTGGTCTCACTGGTGATATTGTTGCTAAAGTTACTCATAATTCCTATCAAATCTCTTACAAAGAACGAATGACATTAGAACATAAATGGCGATCATGTAAACTTCCTCTTTCACGTACATTCATTCAACTCATACCTGATAAATCTACATCATTCGAAAGAAATGAATTACAACGATTGCTAATGGAAAATGAAACCAATATATTACACGATACACACAGTAGAAAAGAAATATCTAAAGGAATATGGAAACGACTAGTATCAACTCCCTACATGATATCAATGGTTGAAAAAGATCCCTATTCGAAAGAAGACAATGTCACTCTAGAAAATATAATTCGATCGAAACGTTGGATTGTTATTTTGGGTGATCCAGGAAGTGGAAAAACAAGTTTTGCTCGATGGCTCGTTCATCATCTTGCTCAGACGCTACTTCTCAATGGACCAGATTCAACTGATTATGGTCCTCTTCGTATACCAATTCTAATTCGTATTGGTGAATTTGCCGAAATATTGAAAGAACAACCATCACTTAATTTATTTGATTATATTGGAAAACATAAATGGACGGGCAAATCAATAGTTGATGACTTATCGATTTCTTCTGATAATGTATCAAATGCTCTTCAAGATTATATTAAACAAGGTCAAGCTTTAATTATACTTGATGGCCTTAATGAAATTCCCATGTCAAATCAACGTTTAAAAATCATTAATATTGTTGAAAACTTTGTTGATACTTATGTTCAGACACCCACAGATATTTCTATATTTGACAATGTATATTTGAACAAGTTATTTGATGATCCATCTCGATTAGGAGGTAATCAATTGATCATTACAAGTCGTATAGCCAGTTATCATGCTGCTCCATTAACTGGTCAATTTGCTCATTACACAATTAAACCCATGAATATAGAACATATTAAAGATTTTGTTGATTATTGGTTTTTTCGTGTGCATCAACGTGTAATTGAAAGTTTAGGTCTTCCATTAGTTAATCAAGGAGAGATTCATAGTGAAGCGCTGAAGAAAGAATTAGAAACAACTAAAAATGTTGCTCTTCTTGATATGGCTTCAAATTCTGGTTTACTATCATCTATTTGTACCATATGTTTTAGTCAATTAAATGGTTCATCTTTACCTACTCAACGGATTCTTCTATATGAATTAGTTATCAAATCAGTCTTAAATTTATGTCATAGTACAATACCAACTATTGACACACCAAAATTGATTCGAATTCTGACTGATATTGCTTATTATATTCATCAAAATTCAACATCGAATTGTATTGACAAGGAAGAAATAAAAGAAATCTGTGTTCAAACAATCCAAGCTTCCATAAATAAAACATTACTAACGACAGAAGACATGTATGATATTGAAAGACAGGCATCTGAAATGGCACAAGTTATTCGTGATGATGTTGGTATATTAACTTATCGAGGTGAATCACTCTATGGTTTTCTTCATTCAATATTTCAAGAATACTTTACTTGCTTGAAACTCATTGAGGTAGATAAACCTAGACAAAGGAGATTGACTACTGATGAATTGGATCGAAACAAAAAAATTCAACTTATCGCTCAATTATTATGTCGTCACACAGCTGATCTACGATTTCGAGTACCAATTACACTTGCTTTCGGAAAAATTAGTTCTTCTTGGCCTCAAAATGATTTTAACGATCTCTGTCACGAATTTATACATGCTCAAGACAAAGATTATTCTCTGCTACCACTTGGTGCTTATATATTAATTAATTGTGTCAATGATTTTGTTAATTATCCTTCAAATGATATTTTGTTCAATGCTTTAGATCGTTTAATAATCGCAGCTAGTCAACATAAATGGTCGATTGTTTGTCCGTTTCTATTCGATCAAATTACAAATACATTGAGAAAATATCCACATGACATTATTTCATTATGGATTAATAAATTATTATCTCAATCTTCTCGACATGATATTCAAATAATATTGACTCTTTGTCATCTCATCGAAGGAAAACCTCATGAATTTAAAAATATTGAATGGTTAGATCAATCATCTTGTTCAATACTTCAATCCTTGTCAATATTTGATAATGAAAATAATGAATTTGCTATTGATAGACTATTAGTTAAAATTGCTTTCTCAAATCATCAATTATTGCCTTCCAATTCAAATACTTTCAAAGAATTCTTACTTGATAAAAATATCGAAATGACTTCAATTCCTATGGTCCTCTTTCCTTTAATCATTGCTTTATATGGTGGCTTAAAACGAGATGATCAAACTGTTGTCTTCAATCCGTCTCATATTCATCGAGAATCAACTGCATTAACACCGATTTTAATAAATTTCTTTTCCAGAAAAGGTCATGAAAAACAAGATCAAGGTTTAAAAAAATTAAAACAAGAATGTATAAAATCGTTCGCAATGAGAATGGAAAATCATGATGAATCTTCAGAAGCAGTTGATTTGTGCATTGCAACAATATGCTTTTATAATATTGATTATGTACAAGATAATTTGAAAATAATTTCCAATTCTCTTTTACGTATGAGTATGAATAGATTAAAATATATTTCAATGATCTTACGTCAATTTTATTTTACCGCTGATGACAATGATCGATCTATGGAAAATGAAACCACAAAATTTATTTCAACTATTATCGAAAAATTTCAGTATGTTGAATCAGCAAGAAGTAATTTTCTGGATTTGTTAGATTCATTGAGAAGTAGTGTAGCTCGCTTGCGATGTTCTTCAACATCAATTTTGTTGGAAGGAGAATCAAGACCTGATAAACGAGTAACATTACATTTACCTAATTCTCTTCGACAAGAAGGTAAGTTGCTCAATGGTCTTTTATCCACAGATGTACAATTTTATTCCGATCGAAAATCTTGCTCAATACTTCATCATTTCACCAAACTTTTCTGGCCATTAGAACATAATGATGAGCTCGATACACAATACAGAATGGCAGTTGCTCTGAATGAAATACCAGAATATTTACACTTTCGCAATGATGAAGATATTTTATTTCCATTAACATTTGTTCCTTCACATTTACGAAATTTGTATGTTCGATTGTTGAAAGGAAAATTTATTATGATCAATTCAAAAGACTCTATACTCAATAATAGACAACATCTTTATTTTGGTCACATTTTAATAGAATGTTTGATATTTTTATCAAATGCATCATGTAAGAGATTGTCTATTCAAGGCGCCTTAATCACACTGTTACCTTGGCTTCGAATGCAGCAATTGGAAAACTTTGGCAGTAGTCTTTTGTGGAAGTTATCTATAAAAGATTCTGATGCTTTGGGCAATTTTGAAATACAAAAACAACGTTCAATGAATTATGAAACTGGTCAATATACAGATACAGATGAGAATCCTTTTTATGGAACTGATCTAATAGAGGAACAGCAAAAAACAATAATCCGAGATAATACTGAACAAGAATATGAAAGACTTCAAAATGCTTCAATTGAAAATGATAAATCAAATATAAAACTTTATTCTGCATCAATCTCTTTGGCACATGTTTGTCATTGGACTGAAGAAGAAAGAAAATTATCTTTATTAGAACAGAGTATATATGGAGCTATGTTAATTCAGAACAAACTTGCTCGTCTTGATGCATTATGTGTAATTGCTTTTTACTCTTATTCCGATTATGATCGAATTAAAGTAGGTGGAAATAGATCTTTACAAAAAGAAATTGACCATCAGTTCAATGAAATTTATCCAAATCTACCTCTTCTATTACAAACAGCTATTTTCATTCGATGTTTACCTTTACTACAACATTCACAAGCGATTGATGATTGTCTTCAAAATCTCTTTGATAAATTTGCCGATACAGATCTACGAGATCAACAAGCAGTCATTGAAGCATTGTTACCATATATGCAATTAAACTATACTTTTTCGTCGATTACAAATTGTTTCTCACATAGTTTACAAGACCAGAACAGAACAATAAATAATAAATCTTCTTTGTTGAAGAAATATTTTAATATTGATCCACATGAAAATTTATCTTTTTCATTATTTATTTGTAATTTATATCTTATGGAATTAGCTAAGGATTTTCACGAATGTATTAAAATGGATAATCGTCAATATATCATTGATGAATCAATTACAACAAAGTTGTTTCAATTTGAAAATTGTATCCTGACAGAAGCACAAGCATTAGCAATAACTAATATTTTTTCATTCAATTCATTAACAGATCAATCTAAGCAGTTAGACAAACTTCGAATTATTTTAAGCAATGCTCTTCATCGTATGAATTGGATAGAATTTAAAGCATGTCGTTTGTTAGAATCGTGGCTAAAATGGAAAGATTCAAATGAATTATCTTCATTTGCGTATCATGCTGCACTTCTTCTAATTAATTCTGATTTATGGTCTGTCGAAGCTACAACAATTGTATGTGATATTTTATGTAGTGACAATGATCGTTTTCGTCAGAGAGCTGAAATTATGTTACGATCATCAAGTGACAATAATGTTCGAACTAGTTCGAAATTGGGTATTGATATTTTATTAGCTTTAGTTAAGAAAAAAGTTCATTATCAATTAACTTCAGCATCGGCCAAACTTACGTTAAATAGATTACTCGGAAGTATAATTCTAGATATTCAATCTCATCTAGAAACATTACTTTGGCTTGAAAGATATAGAATTCATGCCTTAACTAATAAAGAATATTCCTTCAATACATCAAGATCGAGAAGAAATACTTATATAACTTCGTTTTTTTCAACCGACGTAGCAATAGATGCATGTTCCTATGTTAATATGTTCCAAATGTCTGGTGATGTGATAATATATATGTGTGATATGATTGCATCGAATTTATTTTCATTCTGGGAAATTGATGGAGATACAACATCAAATGCGGTTAATGAAAGTCATACTCGATTTGTTGTTTCAGTAGTTTCGACTTTACATAATTTACTGAACAATACTAGTGAAACACGACAAGTAGCAGTTGATGCTCTTACGAATTTATTCGAAATATCTGACAACAATGAAATTCGTCAAGCAGTAGCATATTCTCTTGGTTATGTATGTAATGAACAAACATATAAAGGTTTGCTTGAAAAAATTATATTGGTAAGGAGCAGCTTATGTCAAGAGACTTCTACCTATTCTAATAATGTTTTGAGTGCACTAATATCAAGTTATTCCTATTGTGTATCTATAAATAAGATCGCATTTGATCAAGATGATTTAGATTTATTTTCTACTATGCTACAACATCACTCACAGGATATTTCAAAAGCTGTTCGTACTGGATTTGGGCGTGTTCTGCAAGATACGTCATTTCTATTTGCAATGCTTCGCTTTGATTATATTCAATGTTATCATGCATTGATCGAATCGACTGCATGCTTATATCTTTACGATGTTCAACAAAATAGTGAAAATGCTACTGCAAAGTTTATTGAAGAACATCCCACTGTTTTGCCAATCTTTATCGTCGAGTTATATAATAGTATTCGACAATTTACTACTAAAGTATCACCTATGGGAGATACAGATTATGAATTAGCTTACGGATATCCTCAATATGTGAAAATCGCTAGTTTAATCGCTATACAAATGCCGACAGAATTTTGTGCTTTTATCAAAGATTGGCGCGATGGAGATAATTTAAAACGTGCATTGTTTTATACTAGTAAACAACATAATTTTCCACAACGTGCTGCTTGTTTAACTATTCTATCAATATTAGGCGAGTTGACAGTCGAGTTATGTGAGATGTTCATTGAAGCTGTACACGACGATCCATATATTCAGAATAATTGTTATAAATGCATAACACGTATTAATTCTATTAAAGATGAAAATGTTGTTTTAAATTTTTTATTTTCTTATTTGAAATCAAAGTCAATGAATGTTCGATATATTACAGCTAAAATACTTCTTCATCTTTCTCAATCATCTCTTATTTCATCTAAACAAGTTGACACAATATTGAATGATCTTATGTTAGATCCGAATTCAAATGAAGATCTATGGTTAATTGAAGAGAAAGATGTTTTATTGACAAAATGTGAATATTACTATGCTGGTCCATTGAAAGATGTTATTTATTCACTTTTGATTCAAAATGTAACTGGAGATAAAAATGATAATATTCGAAGAAATGAATACAATGATATTGATTTGAATTTCATTGAATCTGAAAAAGTATCCCGTTTCGCTTCATGTCTATATGAGGCAAGAACTTAAGAAAGCGTCGACTAAAGAAAATAAAACAAATAATTTACTTCCTTACAATGATAATTATACGCAAGACTTCTTTTTTCTTTGAACATAAGTTTGATGAAGAAAAATACAAAAAAATATATTTATTTTCTGAACAAATTTTTTTTTTTCTATATATAAACTAGAAATAAATATTTTTTTAGTATTAAAAAGTATCTTTTGGATTTATACGAAATAAAATGTACTGATCGGAATACTAACTAACGACAGCGAATCTATGTATGACAAACAATATTTTGATGAGGATCTACAGGATGAAGTTTCATATTTGATTTGATATCATCATCTGCATAATCAAATCATGACGAATGACTTCAATCATCGCGCCCAGTCAAACGTCAATGTCGAAAACACGCGTTGCCATACGAGAAAATTTATGAATCTGGCGTGTACTTGCAGGATATTTTTAATTCCCTCGAGTTTGTGCAGAGACACGCAGATTTCTTGTAAAATATTCGAATCTTGTATGTAAACGCAAGGCAATGGCACTTGCACAGACATGCGTGACAGAATTACATGCATGTGAACACAGGCTTACAGGCTTTTTAAGAAAACATGCAGAATTTCGTGTTTGCATTTGCTCGCCAGCTGTGTTCTTGCAAATTTACGCAAGAAATATTATTCCCATGTAAACACAGCAGTTTTACCTGTGTGTGCATGCATTCCAAGTGTGGTCTTGTCAAGTTTTGTATATAAGTGCATGGAAAAAGATATCTTCAGACACATATGAGCACATGCAATATGTGGCAAAAATAGTTCTTTAGTTTTTATGCTCGCGAACTTACGAAAAATGTATAATCTGAAAAGTTCATGGAGTACGCATGTTTATGCTTTATTTAACATATGTGAATGAAGATATATATATATATTATTTTCTGAATAATATGTATTTAGTGTTTAATGCAACTCATGTATGCACAATATTCTTTATTTTAATTAGATTAGTAAATTGAAAAGAAACTGTAAAGTTATCTCACAATGATGCGAAAAAATAAGAAAAAAGAATTACGAGAGTTATTACTTTTACAAGTATAAGCTGATGGTTTTCCATTCAAATCACATGCCAACCAAGCAATAAAAATTATAAGTTTCCGCACATAGGGAGAACGTGAGACTTGTTTCAATGACATCAAGTTAAATAAAAAAATGACTTGTTCATTTTCATCTCGAATAACGATTAAAATACATCCAATGTGTTGTTATTCATTTTTCTGGTGAATGAAATACAAAAATCATCTCTCACTTGTTCTTTACCATCGTATGCATGGTAATGAATAGTGCCAGCTAAAGCACATTTAAAGAATCGTGCTCCCCTTAATTGATTAAATATGGTGAGATGAGGAAAAAGACTATCATATGGATGATATATTTTTGTACTCTTGAAAAAACGTTTAAGGTGTAAATAATGTTAAATTTCAGGTTAAAATAATAATTTAAGCATAGTTTTGCTTATAGATCGATAAAAATATGATAAAATGCTACTATCACAATGCATGCCTTATAGAAAGACTTGACGTTCTTTTTTTATATGTTCAAGGAAAACAGCACTTAAATGTTCGTGCATGTAAGAATCTTTGATTTGCATGAGCTTGCGTGTTCTATCATGAATCAATAACATTCTTTTCTTGATACTAATGAATATCAATTAATGGTCGAGTGGTAAGAATGTTCGTTTGTTAATATAATATGTCAACTTCGAATCCTTATGTAAGTATTATCTTTCATATATCGCATGCGTGTACATACCTGAAAAATAAGTATTTCATGCGTGTACATGATAGCATACCACATACATGATATCAGGCATTTTTAAACCCTTTTCTGCTGAACTTGCGTGATCATGCAAAAGCTATACTCGCGGAAACTTGCGTGTAAACATTCCTAAGTTTTGCGTGCACACGCGTGCAAAGTTATAGCAACACATGCGTGGACAAGAACTCATTATCGTGCATTTACATGCATGTTTTCTAAAACCATGTTTGACTGGGGCGTTGGATGGTTTTTATAATTTATTTCAGATTAAAATATGGTAGGTAATATCACAATGAATAACATTCTTTTGAACAAAATTTCATACTTCAATATATATCCAACCGAAATGATGATATAGTGATAATATTTTAGGAAAATTCATATTACTAATTTAACAGTATATGATAAAATACAAAAAAAAACATCTTTTGAACTTTAAGTAGATTCACAATATACAGTACTCCACAAAAGTCTCCAGCCCTCTGGATCTTGATATCCATGAGGTTCCATGAGCTGAAACATTGCAGAAGTACCATCCTTGGTGCACCCTGATCGTCGACACAAATTGGAGATTGTAAAACGTCTCCGTATTTCATGAAGCGTAAAATTTCATAGGGTTGACGTAACTTGTGTCTTCGCTAGAGGCTAAAGAATATTTGGCTGTGTTACCCACCAACGTGCAGCTAGCCACTGAGGCTTTAAGCCCAGAAAATATGAGTCGATTTAGTTTAGTTTTAAGAGAATGCCAATCATTTTACTGCTGAACTCATCTTTTCAGAATTCTCATATCATCTGTCTGAATAGCTGAACTCGTCGAAAATACAATATTTCAAGGCAAAATTTTTCCCAGACACTTCTTAGCTTATGTTCTATGTGTTTTACAATTTTTCAGCCGATTATGTTGTCATAACGAAAAATGGTGCATATGTTGATATCGTTCAGAACAAGGCTCTAAACTGTCATAATACAAGAGTGAATTACTTGAAAATTTTACCATGAGAAGAGTAAAATCTGAGCTTCATTTCTGTGTCCAAATATTGAATTTTTTATGCTTGTCTGCTTCGTAACAGTATGAAATTTGCCTAAGTCAATTTTTCTTATCGTCGACGATAAAATATCCGTTTCTTTATAGGTAGAATTCTTTTACTACAAATGCCTCTGAACTACTGTTTGTGTAGGCGATCAGAATGCACCAAGAACAGTATTCCTGCAAAGTTTTAGCTCTCGGAACTTTATAGGTTCCAAAATTCAGGGGGCCGAAGACTTTTGTGGAGTACTGTATGTTGACACAAAGACTAGCTAGTTATATTTCATTCAATTCTATAAAGACAAATGCATAATTTGCTTGATTTTAATTCAAACATAAACTTTGAAGATGAAGAAATTTTTAGAAACAAATGTGAGAAGATCTGTAAACTTGCTGAATCTCTTTATTTTGTAGTCTCATATCGAAGAGTCAAGACTGATAGATTCAATGAACTGATCAAATAGACATGATTTTAATGGAACTCACATATTAAAATGTGAGTGTAATTTTCTATTGAAGTTGTTCATGTCCCCCGCCCCCAGCACAAACAGTTCTCTGTAGTTACCCATGGATACATCGTAGAAACGATTACTACGTTGATTACTATTGAATAGAAAAAACAATATTTAATTCTCATTTAATACATTTTATTTGACTTGTTTTAGTTGCTAAATTATATTTTAGCTTATCTAAAGTATATGAGTTTCATATTTTAATGCTTTTGAAACTGCACTGAAATCTTTTTTCTTTTTACTTTGATAATATACTTATATATTTCTAAAGACAATTAAACACTCTCAAAAATCAAAATAACGACAAAAAAAGAAAGAATCTGTAATTATTTTTTTATTTTGACGGAAGAGGTTAAACAGACATCACATTTGTTTGCTTTGTTAATTTGATTGTCAATTGAAAAAAAAAAGAATCATACTAATTAGTCTTGTAAATCTTATTCATTAATAATCAAATTATAATTCGATCATATTAAAGAGTTTATGCAATATGTCTTTCATGAGACAGCGGTATTCTGGTACAGTTGACTCGAACCAAGTGTTGAAAACAAAATTTATCTTTATTCTCATAAACTAAAGAAACTATACTTGATCACAATTAACTCTGAGAAGAATAATTACGGAAATATGCATAGAATAATTTATTGTATAGAGATTGATGAACATATTTGATGATTGCATTGCTAACTATATCTAATAAATTTAACAATTGAAAGAAAAACTACTTTATAATTTCTTATCTTTATTCCATATGAAGAGTACTCATATGTTTAAAAATCTTGATATTATACGTGTCTTTCATACGTTGAATGAAATGACCTTTTTATATTTTAAATTGATAATTCATCAACAGTTTGAATATATTTTTTTGTTAATCTGTTCATATCTGGCGTCGTAGTGTTCTCTATGAAGTTGACATTTCATTAACCTATACTTGACAATAAAGAATAAAAGCTTTCAAGGCAATGTCATTTCTTGAAATTATCTTCAGATTTAAAATAAAAATTATTAATTTGTCTATTTAATATATATACTAATAACTAACTTAACATGTTCATTCTTGTATAAAATGATGGATATACCGCTGAAGATTCTAGTAAATGTTCTATGTTGACATAAAATAATGAACATAATTATTATAAAAAATAAACGAGAAAAAAAAATGAATAATTATCAACAGTACTTCTATTTTCATCTGTATTTGACACATAGTTTGCATATATTTTTCTTCTTCGTTATGATTTAACATTTGTTTAAAAAAAATGTCAGGTGAAGACAACAGTTCTTATGATGATACAACGGTATTACATTCTGAAATCGCCATTCCTTATCTAGTTCGTTTTTGGATTATTCTTCTCTTTTACATTCCATCAATCATATGTTCTTTGTTCGTTTTTTATCATTTTATTATCAATCGAACATTACGTCAAGCTTTACATAATCATGTTATTTTTCTTCTTCTTTTCATCAATCTTATTGTACAACTAACAAGTATTCCATGGATTCTTAATTATTATCGTTTGGGAAATGTTTGGCCACAAAATCCTTTATTTTGTCTTACATGGATTTTTATTGATGAAGCTTTATATATTACAACAACAATTCTATTTGCTTGGGCAACTATTGAACGTCATATTCTCATATTTCATGATCAATTAGTATCAACAAAATATAAATTTATTTTCTTTCATTATTTACCAATAGTCATAATTCTTCTTTATTGCATTTGTTACAATATTATTGCAATTATTCTTCCACCATGTGAAAATAAATTTGATTATACTCAACTTGTATGTGGTTATCCTCTTTGTTATTATGAATTTCCATTCGTAGCGACATGGGATGTTGTAGTTAATGATATTATACCTACAATAATAATTATTTTCTCTAGTATTGCTCTTCTTTTACGTGTTGTCTATCAAAAATATCGAATGCGTCGACCAATTCGTTGGCGAAATCATCGAAAAATGACGATTCAGTTAATATCAATTTCAGTTTTGTATCTTATTTTATATATACCAAAGATGTTAATGGAATTCATTTATATTTGTGGCGTTTCTGAAGACTTTGGTGCCGATTTTATGTCATATGCCGAATTTCTTGCATATTATGGAATTGTTTTTTTACCGTTTGTATGTACTGGATCAATGCCTGAGCTTAAAAGTAGTATTAAGAAAATATTTCCATATTGGCAACAACAAACAAGAATAGTTGGTCCTCAAACAATCCGATTGTCGCGTCGTGCAGTTGATCCACATTTAAAAGCAACAACTATTGTTCCATGATCATTATTGTGTTGTGTAATAAATAAAATCTACAGCTTATTTTCAGAATATTTTTATCAATAACATGAGTAATGATATTCATGAAAATGATTTAAAAGAACTCAGATATCACATGATCGTTTCTATAATACATATAAACTTTGACTGTGCTATTCTTTTCGCTGATTCCAATCAAGTTAATAGACAAATTTGTTGCTCAGATTATTATCAAAAGTTTTAGAACAGAAGAATTTTGACGTACTCTCTCTTGAATGTTGATGATAAAAGTGAAACAAAAAAAACAACGTGTTGTTGTCTTTTTATCGTGACCATATTCAGTAAAAGCCAGATTCTCTGTTGCGATCGGCGATATATGAATGCGAAGTATTTATTTATATATATCTTTCGAACACAATTTTATCAAATGCGATTTGAATATATCACTGAGTGTAAAAGACAATCCTTCACCAAAAATTGAAAACATGTCCGATTTTCTGCAAAAATTTCTAATACTTTCTGCCAAATTCTAAAAATCTTATGGTAAATTCTGGCAAAATCTTGGTTATTAAGCACAATCCGCCATTTTTCTGGCACAAAAACAATGAATTCAGCATTATTTGTTCAGCTGCTGTCAGAAAGTCGCATGAGACTCTTTCTGCCAAAATTTTTAGACTTTGTGCCGAATTTGTAGCCCCTCCCACTTTTCAAAACAATCGACAACTCTGATCAGAACTTTCAATTGGAACAGCAAATCGAACAATATCGATCTTCATCAAAGCTATATTTGGAAAACCATAAGTTAACCGATAGTGATATGGAAATTATAGTAAAAAAAAAAGCAATTATCAATAAACAATGGAAAAATTATTGTTGTATCATCAAACAAAATTATATCAGAAGATGTTTCAGTGCCAGCTGCCTCATCACGTTATTAACACAATATTGGAAGTATTTTCTGTCAAATGCAAAAGCTTGAAGAAGGCGTGGGTTTGCAGGAAGTTTTCTGTAACTGATATTTACTTAAAAAATGTTTTGTCAAGTCGTCGTATCTCATCCATGAACATGTAAACTATTTCAAAATATTTATAATTGTTGTGCATCAATGCAAGACAATACCACATACATAAACGAGCATATCGTAAACACATGCATGAAAATACAACTTTTAAATTTTTAATAAAAACATGAAAAATGAAGAATGACTTGTATCCTTGAAAATAATTGCATATAACATTTTTGCGTGTTTATGCAAGATATATGCCTCGTATGTAAATGTCAAAGCGTTATTGGCATGTACTTACAAGATTATTGGAATTTTGCTCAATTGTGCATGTCAATGAAAAACGTTCGTATTTACGGAAATTATTAGCAAATCAATTCTGCGTCGGCATGCAACGTTCTGTCCTTGTGTAGTGCACATACTACTCCATGTAAGAATTTAGTTTTTTTCACTCAGTGTTTATTAATTTATTTCTCATTAAAATAAAATCATTCTTCTATATCCACACTATGTTGGTTCAAAGATCTTGTTCAAATTTTCGAATTCACCAATAGTTATTAGTATTCATGCTCACATGAGCCTATTAGTTATCTGATAATCATTATATTCTTCAGTTTTCATAGCATTTCTGATGTAAGTAACTGGTCGAATAGTGAAGAAGTGCGTCTTATTAAGTAAAGTACGTATGTACGAATCTTATAACTGAAAATAAACTCTTACGTGTCCATGTAGATTTACTACAAACAGAATATCGCATAAGTCTTAAGGCGCGACAAAATTATTTTATATGTAGACAGAGAATAACCTCTAACCGAATATTTACTATATGAACCTTCAGCATTTGTTTGAATCTTTCAAGTGACATAGTATTTGATGATATCTTCTATTTTAATAATATTAATATAAATATAAATATGAAAATGTCAGAAGAATTTCTTTGCAATCGATCAATAAGATATTTTATTAAAAAAGACCAAAAAAACTCTTATTATTAATTTGATTACACAAAAGTCTCATTTAACTATTAGACATTTGTTGTTCACCATCATTTATTAATTCGCTAAGTCTCTTAGATATTGTATCAATCATTACAGATTATTTTTGTCATTCTTTATTCAATCAAATCTTTATTTGTTTAAACTTTGTAATTATTCTTCCTATACTTTTTTCTTTCATATACTCTATACATTTTCAGTAGGTCATATTTCACCAAATTTAGCGTTACCTTTTTGAGGTAAAACTAAATTATTCAATAATTCATTAATAGCTCAAAATACATTCTTTGTTCTCTATTTTGAGTTTTGCGCGTGATGTTTCATATATTTTATTCATTTCAATATGGTTATAGAGTACATTGCTTCGTTGAGCATGTAATCAATGTATCGTTATAAGCGCCGAATAAGATAAGTAATTATTGTTTTTTACTACGCTATATTTTATGTCGGATTGTTCAGTACTTTTTTACTAAATCTTTGAAAGAAATTACGTTGATACTAGGTCTGAACAAAAGTTCTGGCAACATTAAAAAAAAAAAGAAAATAGAAAGATATTTTTCATTTTATTTTATGAAATGTTGAGGATAGTTGCCATGATTATTTGTATCAAGTTCAATTCTTTCTAACAATTTATTAAAAGTTTTTTTTGAACTCTTTTTCGAAAAAAATTTTAGCTACTTTGGATACCGCATGAATACATAATATTTCATTTATTTAATTAAATAAACTCCCCTCGATAGAGCTACTTAATCAAATATTGGGTANAGCTCGAGGGAGTTTTTCTTGCAACAGACTGAAGACAACCGTAAAAATAGAAATGATGGACCCTCAGTATGCTCATACTATAACTAAAACGAAGTACCTTGTTTTTTCTCTAGAGTTACACAACGTTCTTTAGCAGAAATCTTGGACCTTGGAAAAACTTGAACGAAAGGAATTTCAATCTGAAATTTCACGGTTTATCAGTTTATATAATCTTTAAATTGCTCTGAAATTTTCAGTCAAAAAGGATGGTTTGTTGTTGAGATATTTGACACAGAAAAAAATCGGCAATATTTTACAAAACAACTCACAAAATTCAGTTTCTCTTCAACATGCCGTATTTCCAAACGTAAATAACATTTGTTGCTGAAAATGTCAGGGCAATCTAAATATCGTATCAGCTATTTATGAGCAAAATTTTAAATCAAAATCTCTTTGTTTCGATTTTGTCTTGAAGCAGGATATCCCATAGAAAGAACATTTTCTTTATGATAGAGTCCTGAGTTAGTGAAATGGTTTAAAATACACGAGATGGTTTCATCAGATACCTTAGCACTATGTTTAACAATATCGCTTAAAAAAACCATAGCCACACCTCGCTTATATGAATAAAAAAAAACCTTCAAAAAAGAAAAGTGATGCTAAAAAAATGACGAGTGTCGTAAAAGGTTCATTGTTCGGTTTAAGAGTCACTTGAGAATTATATTTTCATCTCTGTTTGATCATTCAGGTCATGTAAGTTCAGAATAATGTTGGTTTTTCCATATAAACTCTTCTAGTGGAATTTATTGAAATTATTCTAATGTTCCTTAGAAGGAACATTGAGCTCTTAAGGGTTAAGTTCTCACTGAAATCTGAATTTGAAGAATATCTGTGCGCACATTTAGTTTATTTAGAAATATATACAATGAGTAAAACAGAAAGAGTAATGCTAATAGGAATATGACTGATAAGTAAAAGTAGTTTTATTTGATTATGATATTGACTGCCGATGTTTGTCTGTGTAGTTGCTTCAGTATCCAATGGTAAACTAGTATTAGTATTTTCCTGATTTGTATCATCTTGTCGGACATTGTTTGCCGTTGGTAAAACGGATACTCGTTTTTTATGTTCAATTGTTTCACAAATAATGATGACAACGACTATCCAGGCAGTCCAAAAAGAAACAATTGTAAGGAGAACAGTAGAATACTTGGCCATCACAGATATGATAATAAATAGCATTGGAAATGACAGACTAAAAATTAATAAACCAGTGATACGATGACTCCAATTAAAAATAAAACGAAATCGACTACGAGGATTGCAACGATATAGTGCTAACCATATTTGTATTATAACGCAGCATACAATTGTACCACCCAATATGGAATGAACAAATAAACATAGACCATAAACTCGAGGATTTACCCATTGACCACCAGCACGGACAATAATCAAAAAGAAGCCTAGAAGGATTGATAGAGAAGATATCGAAAGAAGAAGTCGATGTATTTGAAACCAAACAGCTTTGCCAAGTAATTGTCTACGAGACCCACAACGTAATGAACGTCCATAACGTGCCATAAAAATACCCGTGGAACCGAAGACCATCATAGCTAAAATCATACACATGCCATGAGCTTGTACTAGAGTGAAAGCCATTTGAATAAGACCACTAGTTTTGTTAATCTTTGCTGATAGATTTCACTTCACGTTGTTTACTTGATATATAAATAATGTTTTGATTTTCAGCTAGATTGACAAAGAAAAAAAAAGATTGATTCAGTGAATCAAGCTTGCACATGAATGACGCTAAAGATCTCATATAATACTATTTATATAGGGCTACTATTTAAAAGGTCAGTAGAATAAATGAAATGATCAGTAGATGAAAAAATTCGAAAAATCAGTAAATTCAATGAATGGTCAGTAAAATAATGATTGATCAGTGATCTACTGAAATGGTCAGCTATTAACGACGTAAATTTGTAATTAAATGAAATGATCAGTAAATAAAATTTATCACCAGTAATTTAAATGAAAAGGAAAGTGTATAAACTTAAATGCGCGATAGTATCACTCACATCTATTTTTTTTTCTGTTTTACTATGTTAGCGGATGATGGGTGGTATATGTTTTTCTCTTTGCTTCTGTAACTTTGACATCTGTCCAAAGTACATATGTTTCGTTTCTATTTGGAATTTTCCTCGATTTACTCAGCGATCGTACGTTTCCTCTATGAATTTTTTCATAACGCGATCGGAAATTACCACATAAAGGCACTATCTAATACCTATATAAACTCACGAATTTTTATAATAAACGATCATCATCAAGCGAACAAAACAATAGACTCACAGATGTGTGGAAATTGACATTGATTCACATTGGAAAACATTCACATGTAACTATTCAGCGTTTATTAAAAAATATATATGTAAACACGTTGTCGGTATGAGTATACGGTTAAAATATTGCAAAACACCACCACCAGAAAAGACAGTTTCGATTGGCGAAAAGAGAAAACGTGGTCGACCAACAAGAGCTAAACCCGCTCTGTTGGTGCAATAATTTAATGATCGTTTTCTTTATTAATACTAATTCACAAATGTCTTATTTAACATTTCATCAGATTTCTTGTTATATTTTCTAAAATTCTTTCTTTACATTTCTCTTTCTTCGACTAGAGTATACTTTATACCGACAAAAGATGTTTTTCAACTGATCAAAACTATATTTATTACTGACCAAATTTCTCGTTTCTACTGATATAAACGATATTTTTCTACTGTCACTTATACGTAATAAACTGACCACTTGCTAATTATTTACTGATATTTTTAATACTGACAAATCAATATATATGCTGATCATTTCTATACTCTTTTACTGACCATTTCATTTATTTTACTGACCGCTTAATATTTTCCCTTTATATAGACATTGTCATGAACAGGCGCGTCATGATGTAGCTAAGCGCATTAGAATAATTTATTGCTGCTTTATATTCAGTGAATGATAAAAAAATGAAGCAAATTGTGTTTCATCATTCTCTGAATAATAAACCTAGTAAAAATTTTGAATCATTCATGAAGAAAAAATATTGTGTTTTTTAAAATTATATTCATCAAAAGCTAACTCATTAGGTTTGAATGACAGAAATAATAGCGTCATTCCCTTAGCTTTTTTTAACAACTCTTTTACTAGACAATAATATATCTAATTTGAGAGCGGTATTACACCAGACAATCTAAAAGTAGTGTTTTCATCGTCTTGCTTCCGTATAAAAAGCGTACAGAAAATTTCTCTCTATATATTCTGATAGAGAAAAGAACACTCTATTTTTCTATGCTATTTGAACATATTTCAATAAATATCATAATAATCAACTTTCACTAAGATTTGTTTCGTTATCATACATGCTGATAGCACTAATGTGTACTTAGTAGATATTTTTTTTTAAATAAATTTTGATAGAAATAAAATAGAGAACAATGTTTTCCATCACTCGAAGTCAGAAATGAAGATACATCGAGTCGCATACTAGTTTTTTTAAGTTTTTGATCAACATCATTGAAAACAAACTTACTCGTGTAATGCATGATGCAGTGTATATATATATCTTCTTTTGAACGATGAAAATCACAGCTTTCTATCTTGTTTTTATCAAAAATTATTCAAAAAATATCCACTAAGTAGACACTAGTGCTATTGGAACGTATGATAACGAAACAAACCTTAGCAAAAGCTTATCATTATAGTATTAATTGAAATATGATCAAATAGCATATAAAAATAGAGCATCATTTTCTGTATCAGACTAAATAGAGAAAAATTTTCTTTAAGCTATCTATAGGGAAGCAAGATGATGAAAACACTACTGTTGGATTGCCCTAAGTAGTATTAGTATTTAAAAATAGCTTATGGTTTTAAGCATAATTCTTGAAATGAACTCCATATATTGTGACATTATTTGCCATTAGAATCATTGAATATGAAAATGTTAAGACTAACTTGGCATAAATTTTGTTTCTAATACGTTTATCAATTGCGATTAGATTGTGAAAAGTTCAAGCTAAAAAGTTTCTAATGATAGAATGATTTTCTTCTGTTATTAGAAATGATTTTCCTAAAACAGAACATAAGTGTTGGCATCTGAAACTTTAACTTTGAACTCTTCAAAATCTGGTCAACAGTAGTAGATTCGCTAGAATTAAAAACGATGCTAAGTTAATAGTAGCATTGTCTTAAATAATTTTGATGTCAAATAATATCAAAGATCTAGGTGTAATTTTAATACTTATATCTCAGCACTAAGAGTAACTATTATTTGATGCTCACAATAACACTTATACGGTACTTTTGTGTCAATTAGGGTCTTCTCTAATACAGACAAGGAAATTGTGTGAGAAAATTTTTTCATCAACTCTGTCATACTTTGAGAAATAGAAAACAGAGTAGGATGTTATTGTTCTTTTCTAATTGTTACTAAGATCTTTGACGATAATTCAATATTTTATTTAAAGTTCAAAAGAAATTTTTCTGATTGAAAATATCATGCTGAATATTATAGAAGATTTTAGAAAGCAAGATCTATCCAGCATTTCTGAGAAAAAGTACGATGGTAAGAAAGGTAATCATGCATAGTGATGAATTGACAACTTTATGAATAGATATACTTGGGAGTCTTTTTTTTAATTATTAATATTTTATCTAATTTTCCTTTTTCAAAGAAGCACTTTAAAACTATATGAGAGAAAGGGAGCAGGTGAATTCAATCTATGGAATAGTATCATTTCTTTGACTTGGACGCTCGATAAAACACTGCTGATAAGTTTTTATACAAATAACCAAATTTTTGACGTTTGGTCTCACAAAATACACAAAAATGAGGACGATGTTTTTTAGATTATTGATTACAAACATATAAAAGGTTGTATAATGGAGCTCACGAAAACTATAACATAGTTGTAAAAAATTTGTCTATACCAAAATTGGTTAGTATTCGTTTTCTATTCATTTCAAAGAAGATTCTTAACTGAATTACATTATTTAAGTTTATATTTTATTTACATATAGAACATATAATTGTATAAAAAAAACTTACTAGAACTTTTTTGATGCAAATTTTTTCAAGGACTATGAATTTGATCGTTTTCTTCTCGAGAGACTGTTATTATTCATATTTGTTGGTTTAAAATCTACAGTTTTCTTATTATATTTCTAATTTTAGACTAATCTCAGCATGATTTTAACAATGTGCACTCTTAATAGACAATCTATAATCAACTTCTCTTTGAATTACTTAAGTTGATAAAAAACATATCTCATTTATATTTTGACTGAATATTGAATACTATTTTTAAATTCATTTGAAAAATACATAATCAATTCTATTATCTAAATACACTTGAGAAGTTTTTCTTTCTTAATAATCAAGGAGATGAAATAATAGTCTTACATACTTAGTAGATAAACATAAACTATCTGAAATGCTCAAATGATATCCTTAGGTGCAGTTATTTTCTTTTTTAATGTAAAACTGAAACTCATCCTTTATCATCAAAGTTTTAATGGAGAACAAGAATTAACTTCAATAAGTCTATCTCTCTTAAATTATCAGACTATTTTGTGATTAAAGGACGCTAATTGCATTTACTTGAATCTTTTTGAAAATCAGTAATGTTTTGAAATAAGCATTGATGCAAGCAAACAAATCTTATCAAATGTAATTGATGAAGAAAGTTAACCTTAAAACATTATTTTGTAGTTTGTTTCCTAATGAATACTATTGAAAAGACAGATATACTCATAGTATCAAGAATTCACCGAAGCTATTCACCGATGGAAGAACATGTACGCGATGTATTATTGAAAGTTATTATGACGACATTTATGATTTTATATCATGTAGTTTCTAGCTGCTCTATCTGATCAGTATACTTACTCAAATCAATGACTCAACATATCATGATTCTCAGACTTTTAAGACTATCTCAATATGATAGGACTCTACTTATAGGCTTGATATAAAATCGAGCAGATTTGACATTTCAAATTCTTTCTACACGACTAGCTTTTACTCTATTCCATCCTCATAAAAGTGAAGCAATGTGAATGTGAGTATGGGTTTGAATACAGGCTTGACTGTGAAATTAAGCATTTGTATCATTATCTGTATCTGGAAATGATAAATCAGATGTGACAATGTGATGTCAGTGTCCCTACCCCGATCAACAACACTCACATGAGAAAATACGGTGGTAGATTCCTGGATTATTCTTAAGGATGTGAATGTCAATGACACTTTTGACATAATTCTAGAAAACACATATGAATTTCCAGAACTCTTTTCAAGCTTTTGTTAATGAAGATGAAGGAAGTGATGTACATAATGAAGGTTATGAAGATACAGGAAATGATAGAGGCGATACGGGTCATCGAGATAGAGAACATAATAGAGATGCGGATAGTAGACGATTTATAAAAGATAAAACAAATATAGCGGGTACTCAAGATTCTGGATATATATGATGTGATGGAGATAAACCTCTTGACATATTAGAAGACCGCCTCCCGCTGAAAATTGATTTTGTTAATCATTTTTAAAGCTTTTTAATTTTTCTTTAGGATTTATTTATATGTTAATATTCATGTTCTTTTTAGTACGATCAATATTTTGTTTCCACATCTCAGCAGCATGTCAGCTCTGAGTTGGACAGTTCACGAGAACAAGCTAATAGCAAAGAGTAGTTTGTCAAACAAAGGGTGTGGTGTGGGTGTGGGTGTGCGTGTGCGTGTGGGTGTGGGTGGATGTGGGTGTGGGGGGGTGTGGGGGTGGGTGGGTCTGGGCGCGGGGCGGCCGGC
>CAJNSZ010000043.1:0-68269 GCA_905329745.1 Rotaria sp. Silwood2
AAATAAACGTCAATATTACAATGTTTTTCTATTACTGAATTACAAAAAAATCTGGACGTTGTTCTCGGATTAAAAATTTTTAAAACTTACAATGCTCAGAGCAAAAGAAAATAAGTGCCATCCATTATAACTCTCTTCTTTTAATCAAGCAATAAAGGTGCCGCAATGTCAATGACCTACATTCTTGGTTAAGTATATATCAACAAATTATCAGACCTCCAGCGACACAAAGTGATCGAGATCGTCTAGGACAAAGACTTTTGTACACTATTCGTACAGAAATAATCATAAACTTTATATTTTATATCAAAAATGCGATTCACGAGTAGTTGATCTTCGATAGAATATAGATATAATCTAATGAAATATTCTACTATTGATTGAATTATTTTTCGATTGAAATTTCCTCCGATTTATGTTTTGGTTATGTGAAAGTGTTATTGAAGAAAAAAAAAAAAAGAATTTTTTATTTTATTTAAATTGTTATACATAGGTCTATATACAATTGACCAAAAAAAACAAGAAAATTACTAAAAGAAACATTTTGAATTAATGTTGATTGTTATTAAATAAAGGAGATGAAATACGAATATCATCTTGAATATCATTTGATTCGAGTATTAATTGGTATCGTACAGAATTATTAAGTAAAGCAGCAAAACAAATTCCAATGTCCGATGATGATATTTGTTGATTATCATCTTGATGTATATTTGAGTAAATTTCACTAAAAAATATATCTTTTTCTGTTTCAAAATGTTTAAATATAATTTGTTTCATATTGGTTTGTAAATGACGAAAATCAATTGCACGTTGTCGTTTTAATATTAATGGTGAATTTGATATGATTAAGTCATTAATATTAGTATTTGATGAATTTGGTAGAATAAAATCATTGATATTATTTGTTAAATCATTTGTATTATCAAATGGTGAAAATTCATATTCAGGTGATGGTGGTCGTAATAATAAATTATGTTTTAATAATTGTTCACGTAATTTTTTTGGTGTCATTCGTTGTTTTTTAGCTTGTTCAACAAGAAATGGAAATGGATATTCAATACTTAAACGTCTTTTACGTATTAATTTCGATGGTGATATAATAATATCATCGAGTTTTGTATTATTATTATTAATTTCATTTATAAATGCATTAACTTTTGTTGAATCAAGATATGAATATTCATTTGGTATATCCATAAAAAGATTAGCAGCATTCGTTAGAATACTTGAATTGCTTGTTATACTATTTGTACGTGATCGTATTGGTGTATTAGAAATATTCATTGTAGATGATGATGTAAGACTAGTTGGAGTTAATAATTGACTAGATAGAGCCGTTATATTCATATCCGTTGATGAACAAAGATCATTATCGTCTATAGAAAGAAAAATCAAATTACAAAGAATATTTTGCATTGTGACTAAGCGAACTATTGATTTTATAGATTAACTGTATATATACTTATATATAGTAACGCTCAAAATTCATTGTACAGCTGAGAGATGATTTTGTTCCAAGAAAAAACTTGAGGTGCAACTGCTAGAAAAATCTAGCTCATATTTTTGAAGTTTATATTTTGTTGAAATACTGTACAAAATGTTTTCTCTTTTGGTAATGATTAGAATAACATGTTTTTTTCTAATGCTAGGTTTGCGTGAATTTTTTTTAATGAAGTATATGATCAGTTTTGAAACAAATCAAATTATATCAGTTTTAGTATTGACAATCTATAAGTATTCAGTTGTAATCGACTATCGGCTACACAATGTGACTTTTCTTCTTTCCAATAATTTATTAATTCAACTTGTTGATACGTCTTGATGTTATTAGATATTAACATAGAAACAACGAGATGTTACAACAATCACTGTTGTTTTCTTTCTTTTAAATATCCACAACTAGTCCATCCTCTTTCTCTGTGCGCTCATCACATTAAAGAGTTTGTTATTGTTCATGAAATCAGAAATAAGCACCGACAGTTCAGAATATCGAGTTCTCTGTTGTTGTTTTCTCCGTAATAGAAGACTTTCTTGAAGGAACGATGTGCTGAACGTAAGAAAAGAACACCCTCTGCACCTCTTCATTAATTGAGTTCTTAATAAAATGAGAACTTCAATTATATTTACATCAAAATATGCCTGATTCTCGAAGTTTTGAACTAAAAATCCAACATGATTTCTGAACTTTTAAAGCTCTAATAATATCTTGTCAAGTCCAGAAAATCGTTTTGGTTTTCTGAAAAGACTCTTTTAATTAAAAATAATGGAAATAAGTTGGACACAATAGAAGATCTGGAGTATTAGTGTAGTTTAGTTCATTACTTAACATATGAAGCATAATCTTCTTATTATGTAAAAGAGACAATACTTGATTGTTTGAGTGATGTCAATCCGACTCAGGGCTCTAACTTCAATACGATGAATCTCTCTTAAAATTTTAAGAAAACAAAGTCGACTCTTAATGGTGCATATTCAATTTTAAAAGTCACTATATATAAAGTATATTTTTGTAATAAGCTTATTAACATGCATGATTAAAACAATTATCCCATGTAATGTAGAATAACTTCTAACTAAATACTTGAATTCTAAAGAAAATCATTTTTCAGCTGGTATTTTTTTTGAAAAATTCTAAGTTATACGCAGAAAGATTTTCCTACAACTTACAGAAGTTTAGAAATGCTACTGACGTTCAATGTGAAACGATATGTATTCAAAATTTGTCAACATAGATTGAAGAAAAACTTTAATTCAAAGAACTAAATATCATCTTTTTCTTTTTAACATACTTGATATTATTGATGAGTTTGTTGTGTCAATAGATAATGAATCACAAACAAAATCATTAGAATGAAGACTTGGTGATAATATATCATTTTGTTCTTGTTTAATACTTTTTTTATTTTCATTTATTGTTGGTGATATATTCATTTTATCATAAAGTTCACTTAATAAAATATTATCATTATTCATAGCTGATAAAAAAAATTGATTTATCATAATTGGTCGAAATTCATCATTACGATTTTTTCGAAGTAATTTATTACGATCAGTAACAATAGATTTTTTTCGTTTCATTAATAAACGAATTTTTTTATTATTTGAAATTCGTTTTTCAGAAAAATTATCTTCATTTATATTATTATTATTATCACCTTCAATATCATATTCATCATCAAGTATTCGATAAATATTTTCATTTGTTGAACGAAGTATTGATTGAGCTTTACGAGTTTCTGAATAAAGTGAATCAATACGTGCAGCATATATTTTTGCTAAAAGAAAAAGAAATTCAATAAAAATATAAAAAATTCTTTTTTTTTGTTTTTTTTTTTATTGTTAAATTTCACCTGATGTTTCGAGTGTTGTACCAACTGATTGAAAATTATTTATATTATCATCATCAAAACTTGTTCCTTCAAATATGGCAGGTAAATAATCAATAAGTACAATGTCAAATGCATTTTTTGGTCCAATTTTATTTGAACGGAACATTTGTAATGTTGACTCATGTAATTTTGTTAATTCTTCATCATTCATCGGTTCACTATCAACAAATAAATCTGTATCTACTGTTGATGTCATTGTATTATTGTCCATTTTTGAAACAGAAAAAGAAGCAACTAGTATTATTATATTATTCTATGCTAATGATTGTCATATTTGAAGTTGAAAGAAGTTCATTTCTTTGATTGGGTATTTATTTGCTGGTATGGGATTTGCTTATTTTTGAGAGATTAATCGAAAATAGTATCTGAAAGATGTCACTATATGTCGATGATATCTCAGGTGGAATAGAAGAACGATCCGAAAAAGGCCGTAAACTACTCGGAAACAGCTTCTTGTTTCGATGATCATTTACATTCAAGTGGAAAAAATCCTTGTTCTGATTACCGGTTTTATCCCGTTTACAAGTCGTTTTCACATGGACTAGAAAAAGTATCTCATAAGCGCCATTAGATATTTTCTCATGATGTTTAACAGATAAGACTTAATGATCTTTTCTACTATTTTCAGTTAGATCAATTTTTAATTATTCCTGTTTTTTCGTAAACTGTTTCTTCTTTTAATATAAAATCCGAATTCACTTTCTTCGAGCTAGTTAAAACATCAATAGATAAACTTTGTTGAGATCTATTCGGCGCACAGCATGTGATTGTTTAGTTCATTGTTGATATTCACGTATACACTATTGAAGTTATCCTAATGAAATATTCAAATAACATTTTCTTTGTGAAACTGAAAGCCTTTCATCGAAACGCTGATCAAGTAATGTGCGTAATGTATCACATTCAGTAAAACATTCTGTTGAATGAAGTGAAACAATATTTCGTATGGTCGATAGATAATTGGAATTGAATAAAAATAAATAATCTGCAACTAGCTTGAAAATTTCTGTACCAATCTGTAAAATTATTATGAAGCCGGATAATATATGACACAGATGTTGATGCAACTGCTTCTCAGCATGTCAAGTAGTAGCAAAACTGAGGCTTTGGTTTTTAGTTTGCAACCAACTCTGATTTGACTTGGTGATTGTGAAAAGAACGGTGTGACGAAAACAATAGTTATGACTATCATTAAACCTTTTTTTTAGATGAAAAATAAAGAAATGCGTGGCTGATAAAGATGAACTTTTTTTGCCGAACATAGCGATCACAGCAGAAAAACATCAAGTTTCTGTCAATCTCAGTCGAAATTTTTATTTTTGTAACTTTCTCAGTGTAATCGGTCTGTACTGTTTATAGTAAGAGTCTCTAGAATTCTTGCAAGAAGAACAAGTTCATCTTTATCAACAACTCAACAATATTGGTACATCTCTAATTAAGAGTAACGAACAATTACGGTTGTAAAAAGTCCTTAAAATACTACTACACAAGATTGCTTGTTGGTGGAGAAAAAAGTGTCCAGGATTTTTGACAATCGTTAGTGTTTCTCTTCTTGTTTTTAGACTGGAATCGTAACAACAAATCAAATCATATTAAGATTCAAAATATATTTTAACTACCAGCAAGTTTGATGTGTGAATAGAACGCAACTAAATTATTTGTTTGCGTTTTGTACATTGATATTTAGCATTAAATTTGCTTTTGAAAACATTGTTTTACAGTGAAAATTCTGAGTAACATTTTGAAATGTATTTCTTTAATTAGGAAGAAGCATCCAAATGACAGATTTTATTATAAAGTTTAGAAGAGAAAATTCAGCAATGAATAGAAAAATTTTGTAAAAAACTTTTAGTAAAAAAAAGATCTATTACCAGATGAAAGTGTTTGTGGTGGAATTGAAATTATGAATTATTGTCTAATGTATCATTTGAATCATCCGTACAATTCTTGGCCTAAAAGATGGTCAACTATTTGAACCTTTTACTTATGACTATATATTTAGCTGTGTTTGCAATAAAGGAAAATACAATGATAGATTATTTGAAAATATATTATAAATACAACCGATGATAAAATTGCCTAGTATTTGTCTTATGAAAAAATCGAAAACATTGAAATGTTTCAGTATTAGATGGATTTATATCGAACGAAACAACGCATCATTTTTCTTAGAACGAGTTGTACATCATCCTCTGAAAGAAACGATAGAAAATAGGAAAATAACCTGACCTATTTAATATGATACGTAATCGTTCGATGCAGCAATCCAAGTCTCTGTTTTATACATCCACACTCTTTCCAGACGAATTAAGCATTGTACCCCTGATTATATGGCAATTGGTCATCTTACCTATTCTCATCTGTCAGTTTACATGTACTATATCCAAATGAGTCATTTGACCTATTCTTTCTTCCTCTGTTTCAATTGTTATTGGTCAGATACGGTCGTTCGATACTATCACATAAAAAGATGAAGTCTATCTCTGATTTAAATCGTGTAAGAGCAGCAATAGTTACCTTTCACTTTCATTTCAAGCATTTTTGAAATAACTTCAAAGATAATGTTGTCAAAGAGATTATTGAATTGTTGCAATTATTTCTAGAAAATAAAGAATATATTTCATTTTTCTATAGCACGTCACATTGTTATAGAAACCCACACCCTCAAGCAGAATATGTTTTGTAAATATCAGTTATTCAAGCTTTTTGATCTTGTCTATAGGATTCTGACATGGGAAATATTGATCGCATGCTCTACTAAATGGGCTCTGTTTAGTCACTCTATGTAAAAGAAAATCCTGAATTTGGAAAGCTCAAGTTTGTGTTCCATTTTTCTCAAAATAGATTTTGATGTATAGATGTCGGCATGGGCGCGAATGTTACTGATCTTCTCTTATGTCACATCTACCAAATCAATTTTTTATCCCTATGGATTATTAGTGACTGATGACACTGTGATCTGTGTTGACGATATGCATAATTATCGAGTGTTGTTAAATATGAAAAACATTGTTTGTTCTTTTTTATGGATTACGAGCTTCTATCATCATTTCTCTAAAAGTTGCACCTTCTATTTTCGAACACTTTATAATTATTGTCTTTACTAATCACTTCTGACTCTCAAATTTTCAAATTCAATTTGGAACTGACGAGTTTAGTATTTAATAGTACTCTACTAGATGTTGTTGGTAAACATGCCCAAATAAGAAAATCATGATGGCTTGCTCACTCTCAATTTCGAATTATGAGTAGCTATTTCTTTTCAGCTTAGTCATCGAATAAAGAGAATAGAAATAACCACCATTATATTGTATACAAAATTCAGTAAAAATTCTTAAAGATAAAATGTTGGAATTAGCTTAGTAGTGACAACAATATCGTTCAATATCCAGAAGAAAAAAACCAAAATCATGAAATATAAGACAGTTGAGTCTGGTATCTTTCATCCATTCAAAAGAGCGATAAATCCATGTACGTCGGTGACATCGAATGCAAGTAAACTCTTTTCTTTTGTTCCATTTTCGCTGAATATGAACGTCAGCCATCTGCCAGCCGCCAAGTGCATCAACTTTATTATACCATAACGTTGAACGTTCGAAGTCTTGCATTAATTCGTAGATTTTCCCCATCGTTTCATAAATGTCGAGAAATTTTGGATGTTCGGTGGGCATAATCTTTTGTGCAATTTCGCATGCTTTCTCTGTATGAGTGAGTGCTCGTTGTAGCTCTCGATGTCGAAGTTCAAGCAATAGCTTTGCGAGATTTAGATTATAAAATACCAAATCCGGATGTGTTGCTGGTAGCGTATGATTAGCTACATTTAGCGCTGTCTCATGATATTCAAGCGATGTTCCATAGTACTTTTGTCGTTCAAAAAGACCAGCCATGTTTGAGTAGCACGTAGCTATTCTCGAATGATTTTCGCCAAAGTTTTTCCGATAGATCGTCAAAGCTTTATTGTATGAAGTAATGGCTTGTTTTCGTCTATGCTGCTTTGCATATAAATTTCCTCGAACCAGATGAATGTTTGCCTCAATTGGGTGGTCGATGAAGCTATGACTTTCGCACAGTTTTAGTGCTCGATCATACCAGTCAGCACATTCTTCATAATGACCTGTATGTAAAGCAACATTGCCAATATTCAAACAGTAGCGTACACGATTTGGGTCATTGTTAGAACTTTCATAATAGATTCGACGAAAAAATCGGTCTGCTATGTCATATCTATACATGTTAAACAGCACAATGGCAAATGAGTTCAAACTTGCTTCCTGCTCTTTGCCCGCCTGTTCACCACCGTATTCATTGCGTAATGTTTCAAAGAGTGGTTTCAAATCGTTCATTTCTTTACTACAAAGTTCCATTTTTACTATTGAGAATGAGCCTCCACTAATCACATCCGTAATATGAAAAATACTTCCAGCCATAAAGAGTACTTCCTTTTCTTCTGGAAACTGACTAAACCTTGATACATCAGCAAATGGTTGCACACCACCAGGAAGCTTCGGATCAGCGATTATTTCAAATAATACGTTTATTTCGTCATCACGATTATTTTCATTAATGTGAAGCTCGGCAACGCTTCGTTGAAGACTAGTTGAAAGAAAGGAACTCATTGAAATGTAATGATTTTTTGCTTCAGACAATTGCTCCCATTCGTCTTTCGAAAGTTGTTGACCGCGATAAAGAAGCACGGGCGACTGTTCTTGATAAAATTCGAGTTGACTATGCATATCTTGTAAAATGAACCGAAAGAGAAAGAGCAAATCAATATTTTGAGTGCGAAGAGCTTTATTCAGTAGGCGATAAACAAATGCATCTTTCGTGTACCATTCGAAGACTTTCTCCGCTTTGTATTCTAAATGAAACTTTTCCACTTTCTTCAATTCTGTATCATTTTTGGCAAAACATTCTGTACATCGAGCGATCAATTCATCTTTATCGTTCAATTTTGGCTCCATTCGAAGGAGAATATCGAGAAGCAATTGAGTGAACAGAAACTGTCCGTTGATTTCGGTTGAAGAACGTTCCAATGTTTGATTTCCTTTGAAAATATCGATGCAAAAGAATTCCTTGGTACTACGCAGGAAACGAGCTTCGAATAAACGAATTCGTTCGGCTACTTGATCTAGATTGACATGCCTGACCTGCACAAATCATTCGCTTATATTGCCGATCATAAAAATGACAACTCACTTTTACATATGCAGGAGATACGTCATTTCGATCATCAATTATTGTTGCTACGAGATGAACAACGAAGATTATTTTGATTGGACAAAGACAGTGTGTAAAATTAATTATTTCTTCTGCATATTGCTCTTGCGCCATAAGTATTATTTTGGCACTTGTGGGTAACTTGTAAAGATAGTCAGCACATTCGAAGGAATCTTCGAAAAAGCGAATATTGTATCCTTCCAAAGCCAAAACTTGTTCGGAATACTGTGGATCTTGGAGTAGAGTGAACTGGGGTGTCTCATTGACCCATATAACATGAAAATGTTCGATGGTAGCCTGCTCTTCAATATCCTGTTGATCAACAAACGCGTTATATTGCGAACCTATCGTATGAGAAAAAAATGATTCAATGTAATTTTAGCAAACTAA
Source organism: Rotaria sp. Silwood2 (assembly GCA_905329745.1). Classification (NCBI taxonomy): domain Eukaryota; kingdom Metazoa; phylum Rotifera; class Eurotatoria; order Philodinida; family Philodinidae; genus Rotaria; species Rotaria sp. Silwood2. The sequence goes on from CAJNSZ010000043.1 coordinate 9,000, forward strand.
ATACAACAATCTACTTTTGTTTCCCATTACATAGAAAAGCTAATCTTGTTGTTAGTTATGTCATTTTTTCTTTACTAATTCTTATATGCTTTTCCTTTCTCGAAATACAATTTTTCTTTAACGGTAACCAATTCATACGGGGTAGCAAGTACATTTTTTTCTTTTCTTTCATTGATCTTGTTGAAAATTTCCAAGCAAAGAGACACTTACTCATGGACAGAGAATGAATTACAAGCAGTGGCTCAGAAAGAAATATTTTGAAAGAGTGTGCATGTTTTTCTTTTTGAATTCATACCCATTACTGGCGCACACTCAGTAATCCCACCTCTTTGATGGAAGTAAATAATCTCACATGAAGCTTTTATCGAATCAATCAATATTTTCTGTCTTTGAGGGTCAATATGAAACATCAAATTATTGTAACTATTTTTTCTCCTCTATGTGTACCGTCGAAAAAGGAAAGAAACCAACAAACATTGAAAGTAGAAGGTCAATGCTTGTAAAACTGTAACATACTCGTTGAATCAATGGCGTAGCCAGGAGTACGGCCATTGGGCAATTGCCCGCTAATTCAAAAGTAATTGCCCATGGGTTTTTTGAAACGATACTAATTGCCCGATGCCGAAAAATCTTGATACATATACACGTACAAAAATCTAAGTAACGTCACCTTAATACATTGTCTCTTGTTGTGATCTAATCAAGTGTTCCTGCAAAATCAATTGACTATTTCTTCCATTAAACCAATACTCACAATGATAGTTTTTTGTCACAACACTCGTTATTCCACTTAAATTCACTACTGGTTCTATTTTTGCTTATTTATTCTATTTGGCCTAATATATTCAAATATTGGAAAGTTGAAGAGTACATTTGTGAAACAGTCCAAAAAAAGTGTTAATGCAATCCCTGCGGGATTAAAATGTGAAAAAAGATGGAGCTATTGTTACTAATCACGAGAATATTATTTTATTCAATCTATCTTAACATCCATTTCTTTATCATCTTTTACTTAATCCTGTAGAACTTCAAGAAGGAAGTAGTTCATATATTCTGATGAGATGCTAGTGACCCATGATCGCCAATCGTGTATCAAAACATATGTCACCGTCTGTGGCGGAACACAGTAGACAGCAAGACGACTACATCCGCATTGACAAACTTCATATTATCGTCCGATGCAAGGGCATATGAATGCTTTTTTTAGAAAACCCATACTTGTGTATGCAAGACAAGTTCAAAGTGACCAAGAAAAAAGAAACACATGCAGTAAACATACATACTTTGCTTTATCAGACGAACTTCTCCACTTTTCTATCATCTGCTTGCATTAGAAATGTAATGAAAACATCAGAATATCATGCTAGTGTGAGTGTGGTTGTGTCTTACGTAAGAGAAGACTCATCCACAACCACAACCACACCCACATCCCAACATTCAATAACAAAAGTTTTTAATATCTTATAATTATTGTCGTGCATCGCTGTAGTAAAAAAAAACTAAAATGATACTAAAGTGCGAGTTAAACATACTCATTTTAGATTAAAATGAACATAATAATAAGAGAATGAGTATTCCTTTATTCTTGTGTCAATAAGATAAATTCACTGCGTATCAATCGAGGTGTGTGAGTGTGGCGGGGTGTGTGTGGGGTATGAGTGTGATTGTTTGAATAAGGGAAGAAAAGGACCATACAGTACTCACGCTCATGCATACATATGATTTTAGTATTGATGAGGCTTATAAAGTAGTGTATTATGCAGAGAAGTTTGAATATTCAGTCGAGGATCAAACGAATTGCAACGACGAGTGCTACTTATAGTCGAAAATACTTACTGAAGATTTCAACTGCCCTCGCAGTGGCATGAAAATAGATGCTGGAATTTTAAAAATTTTCAAGTACAAAGGTCATTTTCAGATTTTGTTCTTGATTAATTTCTTAATTCCTACTATTACTTTTTTCTTTTTCATGTGATGATGGATTTAGAAGAATAGACGAAGAAAGATTGCCTCCTCCCACACCTCTTGTAAACATGTCTTTCGATTTTTCTCAACAGAAAAAACTCAAAAATGAGTCAAAAACTACCTTTAATGTACTTCAAAATGTTTTCTCTTCTTCTAACGTGTGTCACGTTACCAAATTCTAGATTTGTCATTGTTTCCATTTGACAACTTTTTCGAAACTACGAAAATTGTTTTTAAAAAGCACTCAAACACTTTCAATCTGTTATATGAGAATTAAGAAATATGATTTTTTTTGTTATATTTTTTCTGTTTAAATTATTTTGTAAGACGTTTTGAATACAATAAGAGATTATATATCACAATGAGAAAAATTGAAAACGTAAATAGAACAACAATAACACGTATCATATGGTTTTTGTTCATTGTACATCATTAGAAATAAATCATTGCACATTCGTTAAGAATTGTTACAAGTAACAGTTGTAATCTGATCAGCTAAAATTTTTACATTTTCACCTTGCAAAAATGTTCGGTGATCACCTGGAATGACTAAAACTTGAAGTGGACCTTGACATACCTAGAATAATAAATAAATTATTCGATTTTTCTTTCACAAAAAAAACAACCCAAATTTCTTACTGTCGATAGTCCATAATCATCTCCAATTGTTTCACTATATTCACTACTAGTTTGTACACGAAATAATATTGTTTGACATTGTATTTTACTTGATGGAATATATTTTTCCGCCAATAATAATTTATTATGAAATCGTTTTGCAATTAAAATGATATTATCTATGCCAAAATTAGTTGTTTTATCAAGAATTTCAGCTGCAAATAATAAACGTGCATCATATGATGGAAGATTTGCTAAATCTGACAACATCTATAATAAAGAAAAAAGAAAACATGAAAATGAAATCATTTTATTAAAATTTAATCTTACTTTCTTCTGATCTAAATTTGGAATGAATTGTTGTAGAAAGGCATAAAGCTATGAAAACAAATCAATCGTAGAATTCAATAAAATAAACTAAAAAGTAAAAATGACATACCACTGCAGCTTCAGCATGTTGAGGTTCATTAAATTTTGTTCTATATTGTTTTGTATGAGTGGCAACATATGAATGACTACCATCAAGTAATAAAAGTTGTGCAGTTGATGGAAGTTGCCGAGCAATTTCAACGGCAATACAAGCACCGAACGAATAACCACCAATTAAATATGGACCAGTTGGTTGTGTTTCAATAATTTTCTAAAAGAAAAATAGAGAAGTTTATCAAAAGAGACTTTTAATATCTACTTTGATATAATATGCAGCAATATCTTCAATAGATGTATTAGGTACATCATTGGTTGATTGCAGTCCAAATACAGTAATTGGTAAACGTTGTGAAAGTTCTCTTAACATCTCTACATGACCTTCAATAGGATGAATAAGAAATAAATGTTGATATTTATTTGATTTAACTTTTTCATTCAATAAAACTATTAAATCTTTTGGTAATAATTGACTAAGATCAAATGATGATGTTGACGATGATTTTTTAGTTTCTGTATTAGTTTTTGTCGTTGTTGTTGATACTGATGAACCTGAATCGATTTCTTTCAAACGTTTTATAGTTAATTGTTGAATTTCTTTTGAATTAGCTAATGATATTGAGTATTTTTGTTCAAGTAATTGTTTTATTTCCACACTACCCAATGAATCCAATCCAAGATCGGCTAATGTACTATCTGAAGACATTGTATTTGCATCTGATATGCCAAGAATATTTGCAATTGTTTCAATTAGACTAATTGATGTTGTTGATCCTGATGTTCTTTGTAATTTTTCAGCAAGAACATAAGATGAAACGACAGGTATATTTGTAGATTGTTGAAGAAAATAATCTATAGTTTCTAGACAAGATGTCATTCGTTGTGGTAATGTACCGCCAACAACTGTATCATTTGAACCTAAATTTTCAATAACCATGCCGACATCTCCAATAGCACCCCATTGAATTGCCAAAGCTAAAAAAAAATAACAAGATTATTAGTCGATGAAATAAATTTCTCTTTTTGTTGTTCTGTAATACCTGGCAAACCATCTTTTTGTCTTTGTTCACAAATACGTTCCATAGTTGAATTAGCATAACCATAATTAGTTTGTCCAGCATTACCACGCCCACAACTAATTGATGAAAATACAACAAAATAATCTAACGTTTCTTGTGAATATATTCTTGTGTATTTATCTAAATTTTTTGTTCCATTATATTTAATATCAACAACTTGATTAAATAGATCAACTGTTAAATTTTCAAATAAACCATCTTGTAGTACAGCAGCTAAATGAAATATTCCACCAATTGGTAATGAACATTGACTAATTAATTGTTCACATTCTCTTTCATTTGTTATATTTAATTTTGATATTGATATTTTTGCTTCAAAAAATGTTTCTAAATAAGTTATCTTCTTTAATTGATATCCTGTACGAATACCACTACGAGAACAAAGAATTAAATTTCGTGCACCACGTTCAACAAGCCATTCAGTTAATTCTAGACCAAAACCACCAAGACCACCAGTTATTATGTAAGTTTTATTTGGTGAAAACCAAGTTTTTCGTATAACACGAACCAATGGTCGAGATTCATCATATACCTAATGAAAACAGTAAATAAGTTAAAATCATTACCAGAAATAGGAACTTCTTCTAGAGTCTCTAAGGAACGGAGATTCTAACCCGAAATCCTGATTCCATCAGTATCCTCTCTCATAAAAGTATTCTGAATACTTTTGCCACTTTAGACGCTCTGTCAACTTTGATTTCAATGAGGGGTTTAATATTTTTTTCATTCTAACAATATGTTTCGTTCTAGACACATCGCTTAGGTGGTGCGTAAAAGGAATTAACTTTGATGAGAAATTTCCTGGATATATTGCTGATTTCAGCAATTATGCCTTCTTTCGTTTATCTATTTCTAATAGTGTTCTAATAACATCAATCAATCACAAGCATATGATAGAAATAAAAAAATGCTGAATAAATATTACAAAGTATGTTTACCTTAATAACAACTTTTCCCATATGTTTTCCTTGTGACATAAAACGGAATGCTTGTTCTATTTCGTTTGCATTATATACATTACTTTGTAATGGTCGAACAACACCATTTTGAATACCTTTTTCAACAAGTTGATGTACACGTAACCAATCATCATTAGCATTTTCAAAAAGTGAATCAAGTAAAATACCATGAAATGTTGTATTTTTAAGAAATATACCCATGCCTAATGGATTATTTTGTGATAAATCAAATTTACCAATTTCTAAAAATCGACCATGTTGAGCAAGTAAACGAACAGATGCTTGAAGTTTATCTTCCGCTAATGAATTAAGTACAATATCAACACCTTTGCCTTTTGTAATAAATCTTATTTGTTGTTCAAATGTTGTATCACGTGAATTAGCAATATGTTCATCATTTAAACGTGGAAATAATTTTTTAAGGTATTCACGTTTTTCTATTGAACTAACTGTTGTAAATACTTCACAATCATAACTATAAGCAATAGCTATAGCTGCTGTACCAACACCACCTGTTCCAGCATGAATAAGAACTTTTTCACCACGTTTTAATTGACCACGTACAACAAGTGCATAATATGCTGTTGCATAAACAACTGGAATTGTTGCTGCTTGTTCAAGGGTCCAATTATCAGGTACATGCCATGAATAACGTTTATCTATTGCAACTTTTGTAGCAAGACCTACAAGGAAAACGAAATGGCTTTTATTTTTATTTTTATTTTTTTTGAATAATAAATATTTCGAATCTTACCTTTAGCTGATAAAAGACCCATAATTCGTTGACCGGATGAATCCAAACCAGAAAACTCAAGACCCAATAAACAACCTTGCATTTTTAAGTATCCTATAACAAGAAAGAATTATTTGAAAAAAAAAAGAAAAGTAAATTCAATACTATTCGACTTACCTGGTATTGCTTCTGGACTCAATTTTCCTGTAGCTAAAATGAAAAAAGAAAAGAAACTTTGCAATTGTACATTTTATTTAAAAAGCTGTTAGCGCAATCCATATAGGATTAAAATGTCAAATACAATTATTTTGGAACGAATTTCTCCATCCTCTTTTTACTTAGTCCTGTCTGTCACCGTCTAGGAGGGGAATGCAAATTTCTATCCTAAATATTTCAACACTCCTTTTAGATTGTACTTCACAAAAATAGTCTTACCTAACATAATATCTCGAAAATTAAGTGATGCATAATGTACAGTACATGTATCCATATTAGGGTCATTCGTATTAGTAGTTGTTATTATAGGCGATTGTAACCATGCAAGTGATGATAAATCACCGCGATTTAATACATTAACATGAGCATTATCTGTTTCAATCCATGCTGAATCTATACATAAGAAAAAACAGACAAATAGTTTTAATAATCAGTTTTCTATTTAATATGGCATACCATTTGATGTTTGTAAACGTCGATGAATATATGAACCCCATACACCATTTTGATAGATATTAACAGCTAAATCTCTTATTTTTAATGTTTTTAATACATTTTCATTTAGAACATTTTCACAATCTTGAATATGAATGCATCTATAAATAAATGAAAATTTATTATTCATAGATTAACAAATAAATCATCTTACCTAAGTGATTGTCCACCTGGTTCACGTCTTAAACAATTAAAAAATCCAATAATACCATTATCTGTTTGATTAGATATAAGCCAAACACGTTGTGATGAAGAATTCGTTAATAATGTTTTAATTTGATCAACCCATTGAAAATTCTTTTCATCGATATTAACAATAATATCTGTAAGAGTTTCATTCGATAATTTTTTCCATAATTGATAATTTTTTCTTGTTACTATTTGAATAAAATTATTAGTTTCTAATTGTTTTGTTGGTACATAGATATCTGATGAAAAAAGTATAAAACCATTTGATTTACATAAAGAAAATAGTTTTTCCCAATCATAACTATTAGTTTCAATTTTATTAACAATAACTAAATCAACTGCTGCTGTCGTAGAAGATAAATTTTCAACTAAATTGATTTTTTTATTGATTTCGTCAGTTGATAATGCTGTAACAAGTGTATATTCAAGTGATTTAATAGATGGTTGTTGTGAATAAAAATTAAAAATTTCTTCGCTTAATTTTTCATTTCCAATTTGACATAAAGATAATGTTGTTGTTAAAGTGTTTTCAAGTATTAAATAAAGACATGTTTCAAGTTCATTAGTAATATTTTCATTATTAAATGGTACAAATAAATATGATTCCAGTATTGTATTTTGTTGTTTATTTTTCTTGGATGTTCCTGTACAATGTAAACCAAATAATTCCACTCCACCTGAAAAACAAAGACTATTCCAATAATCAACATAAACAGAACATGTTGATGTTAATGATGATATTGATTCTAAATGCAACTTAGGATCAATACGTAATGAATCAATACGTGTTGGTAATTGTAAACCTTGAGATGTGATAAGATGTACCTGTAACATTGTATCAAGATATGATATCCAATCATTATTCCATTTTAATTCTCCATATGTTCCATCAATATTCATTTGATTAATACCACGAAACCAACCAGAATATTCATAACCACGAAGATTAAAATCTCGATAAATTTCATTTGTTTGTAAATTTTTTTCTGTATCATCTAATTTCATATGTTTATGAAATTTTTGCATTGTTAATTGTTCACTTGATGATATACGACCAGTAACAATAATAGTATTATTTTCAATAATTTCAAATGTACCATTTGTTGGTAAAATATTAACATAAAAAATAATTTTATTTGTTAATGAACATATTGTTGCACGATGTATTTGTACTTGTTCAAATAAAACTGGCATTTGACGATAATCTTCATAATTATGTAATTTAGCAAATGTTTTCCATACTAACATAAGATAACCAGTTGCAGGAAATAAACAACGACCATCGATTTGATGACCAATTATAAATGAATATTCACTACCATCATTAAGATCTATTTCATGTTTAGCTTGTTGTGCTGAACCTAATGATTGTGTAAACATTTCAAATGTTGGAATTTTCCATTGTTGAGAATGATCCCATTGAGCAGCAATTAAAGGAGATATAAATGGAACATTAACTGGTACTGGATATTTAACTGGTGCATAATTTGACATAATATTTATATTAACACCTTCATTGTAAAGTTTACCTGAATAAAGTTAAATCATAAATTAGTGAATGTAAACATATTTAGTACAATAATCAAAATATTCATCAAAAATTGCATGAGTTATCCGAACGTTAGAAAAGTATTTATATTTGTTTCTGGTATTTTTTTTTTGAACTTTAATCTTATTATAGAAATATACAGATGTACATTTATTACAACAAATAGAATATTAAAAGGTATATAATCATTAATTTATTTATTGTATAATTTGCATTATTTTAAATACTCACATGCTCATTAAAATAAAAGCTATTAGCGAAATCTTCATGAGATCAAAATGTGAAACACAATGTTGCTGCTCTTGCTAATCGCAGAAAAATTGTTTTAGTTTATCTATTTCTGGACACACTTCTTCACCATACTTTTACTTAGTCCTCCAGGAATGCAATTAGTAAATAGTTCATATAAATCCCTAGTCGCAATAGAAGCCCTGGGTTACGGATTGCAGTGTCTGTCATGGTCTTTAGGGGAAAGTGGTCCAAATCTTTACTCCTGTACTTCAACACTTATTTTAGATCGTGTTTTACTAAAATAAAAACTATTCCTCATTATGATTTGCAATACTTTCAAAAACAAAAAATTATATTTGATAATTAAGAAATTTTCTTTTTTACCTAAATTCGAATAAAAATATGCAACATGATCATGTGTACCACGTTTCATGAAATTTAAATGTACACAATCAGTGCTTAATGATCGTTTAAGAATAGCTAAAAGAAGACAATGTGGGGCTAATTCAATAACAATAGCATTTGATGGAATATGTTGTAATGCTTCTTGAAATAAAACTGGACTACATAAATTATTAACATGATAATCTGGTGATGATGTTAATGCTAATGGTGTGTACCATTGATTTTCTGGTACACTTGATGAAACCCATTTTGATGAACGTTGTTTAGGTGGATTAGTAATAACCTTTTCTAAGCATTTTTTTAATAATGGTGCTATTTCCATCATATAATGTGAATGAAAAGCAACATGATTACAAGCAACTTCTTTAGCAAAAATTTTCTTTTCTTTAAGTTCTTCAATAAATTTTTCAATGCTTTCTTTGGGACCTGATACTGTAACTGTATCAATTGCATTATGACATGCTGGTGCTATATCTGATGGACACATTTGTTTACATTCATTCCATGTTAAACCAACAGCAGCCATACCACCTTGAAAATTACAAAAAAAAAAGAAATTTTTACTTTATAAAAAACCAATGAATTATTTACCGGCAGGAAGATTAGCTTCTTGAATACATTTACCACGAAAATAAGCAGCTAAAATTGTTTCTTCAGCTATAAAACAACCATCAGCATAAGCACAACCTAAAGAAAATTTCTCATTAATTGTTGTTTTCGTTATTTGTTTATTTTTTTCAAAATAAAATTAAGTTTTTACCTAATTCTCCAACACTATGTCCAACAATACCATCTGGTTCAACACCCATACTTTTTAAACAATCAACTAATGCAATTTGTATAGCAGCAATACTAACAAAACTATTAATTGGATAATCAAGATCACGTGGTGTTGATGATAATATGAGTTGAAATAGATCAATATTATAGTTTTTAAGTATAATTGAACTTCTTTCAATTGATTGACGAAATAATTTTAATTCCATTAAATCACGTCCCATACCAGACCATTGTGTACCCATACCTGAAAATATAAACCATACTGGTCGTCGTTCACTATTACATTTCTAAAATGTAAAAAGAAAAATTTAAGAAAAGAAAAATAATTATTTACTTTAACTATTGTTGATGATTCTGATGAATTTAATAAAGTAAAACCACGATATGGATGTGTATGTAATGGATGAAATGAATTTTCTGTAATTAATGCTTGTAATTCAATATTATTTTCATATTCTTTTAAATGTTTAAGAATATTTTCACATCCATCAGCTGTACGAGCACAAGCAAATGCCACACGTCTTTCATTTCGTGATAAATTTTCATCTTCTTTTCGATTTGGATTTGCTTCAAGTACTGCATGAACATTGGCACCACCAAAACCAAATGAATTAATTGATATTAAATTATTTGGTAGTCTAAAAATAGATATTAAAATCATCGATAGTTCTTTATCTAAATCTTACTTTGTTTTTTCTGTTACAACTTTAAGACGGCCATCAGTAAGACCTGGTATACCTGTATTTGGCGAATTATAATGTAAATTAGCTTGAAATAAAAATCATAAAATAATAAAAGAAACAAAAAAAAATATTTGAATATTTTTTTTTACCAGGTATATGTCCATCTTGTATAGCAACAAGTAATTTTGCTAAAGCAGCAACACCTGAAGCTGGTTCTGGATGACCCATATTTGATTTTGTTGAACCTATTAATAATGGTTGATTACGTTTACTACAAAATACTTCTGTAATTGAATTCATTTCTTGTGGATCACCTAATCAAAAAACAAAACAAAAAATGTATATCAATAAATTATTAGACAAAAAAAAAAGATTCTGTTAACACCAACCAGCACGTGTTCCTGTTCCATGTGCTTCAACATAACCAACACAATTTGGATCAAGATGAATTTCTTTATAAATATTTTCAAGTAAATTTTTTTGCATTTCACCATTTGGAAATGTAATACCATCTTTTTTCCAACCATCAGTATTTGTTTTTGAATGCAATAATGTTGCATATAAACGTTTAGCATCTTGTCGTTTTTGTATAAATACAGTAGCAACTGTTTCTGATCGAACATAACCTGTACCATTTGAATCAAATGCACGACATGTACCGTCATTTGAAAGCATTTGTAATTTAAGAAATTGTACTGAAGTCTGAGGACGAAAACAAAGATTAACACCACCAACAATGGCAGCATCACATGAACCATTTCGTAGTGCATTTAATGCACAATCAAGTGCTAAAAGACTTGATGAACAAGCTGTGTCAACAGTATAAGATGGTCCTTTAAAATCAAAAAAATAACTAAGACGATTGGCAAACATTGATGTTGCACAGCCAGTCATACTATAACCTTCAAGCGTATGAGGATCAGATGAAAAAGCATTTTGAGCATCTGAACCACTTGCACCAATAAATACACCAGTTTTTGTACCTTTTAATTTCATTGGATTCATTCCAGCATCACATATACTTTCATATGTAACTTCAAGTAAAAGACGTAATTGTGGATCCATATTATGTGCTTGTTTTGGATGAACATTAAAAAATGCAGCATCAAATCGATCAACTTCTTTTAATTTTCCATTACGTGTTGGAAGACCATATTGACCTTGTGGCCAACGACGATCATCAGCAGTAACCATATCAATACCATTAAAAAGATTATAAGCAAATTCATCAATGGAATTTGCTTCTGGAAATCGACCACTAATACCAGTTATAACAAAATCATCATTTTCATTTGATAATAAATCTGGATAATGATAGCCATTACTTTTAATATTATCCGACGTTGATAACAACATTTTCAATCTCAATCTGAAAAAAAAATCAATAAAAAAAAAAGACGCAAAATGTATGCCTATATATCATTAATTTGTTGTTCTTCTACGCTCTGTTGAAACAAGTCCATTGCTGTCTTGGAGACCAATAAATAGACGAAAAATGAAACAGAATGAACCTGTTTTCAGTGCATAATTTGAATGTTAAGAAATGCGTGATTTTTTTCTTTGTGTCAATCGATAATGTCAGGTAAACAATTTTTCTTTGTATCCTTAACTATGTTTTATAATGTAATTAAAACGTACATTTCTCTATTTATTTTTGCGCACTTATAGGTCATTACAGTGCGTAGGTTATCTATCATCGAATGGAAAGATAGATAAAAAATACGCTTCGTCAGTATGGTTCTACGAATAAGAATAATAGAAAAAAGACAAATGGTAGATTTGTCGGACAACTAACTTTTCGATTAGATGTACCATTAGTTATTCGTTATCTGACGGTTCGATGCAGTTTTTTTTTTTAAATATAAACAAGAATCTTCGATCTAATTTCAAGGAGTAATATCTGTATACAATTTCTCTCTTCAGAATTACATTTATTTACTTATATTCTCGAATTTGCTCTTCTTTCATCATTCGAATCGAAGAATGAAAGAGAATGAAATTCAAATATATGGTTTTTTTTTATATGTTCATATAGCAAGTAGATGTGATACACAAAAGAAAATGCACAGCAACTTATTCGCTAAAAAAATATTATCACGACATAAATACATATATATTGATATTTTTCATTAATTATTAAAAATAACAATAAAAAAATAGAAAAAAAAATATTAATATTATAAACACAATAAATTAAAATTCTATTATTTATCACCAGTACACATTCTATTAGCACCATGTTGATCAAGAATACCTTGTTGTAATTGTGTTAGCATCATAAACAAACCCAAACTATCTTTCAAACTTACCTATCTGATTCAAGACTAGTGAACTAATAATTCTTTCAATTTCATTAACATTTATTCGCTTATGATGCTTATTATTAAATACACTTTGTATTCGACCTACTTATTTTACGGATTCTAAAAATTTCGCAGAGTTTATTATTAAATTTACAATGAGTATAATAAAATGAAATAATATATCCTCATCATTCATATTAGACATAATGTACATGATTATTCTACAATATGTTTGTCACACTTGTTCATTACTTTTTGAAAGACATTCGATACCAAATGCTGAATTCATTGAGTATTAAAAACAAAAACTAAATTTTTCTATTTTCTAAATAAACAAAACATTATTTGTTCAACTTGGTCCATCATGTTTATTTTGGATTTGTTCATATATATTTATATCAAATAACATGTATTTACCTACAAACAATCATTTAATCTTCTATTCAGTCCAAAATATACCATAGAAAATATGGAAGCACTTAATACATCCATTCATGAAATGATCAGTAAAAGATTCGGTCTACCTTCTATGACTATATTTCAGAAATTATCGTTATATTTTATAGTGTCCATGGATCGATCTATCCCTGAATGAATCACCCAATAGTTTACAAAAACTCTTAGTATGTGATAATGAAAACCGTAAATTTTCAGACTTAACCGAACTTTGACATAATATATATCTTTACAAAACAAAAGAATTCTTTAATGAATTTAATAAAAAAACAAGAACATACCCAATAATTTGCTAAAGAAATTATTTAGATCCAAATACTTCAAAATAATCAGTATGTTCACGCAGATAAATAAATATAGTCGAACTCTTTATTAAAACAATACTTAAAATAATCTCTATTTGTTTAAATACAAGATATAATTGACTTGTTGAATACGTCATCATCTGTATCATTGCCATTTAGTTTTCTAAATATAACTAAGTAGACATTAATTTTTGGTTTAAAAAAATTTTTCCTAAATGCAAAAACAAATTAATAAACTTAAAAGTTTTGATAATAATATACTTGTAATTCACAAGCTTGGCCAATACCACTGTTCATTCTGTATAACTTCCATACAAAGGTATGTGGACTTTTGCTACAGTTCATTTTAATTGATCAAAAACACCAGCACGAAATTCCAAGTAAATTTCGTACAAAGATAAGAATACTAAAGAACAGCGTAGGATAATATCGTATATTTGCTATCATCCGAGATATTACTTTTGATAGGTTAGACAGATATAATATGAAATTCTTCACATTTACGCGCGCTTAGTATGCTATTTCTTGAATGTAATAAAATATTTTCGAAGACTAAATAGTTCTTAGAGGGTCAATCAGTCTTTAGTATTTACGATAATAACAATGATACGCATAATTTTTTTCTTTTTTCGAGATCTAATATGAAAATAAACAGCGAATATTGACGCAGTTTTTCATGTTGTAGAAAATTACTCATTGGTTATGTTTACTGTAATCTTCTCTTCTAGAGTGCGATGTCGCACTTGTTTGATTCTAGTTAACCTAATAGACAGAATAGCAGTAAATATAATTAATAATGTGTCAGTTTCTAGAGTATGAAAAACTGCATCAATGTATATTGTTGATTTTCATATTGAGTTTTCAAAAAGAAAAACTTATGGATATCATTGTTATTGTCTAAAATGGCAGAGTGAGGCCCCCTCTTAGGACTATTTAGTGTTCTAAAAATATTTTATTGCATTCAACAAATACCATAATTGGAACATATAAATGTGGAGAATTTATTAAAAGTAAAGCCTAAGTTTACGATCTTTTTCTACGATGTCTTTCTGTTGAAGAAAAACCGAGAACTGTCTATGCAAAAGAATCCACGAAAAGAAAATGTTTTGAAAAATCATCAAATTTTTGAACAAGATGCAAGAACAAATTAAAAGAAATCTATATAATTTGATAGAATAATTGATGGTATACTTCACTAAGTCGAAATAAGAAAGTTTGGAGATTTTGCATAAATTCAATAAACGGCACAACAATATCAAAAATAGCGGCGTGACTCACGACTCGTGAGTCTGCTTCATTATTTTTTTCTCGATAGATTGATGATTACTAATTCAAAGAGACGTCACCGGAAATACAAATAGACAGAGGCAAAGATGTATGACTAGTTATAGCATGAAGATATTCCATGGAATGTCAATGCACAAACCAATCAGATATAATTCATTAATTAAATATTAGTTTAAGTGCAAAATTGTAATAAGGTATTGACATTGTTTGGTAGTTAAATAGATTTTATTATTTTATACAGTATAACAGATCGATTATCGGCACCATCTATATAATGAATAAAAAAGAAAATTTTATTTTTTACTTGCACACTGTAATGATGATTGAATTTCTGAATGGAAATATTGGTTCATTCTATACAAAGAGATACATTTTTTGCTTATATTATTTAATACATAAATGAAATATCAAACAGCTTGACTTGAACTTGGATCTTCTAAGACAATTTCGATGTTGGCTGGTGGTTTATCGCAGTGGTTAATTTAGAAAGTCTGCTTTAAGAGCGATCGCACTGGACTTTTTCGGCAACATTGAATATAAAAAGCCGAATTTATACTATTTCGGATAGCCTTCAAAAAAATGTTCTTACTGACATCATAGATCCATTACTGTGGTTCAGGTTCATTTTTGCCATTGTGAAACTACTATCGGCTTCAAATTACAGTGCGCGTGGTGTTTTTTGAATAATTCCAGAATGGAAACAGCTGGAGACCTGCGGTTTTCACCATTGGACAGAGAAATGTTGGGGCCAGATTTCAGTGCAAAAATTTGATTGGTTCATAATGGACCAATCAGATGAAATCCCAACGGACATTTTGTAAACAATATTTTGAATGCAATTTTGATATTGTTGTGGATTCTGTCATGGCCATTCGGTAGACAAAAAATGTTCTTTTTCGATCTAGACAAGGCCCAACTTTGTATCTCATTTAGTTCATGAGTTATAAGGGTTTTGCTGAGACCTCCGATTTCGGTCAATTCAAGTAGAATCGTTCGGAAAACAACCTTGGAAGGGGTACTTCACCACGCTCAGTCGAGTGGCAATGTTTATTTTTTGATCCAAAATACATTAACGCTATAATTTTAATATTCCTCAAATTATGACTCCAGTCGCTAGATGGCGCCAGAATGTGAANGTATCAAAACATCATCACTGCCGCTCGGCTCAGCGTCGGTACTTATCCCTTCCCAGGTTGTTTTCCGACCGATTCTACTTGAATTGACCGAAATCGGAGGTCTCAGCAAAACCCTTATAACTCATGAACTAAATGCGATACAAAGTTGGACCTTGTCTAGATCGAAAGAGAACATTTTTTTTCTACCGAATGGCCATGATAGAATCCATAACAATATCAGAATTGCATTCAAAATATTGTTTACAAAATGTCCGTTGGAATTTCATCTGATTGGTCCATTATGAACCAATCAAATTTTTGCATTGAAATCTGGCCCCAACATTTCTCTGTCCAATGGTGAAAACCGCAGGTCTCCAGCTGTTTCCATTCTGGAATTATTCAAAAAACAACCACGCGCACTATAATTTTAAACCGATAGTAGATATAATCTGCGACAAAATGATTGAGTTTCTAAAGTGAAAAGATAATTCAAGAAGCCATAAGATCGTGCTAAAAACAAAATCAAACATCAATTACAATAGCGCATCGTTTATCAAGAGTATATGTGTGGGTATTGTTTCTCCCAAGGCATGCACCAAGACTCCATAGCAGCATTTCAATATTTCAAATTTATTTTCTTGATTACGAAGTACAACAATACACTGTCGCGCTCACATGTATAACATGACGTTTGTCTTTGACAATCAAATGGAGAATGATTCAATGAACTTCTTTGCTTTAAATAGAGATTGAAATGAAACTGAAAACCAGCCTAAAGTCAAATTCAAACTCAACGGGTTTGAGTTTTTTAATTGGTTCTAGAACGTAGTCTAACAACGGTTTCGAAATCCCTACTTTGACTTCTTCATTTACGCAGAAAAACAGCCCAAGTCATTATCAGTGTATCCCTAGTCTTCTTTTCTTTTCCTTCTACATCCACACCCCTTATCTTCATTTTTTTTCGTGCACACTTAACTTTTCAGTGCTTATTGTTCTGGTTTTCATTTCACGCAAAAGGACTTAGCATACAAGTAAAAAGAAAAACAAATAGATTGTGCGTATAGTTTTTCGTTTCTTTCTTAGTCATTCGTTCTTGATGATACCTTCAAAAACAAGACAGTAATTGCAAAATCTAAATAAGAATGTAATCATTTTTCATATCGCTTTTTAAAATTTATATATCAAGTTAATTGCGTTAAACTTAATATTTGAAGTATTTCACCGGAATATGAAATGTCATTATCTTTTTTTTTTGTTAAATAATTCACGGTATTAAATTAAATACAAGAAAAGAATTTACTTATACCAAATAGTGTTGATCGGTATCGATCCTTCAGCTTAGCGTATAGTTTTCTGAGTCACGTAAATATTTGTTTCTCAACAACAACATAGCTAATAATTCTCCTTGTGAATGGCATAAAAATAAAATTATCCACAACAAAAAAAAACAATGATAATTTTACTCGATAGAAAAGTCAACAAGCATTGGACAAATATATGTGTCATTATACAAACCTTCTATTCCTTGATGTTACATTTTAATTAACTATTCATATAGAGATAAAATCTTGTCTCTCATTAAATATTTTTTAGGACATCAATACTGTGACCCAATTGACATCGATCAACAGCTATACAATGTGATACATTTAGTATATAGTTGTACAGTATCAAAAACAAATTCTTTACTATTGAACAGTTCTAGCAATAAATAAAATATCACATGAAAATTCAATTCAAGCATTTATTTTTTGTTTATACTTCAATACTCTCTCTCTCTTTATATGTAAAACATTCACCATAATATTTATTTTTTATGCATAGTTAGTCTAGTACTTTAGTAATCGAAATTATTGCGCTTGTTTTGCAATCTAAAGGTTACACACTATCTGTTCTTTGCGTGCATACTTGCTTGAACTATATTCATAAAGTATGCAATGAAATTGATAGAACGCATTTTATTGTATACGGTGTTGATTTGCGTCAGCATGAGTACTTGATTAAATCATAACACATGGTTATTCAAGTGTGAAAATAATATTGTCGTTGAAATGTTTATAAGAACGAAAAATATGATCAATAAGCAACACATTTACTTCTACTTGTTTTGAGTACTTTCTTTGAATATAGGTTGCAAAATGAAAGATAAACATAATACAGACATGTCTAATAAACAAGAAAAAACTGTTGATGAGGATCAAAACGAAACAAATGATAAAAAGTATGATCAACGGTAAACTTTATATTATATTATTATTATTCTTTTATATAGTGTTACTTTTTCGAATGATGAAGAAAATTCTAATAAATCAAAGTTCTCGGAAAGATTTGTTGATAAAAAAGAAAACAAAAAGCCTCCTGATACTGTAAGCTTTGCAAGTTTGGTAAGAGATAATGTTTGATTTTGTTGAAAAAAAACATTGTAACATTTATTTTAGTTTCGATATGCTACCATCATCGATATAATCTATATGTTAGTTGGTATGCTCGGAGGTCTATGCAATGGTGTTCTTTTACCACTCATGATTCTTGTATTTGGCGAGCTTCTAAATTCATTTACTGATCGATCTGCTGACTTATGTGCACTTAATTTTACAGCTCTTGCTATTGAGTATTGTCCAGAAAATTATACCTTAACGGCATCGAATTATTTATCAGCAGTTTCGTAAGTATATGTTTAAACAAACTAAAACTAAAAGAAATTTTAAAAATGATAATTACTATGGCTATTATTTAGTGTTTGTCATTTTAATCAAACCACGTTTGATTTTCAAGGTCAAGTGATAAAGCAAACACAATATCTAGTTGCTATTGGTTGTGTTGGTCTTGTACTGGGTTACATACAAGTAGCATTTTGGAGCATGGCAGCTGAAAGACAAACAAAAACTATTAGAAAAAAATTATTTCAATCAATTCTTCGAAAAGAAATCGTTTATTTTGATTTACATAAAACTGGTGAACTTAATACAAAATTAACAGATGATGTAGATAAAATCCATGATGGAATTGGAGATAAACTTGGTTCAGCATCGCAATTTATAGCTGCTTTTTTTACTGGACTTATTCTTGGTAAGTTTATATATATTTATATATGTGTAGAAAGTTATTATATTTAATATATTTATTGTATAGGTTTTGTTAAAGGATGGAAATTAACATTGGTTATATTATCTATGGCTCCACTACTATTTATATCAGCTGTACTTTTTTCCAAAGTAACTTGTTTATACTCGAAAGTAAAAATCAAGATGAATTATTATGACATCTATTTTTAGCTTGCTTCTGGTTTGACAGCAATGGAATTAAAAGCTTATGGTAAAGCAGGAGCAATAGCTGAAGAAGTATTTAGTTCAATTCGTACAGTGCTATCTTATAATGGACAAGCGCGCGAAGAGAAAAGGTTGGATTTCAATAATGAATCATTTCATTGTTGTTGCTTTTATCTTACAATAATATGTCTTCTTTTGATAGATATGAGAAACATCTTGATGAAGCTAAAAGAAGTGGCATAAAGAAAGGTGCAATCAGTGGTGTAACAATGGGCTTCGTATGGTTTACAATCTATTGTGCATATGCATTAGGTATTTTACACTAATGATTAACTTATATTTTATCTAATATATATTTTGACAATAGCATTTTGGTATGGAGCAAAATTAATTCGAGATGAAACATTTAATATTGGTAATGTTATGATTGTAAGTTGATTTTATCCAAATAAATTAACAATTCATTTCGCACTATTCGAAAAGTCTATAGGATATTGATTTAAAAAAATGTGGATCAATATGGTATTGTTGATATTGAAATAAATGACATATAGATATTTTTCTATACAAAAAAAAGCTTTTACAGTCATTGTGATTGTTGTTTTTTTCAATACGAAATTATTGTTTTTAGGTATTCTTTTCGATTATCATTGCTATTTTTAATTTGGGTCAAGCTAGTCCACATTTTCAAGCCTTATCTCAAGCTCGAGCTGCTGCTTACATTGTATGGGAAGTTATTGATACAGTAAGTAAAATAATTAAATTTCCCCTAGATAAAAATATTTTATTTCTGATCTATTCATTTTATAGTCATGCAAAATCAATAGTGATTCAGAAACTGGTCTGAAAAAAGATGATGTAATTGGTGATATTCATTTTTCAAATGTTCATTTTTCTTATCCATCACGACCTGATGTTAAAATTCTTAATGGTATCTCATTCGATGTCAAACGTGGTCAAACAATTGCTCTTGTTGGATCATCTGGTTCAGGAAAATCAACATGTGTACAATTATTACAACGATTCTATGATGCTGATTCGGGTTCAGTTTTCATTGATGATCATCAAGTGACTGAATATAATTTAAAATGGTTAAGACAACGTATTGGTGTTGTCAGTCAAGAACCAATTTTATTTCAAGCAACTATTCGAGAAAATATTTTATTTGGAAGAGATACAGCAACTGATGAAGAAGTTCATGAAGCAGCTAAAATGGCGAATGCACATAATTTCATTATGACTTTACCTGATGTAAGTAATACACTAATAATATAAATACTTTTATTATTTTTTTCCTTCATCAATTCAATTGTTTGTGGGTGTGTGTGTATTTGTAGAAATATGAAACTCGAGTAGGTGAACGTGGAGCTACGCTTTCAGGTGGACAAAAACAAAGAATTGGTAATTGTATAATAAGAATATATATGAGAATGTTGATCATCTTTTTTTTTTATGAAATTCTTCATAGCCATTGCTCGAGCATTAATTCGAGATCCAAAGATTTTACTTCTTGATGAAGGTAAATATTCATTTTCTTTTTTCTCCTATTTGTATCTTTCTTTTTTTTCCTATATAATAGCTACTAGTGCACTTGACAATGAAAGTGAAAAAATAGTTCAAGACGCTTTGGATCGTGCTGCTGAAGGTATAATCGAAGTACAATTGAAATATATTCATAATGATATTGTTTATTGTTATTAGGCCGTACAACATTAGTAATTGCACATCGTTTATCAACAATTCGTAATGCTGATAAAATCGTTGTAATGCATAAAGGTAACGTAGTTGAAGAAGGTGATCATGAATCATTGATGCAGGCTCGTGGAACTTATTTTGCTCTTGTGGAACAACAAAATTTACGCAAAGCTGAAGAAGAAGAACAATTCAATTTTGAACAACGTGAGCGTAATGGATCAATTGTAACAAAACAAACTGAAGAAATTCAATTAGATATGGGAAGAAAACGTGGTTCAACTATGGTTAGTTTAACATCAGCTATAAGTGCATTATACAGTCAAAAGAAGAATTCACTAACAAATGAAGATGCTCTTGAAGAAGAAGACGATAGTGAAGTAAAAAAGAAAAAGGTAAATTTTGAGAATTTGTTTTATTTTAATCAATATGATTTATATTAGGAAAAGAAGCCTAATGTTGCTTTACAAATGTTAATTATGAACAAACCAGAATTGACATTTATAGTGTTTGGATGTATTGCATGTACATGTAATGGTGGTATTCAACCAGCATTTGGTGTTATTCTAAGCAAGATAACTGCGGTAGGTTTTTCTTTTTATGCTATTCAAATCGTTTATATTAAAATATTGATTTTTATTAAAAAGGTCTTTCAAGAATGTGATAAAGAATATCAAAAACACCAAGTTCTACTCTACATACTTTTGTTTATTGGCTTAGGTATTCTAATATTAATTATGACGTTTCTTCAAGTACGTTCTTCTATTTGAATGATTGAAATATGTTTTTTCTTCTATTTTTATCTCTATCTTTTGTTTTATCTAGAGTTTTTTATTTGCTTGTTCGGGTGAAGCTCTAACGAAAAGATTACGTTCTAAAACATTTCATGCTATTTTACGTCAAGAAATTGCTTATTTTGATAATCCAGATAACAATACAGGAGCATTGTGTACACGTTTAGCAACTGAAGCATCTGCTGTACAAGGAGCAAGTGGTGTTCGTATTGGATTAATGTTACAAAACATAGCTGCACTTGGTACTGGTATTATAATTAGTTTTGTGTTTGCTTGGCAATTGACATTGCTTATTTTTGCCTTTATTCCATTTATGATTGCTGGAGGTTTTTTACAAAATCGTTTAATGACTGGATTTGCTAGTAAAGATAAAAAAGCAATGGAAGATGCTGGCAAAGTTTGATAATTATTTAAATTAATGAATATTATTCATTTAATTTTATCTATTCTTTAGGTAACAGTAGAATCTATACAAAATATTCGAACAGTTGTACAGTTAACTAAAGAAGATTATTTTTACGAACAATATTGTTCACTTCTTGAAATTCCTTATCGGTAATGTATTTTATTTTATGAATTTAATTGAGAATCTATTATAATATTTATATTATAGATCATCTATAAAACGAGCAAATCTCTTTGGTTTATTCTTTTCATTATCAAACTCAGTCATGTATTTCACTTTAGCAGCATTGTTTAGATTAGGTGCTTATTTAGTACAGCACGATAAACTCACATTTGAAGCTCTTTTATTGTAAGAATAAATATCTCTAGAATATCATAACTTCATTTTATTCTAGGTGTTTTAATTGTATTGTATTTGGTGCACAAAGTGTTGGACAAACAGCATCTATGTAAATATTCGAAATAATTAGATGAAAGTTATATAAACGTTTCTTTTTCTTACTTCACTAGGGCTCCGGACTATAGCAAGGCTGTTCAGGCTGCTGAAAAAATTTTAGAACTATTAGGTCGAAAACCATCTATTGATAATGGTTCATCTGATGGTGATGAAATAGTTAGTCAATATTAAAGAATTTCGATGATATCGATCTTTTTCTCTTTCTATTTCTTATGTTGTAGCCAAACTTAAGTGGAGACTTGGAATTTGTTAATGTTCATTTCATTTATCCAAACAGACCTGAATCAATTATTCTTAAAGATTTTACACTTAAAATCCGGGCCGGTATGTCATATTTTCATCAAGTTGTTCATTCATTTATATGAATTTTTCTTTTCATAGGTCAACAAGTTGCACTCGTTGGTAAACATCATTTTGTTTTTTTTTTGTCGTTACAATATATTCAATTTCACTAAATCCATTTATCTATGTAGGTGCATCTGGTTGTGGAAAGTCAACAACTATTCAATTACTCGAACGTTTCTATGATGCAAATATTGGTCAATTGGTTAGTTCGTTTTTTTTTCATGTGCACACTTTCATTTTCTTTTTACAGTTAGTTGATTCAAAAGATATTCGAAGTCTTAATCTTCAATGGTATCGATCACAAAGTATGTCATACACTTCATTCTTCTTCTTCTTTTTTTCTTCTACAAAATGAATATATTTTAGTTGGTATTGTCTCACAAGAACCAGTTTTATTTGATATGTCGATACGAGAAAATATTGCTTATGGTGATAATAGTCGAAGTGATATTCCTATGGAAGACATCATTAAAGCAGCTAAAGATGCTAATATACATCATTTTATTGAAAGACTTCCAAATGTAAGTCATAGAATGAGGTTTTTTCTTACTAGAAAAAAACAAAGAAAACATCTTTCTTCAGGGATATGAAACAAATTGCGGTGCAAAAGGAGCTCAACTATCAGGTGGAGAAAAACAACGAATTGGTAAGAACACATATTGAAATGAGTTTTTATCAAGGGGGAAACAGCAGACTTCAGTCCTATGGAGTCACGTGGAATTCCTTGGAGCCTCATAAAATTCTTGCCGATCTTCAGAAATCCATTATAGAAATTTAATACTGCTATGTTTTGATTTTTATTAATCATGTGTACCGTCAGATGAAATAGATATTAGCCTCGATTTAGAGACAAGCATACAACATCTTTCTCTTTGTCGTATTCAGTCAAGAAGAAAACGGCAGACTTCACTCCTATGGAGACCTGAAGTTGGCCATTTCTTTCTAAAAGTGATCTGCTTGAAAAGTTCTTTTGATAGAAATTGTCCAAAGCAGAACAATATTACTCAGCATCCGGAAGTTGTATTCCCAAAACAGAACAAAATCGCTCTACTCTGAGGATACAACTTTCGGGTACTGAGTAATATTGGAAAGTGGAAAGTGACGAACTTCGTTTCCATGGACTCATTAGAAGTGCCGCGGAGTCAAGTGGAATCATGGAGTCTGCTATTTTGCCTTTGGCTTTTATGAGAATAAAACTAACCTATATGATTTTTCTTTTAGCAATTGCTCGAGCATTAATTCGAGATCCAAAGATATTGTTGTTTGACGAAGGTAAGATATGAATGAAACAATGATTGTTGTATAATGTTGTATATAATTATTTAGCAACAAGTGCATTGGATAGTGAAAATGAAAAGATAGTTCAAGAAGCATTAGATCAAGCTCAAAAAGATCGAACATCAATTACAATCGCACATCGTTTATCAACTATTCAAAATGCAGATATGATTTGTGTTTTACATAATGGAGTCATAGTCGAAAGTGGAACTCATCAAGAATTACTAGCTCTTCATGGTCGTTATTATCATTTAGCACTTGGAAAACTCAAATAAATGTTAATATGTTTCTTTTTGTCTGTTTTTTAAATATATTTTGTGTTCAAGATATTAAATAGAAGCTGTGTGAGATTTAAAAGAATAAGAAAGTGTATTGTTAAAAAATTGTAAAATATTTTTCATAAAAAAATCTCTATTCGGTGCATGTTGAGTATCTTGATGACGTGTATGAGAAATAAACATATGTAATTTTCCTTGTTCCGATAATGTTCGCATACCAATAAGATTTTCAGTAAATTGTCTTGAATTATTCCATGTTTCAACTTTTAAGGATTGTGAAGCATAGCCAAGAAACCACCCGGATTCTCTTGGTGTAACAACTTCATCAAGATCTGAATATGTCATAACAAATGCATTTAATTTTAACATATTTGTACGATATGTTTCATTACGTATTTCACGTTCATTATTTATATCAGGAAGAAAATGACACTGAGATATATATTTATTTAATTGAGTTGGATCACGCCAATAATTTGCGATACTGATTTGATTTTGAATTAATTTCTCATATGCATATTTTGTTATTAATTGACGAAATCGAACTGGAAATTTTAGAAGATAAGGTATACCAAATATTCCTTGATGAAGACCACTTAATGTTATTAAATTATAAACAGGGAATGAACATCGTTCTAGAGCAGCTCGTACAATAAGACTTCCTTGAGAAATCCCAAGCATATTAAAACCTTGTTGAAGAAGAACATCATTACGAATTGTGGTACAAAAATGTTCAACTTGTTTATCTAATGACCATAAAAATGAATCCTCAAAGCCATTGCCTATTTCAATTGACACAACATAAATTCCAGCAAAAGATGTTCGAAGCCAACCAGCTAATTCATTCATATCAGAAGCAGGTGCAACAATACCGTGCATAAGAACAACTGGTCGATATAGTACTGTTTGAATTGAACGTGAAAGAACAGTAACGATAAATAAGAGAAAGCCAAGACGAGACATTTTTATTAAGCTTATCACAGATGGATATCTATTAACTGTCATACATATAGTAAATACATTGAAAAAGTTTTGATTACATACTGAGTTTTTACACGAATGGTAAAATGTTTTATTCAATGTATTTTTTTTTCTCAATCGAGTCACAGAAAATGAACTGACCGTATGTTGGAGATATATGCACGACAATGAAACCTGTAGCTTTATAATAAGAAGTATGTGTCTTTCTTTGAGCAAGAAAGACTCATAATAAGCATCAAAGCGTAACAAGAAAGAAAAAAATTTGTATTGATGGAAATAATATTCAATCGCTAGTATAATATGTTTGTTGCTAAAATTAGAACTTAAGTTTTACACATGATTTCATAAATGACTTTTAAACATGATTTTTAATTATTACAATAACGAATTCTTCACAATCAAAAATAGATGGCGTTATTTCATATGAGAAGCTTCCTTAGTTTATTTCTGAAATCTGTTAAGCAAATGTACAAAACACCGGACAATATGTTTTGGACGAATTTGTATTCAGTATAACCATCTCAGAAAGCTACGTCCTTATAGATGGTTATCATCAAAAGTACAGTCAGTATTTATATTATATCTACAGAAAAATTCATCTCTAATTGTTGAGTAGTTATTCAACTAGGCCCATAACAAGTCGAATAAGTTAACTCCTGTCAATCAAGATTTTTCCGATGATCATTTAGATGGAGTAGTTGTCCTCCATAGATTTTTTGTAAAGTCTGGATTCATATAGATGGAAAGAGTAGAACACGAGCTACATTCTGGTAGCTAAAGCTATTTATAAGTAAATTTTCTATGAAGTAAGGTACCTATTTTATAATAGATTCCAGGCGATCTTCATAAGAACTCTTTCTCATCTTCTTATAATGAATACTTTTTATTTACATATATAACAGAAACTGAGCCCTCAAAAATCAAAAAACATCTTTCCTTAAATTGTAAATAATATGCTACTATTTATAGTGCCTGACACTTTTCAGCTGTTATATATGTAAATAAAAATTACACATTATAGATACGTGAGAAAGAGTTCACATGTATATGTATATCACCTGGACCTATCGTAACATAGGTACCTTAATTCATAGAAAATTTTGATTTAAAAATTTTCAGTTACCAGAATGTAGCTCGAGTTCTGCTCTTTCTATCTATACGAATTCGGACTTCATAAAAAAATCTATGAAGAATAACAACTCCATTTGAATGATCATTCTAAACATCTTGATTGAGAAAATTTGACCATATAGTTCGATTTGCTATTGGTTCAGTTGAGTAATTACTCATCATTCACAGATAAATTTTTCTCTAAATATAATATGAATTTTGATTGTACTCTCGACGATAGGGTGTGGATGTCTTCTACATCCCAACAACATACTCACAAACACACAGCAAAATACCCATGCAGACTCCTACACCCACACCCTGTTTTGGTGTTTTTTCTCGAGACAGATCTTGAATAGCTTCTACTTGATCTTGGATACTGTTAAAATAATCATTTATTTCAAAGCTAAATAAAAAAGCATCAAGGTTTGTACCAAGTAGGACGAATTTTCATTTCTGTCTTTTTTAATGAGCAGAAGTGACCTCTAAATGAATTCCAATTCATGCCTGCAGCATATATTATCGGATGGTTTCCGCGCAAGTACCTTTCATTCAGGTTAGAAGCATCGCAACTGTCGTACCATCAAGCTCCATTACAACGTTGCGCACATAACTGAAAGTAATGATCATTATCTTGATTCTTGGTTGAAAACTGTATGCTATTATGACCATTTAACGAGTCCCCCGCATCGCTCTTTAGACAGGATCCGAGTATTAGTCGATATTTGTCAGCTTCTTTTGATATTTGGATTGAAGTGTACTCAGCAAATCTCTTTTGTTCTTCGAAGTCCTCGAGATTGACTCGCAATCGATACGAATCTTGGTTTGTCAAAATCGACAAACGCTCATTTCCGAACCAAAATTGTCGTTATAGGTCGCCAAAGTCTCGTTTATATTCGAGCCATATTCGATAGAAATCTTCTTGAGGTGAGAAGCCACCTCGTTTTTGGAACACAGTACACCCACCACCATCAGTGTGCATGCCACACAACACTTTGATTGGCTTTCCTATTCATAATGACACAGATTATTTATGAAAAGATTAAAAAAACAGACCGACACACCTAGTCTAGGCCAAATATTCAATAATACCACTTTGTGGCGGTTTAGTACGTGAACTATTTTTATTCAAATAGATGACTGCACAGTCCTCAGGATAGTTGCTAAAAGGTAAGCCGTCACTAGTTTTCGTTTGAGCGTTGGTCAAAAATCTTTCACTCAATCTATGAGCCAAATCGGTGTTGAGATCGTACCCGGATACCAGTCCATCAACAGACAAGAAAAGTAAGAAGGTGGATATCAGTAACATGCGTATCGTTGATTTTTTTTCTAGCAACAAAATTGTTTGAGACGCAACTACATTTGCACGCTCTCATAAATACTGCCATTACATGAATCCGTTCCGATTTGTTCAATACGTTTCATTTCTAATATAGCACGATTTGCATAATGCAACTTCTAGTGAGAATGGATACTTAGATATGTACGAAATGAGGAATGATATATTCATGAAGCTTTGGCATTATATACACTTAAAGCATCCATGCCACTCTTATAAATCATTGAAGGGTATATAAATAATAGAGGCTATTTTGTGGGCTGAGTGCGAGTGATTGTGCAAGTGAGACTATGGATTTTGTCATTACTCACATCTATACCTCCACAAAGTCATTTCCACACGGCATAAAAGCTATAAAATCTAAATACGACAATATCCAATTAGGGGCGATCGTCTTTCTATTTTTTTGAAACCTTCGTCAAATTATCAGTCTGACAGAGTCCTCGACACTCCTTTGGAAATCAAACATTGAAACTGTTGACACAGTACAATGACAAACTTTCATCATGTTTCAACTTAATCGAAACTTTAAAATCATTTATTTTCTGTAATATCGACGTTTTCCTTTCAGATTTTGATAAACTTTGACTCAATTGAGTTAACTTCAAATGTTACGGAGAATTGAAAGGAAAAATATCCAATTGATTCTCCAGACTGGACAAAGATCAGCTGTATACACTTTTCCAGACTTTCACAAACAATCTGCGAATTCGTTTTCTTTTTTCTTGAGAGAGATTTGTGAATCATAGTCTTACTTGGTATTGGTCTCCATAGAAGTGTTCTGAATGGCATAGATTTACTTTTAGCCTCCGAGAATTCATTATCTAAAGAGATCCAACATCATCAATCGGATCCTGCAGTAGAAGAGAATTTCATCTTTCACTTCCAAGACAATCTATAGAGAATTCTACATCGCCAAACACATCGAACTATGATCTGCCAATGCTGAACAGAACTTGGTGTTCGTCGTGAGAATTCACATCATGCACTATGTCCCTTGATTTATACATTTTCTATAATTGTTGATGGAAGAAACAATCTATTAAGTGATAGTTTACAAGTTATTCGAATTACAGGACTGAGTTTAGCATTGATGTGGATAGACGGGTGAATGTGTATACAAGTGAGGTTTATGTTTAACTGTTTTGTAAACAAAAAGCGCAATACAGAACCTTTTAGAATTCTATATATGGGTACTATTTTCTGAGTCCTTTAAGGTTCTAGCCTAATATGTGTGCCGTAGCCCGCCTGAGTTGATCATAAACCATTAGATACTCTCGTTTTCTGTCCCGTTGAATTCTTTATACACGATGTTTAACCTCTCTTTGTCATTTCTTGTCATTACATATTTAGCGTCTCCTTGTCATGTATTTCACTTCTCTTTTAACTATGTTCAACCTCTTATCGTCATCTCTTGCGAACTTGCATTTTGTTCTAGTCCTTCTTTGTAACGTTGTATAATTCTCTATGATTACCACACGCAAATGATAAAGAACTGTGCAGTAAAAAGGATAAGGCGTTGCGTTGTTCTAGAATAGCATGTATTTTGATGTAACAAAAAGAAATCGCTCCTGTCTCTAGTTTCCTCTATTAATAAAATCGTTACAATATGGTTCAATTTCGAACCTTTTTTCTGCTTTCAAAAATAGCTCTACTCTGATAAAAAAGTAGTCTATGCAACACACGGTATCGTAGTTCTACTGATCTGATTATTGGTTTTTTTTTGAAAACTTTGCTATACCACAAAATCCAATTTAATCTCTTCACAACGAGACTGAGTATTACTATAGCTTTAGAAGTGTGTGATGACTGTGCCTGTGATCATGTGAGTATGAGTGTGAGTGTAGTGGATGGTAAGTGAAGATGTGAGGGTGGATTTAATACCTGCATACTAATTATAAAACGAAGTATTTTCAATAAGATAATGAAATATAAAAAGATTATATTAATAATACCAAACTATGCACATTACACTATTCAAAAATATAATTGCAAAGTTTTTGCATTCACTTTACTGCCAAGAGACCATTGTGATCATTTTTTTTTCAGTAGTAAATAGTCCCTATAGCGAAAACCAAGATCCAAAAAAAAATTATAATGGGTTTATAAACATTTGTTCGATGTTTAATTGACAAAGAATAAATAATAATAATGAAACTAGTATAACAAATAATCTATTCGGAAGTAATAGTTTTTTTTTGAAGAAAGAACGCTCTAATGCCTCAAGATGGTTTCAATAGATTGAGTTGTAGCTCAAAATCTCAACTTTCTATGTCGTATATTTTCTCCAGAAGACTGAAAATACTAAAAACGATGCGCTTCAATCTCGCTCAAAATTGATCAGACATTACATGCAAAATAGCTGAATATTGTGCTTCGAATTTCACCAATTTTCAACAGAATAACAGCATTATTCCGCTAAAAATAAGCAATATTATTATTAGCAGTATTATATCAAACAAACGATACAAATTAGGTTAATGCAAAAGAAATGTTTATTAGAGAGAAGCATAAAGAATAGCAATCTGAAAAACGAGTATATTATATTTATGTATGACAACTTTTTTGGGAAAAAAAGAAAAAATTCATAGTTATAAATTAGAGAAACAGTTTGATTCATTTGATTATTCAGGTTTTGTTATCATCTAGTAAACTTGATAATTTATAAGCTAGCCGAACAGTGTATCCCTAAAAACACAAAGATAAATACATCTAAAAATAAATCCTCACATAGTACAAATATTTACCGGAACGAATGAAATTACGGTGAATATCATCAGATAACTCATCAAAACAATAATTACTGGAACAATACCAATTGTATATTTTTTCACACATATCGGTATGATAATAATAATCAACAAGCTTAAATAAGTTAGTATCACATCAACCATAACTAATTTTGCAAACTATGACAACAACTAGGTAAAAATAATTGATAAGAATAAAATAAATAAAACATACTAGACGTAAACCTTTCACATGATATCGATTGGCAACAATTAATCCAAAACCAAAACACATGAAAGATAAAAGTGGCAAGAAATGAAGAACAAAATTGTACGATTCAAATCCTAATGTACAACCAAGGGTGTACAAATAAATAACGGCTACGATGCATATTATAGAAAGAACCTGCAAGCATAAACAACAGGATTTCAGAGCAATTCAATCCAAGTAGATCTCAGAGAATTTTATCTATTTCACATCAGATTCAACTAACCGAAATAGAAAGTGAGGAAATCTTTTCAGGTGCCAAAAAAGATTTTGATTTGAAATTTTGTCCATAAGTAGAAGATGTATAGACTAGAGAAAGTCTAAGAGAATATGAGCGCAAGTTACGATCTGGTTGGGAGTCCAACATTTTACTATAATTTTCCTGCAGAATCGCACTTTTAAGGTAGAACCAACGTTTCAAATTTTGATCTGAAACTTTGTACATACTAGGGCTTTAATCAGATGAGTCTCTTTATAAAGTTTTAGAGTTTTCGGACGAATTATTTCCAATATACCAGCATGCTAGTGTAAAGAGGCATATATATATCGTATTATGCATGAATATTTTGAAAAACGTATATATATCGGAGATAATTTTTCTAAAAATTCTGAAACGTTTCAGGCCAGCTTATCTGATTGAAGCCTTAGAGTGAGCAAAGTTAAGTAACATCTTGGTATCTCAACCAAATTGCAACTTGTGCACATATTCTCTTAAACTTTTCTAGTCTATGCATTCTCTACTTGTGGATAAATTTCAGTACCAAAAATCTTTTAGCACTTGGGAAGGTTCTCTCATTAGAAAAAGTATCAAATTAGTTGAAGATTTTTAGTCTTTTTTCCTATTGAACTAAAACAAAAATATTTGACCGTTTATTTGAAAATAACTTACGAATTCCATAAAAATTAAACGAAGAAGAATTATCCGTGTACGATTGATTTCTGTCAGATGAGACATTGGTGAATATTGAAATGTTCCATCCGAGATATCAACATTCATTATCTTATCATTAGCTGCTGGTTCGTAATGCATAATGTTTTGTATAAGATTACTGTTATTTCTTGCAAATACTAAAGCAACTAAAATTGAAAAGGTAAAAAATAAAAATAAAACAGTTTCTCGACTAAAAAAAAAGAGTCGAGCAAGCCATTTTATTTGCCCTACTCTCTCTAAAAGAGATTTTTCTTCCGTTGCGCACATGTTTGTCAAAGATATTTGCAATCTCCAATATAGAATCTACCCATTCTGAAGTGACTCTTATTCTTCAATTATTTTTTCACGCACTGTGTACAATAGAAAAAGAAAAAAAATTTCAGTCGTATGTATTCTATTTATACTCTATCGCAAATATTTTTATCTATGACATGAAGTGTGATTCATTGCAATCAATGCAGCTATTTCATAAATTTTTTTGTAACAAAAGTTCTAATTTGGTTTAATTTATGCGACAGAAGTAATAAACGAATTGTTATAATAATTATAATTAACTCACTCTATTCGCTATTCACAAAACTTTATAATTTTTTCTCGTATGTGGCATGTTCAAGATATTCTCAATAAGAACTAAAATTCATATCAGAACTCTATTTTTATATGGCGAGAAAAATAATTGTAAAAATTTTGTCTCACCTGTAGCACGTTTAACAAATATTTTTTTAAGCATGATCATGAATGCTTTGAAAAATATTTACTTGAAAATTGAAGGGAAATAAACTGAACAAAATATTGTTTAAGAGCAATATACTAAAGGTTATAAATATCTCTTTTCAATTTTTTTGATTTAATTTAATCACTAATAAATTATTAAAATGCTTGGTAAATTATACAAGGTGCGTTAAATTGTATTTCACATGAACGCTCATTAAAAATGGAATCGTTAAGTGTAACTGATAATCTATACGATGATCATGCTCTATTGAATTATGAAATGTTTTACATTTTTAAAAATATTATATGTTACTTCGATCAATAATCAAACACTACAAAAACAACATATTCTGAATATCGGTTTGTCTGTTAAATCTTAAGGCAACT
Organism: Rotaria sp. Silwood2; assembly: GCA_905329745.1. Lineage (NCBI taxonomy): Eukaryota > Metazoa > Rotifera > Eurotatoria > Philodinida > Philodinidae > Rotaria > Rotaria sp. Silwood2. The sequence goes on from CAJNSZ010000043.1 coordinate 41,771, forward strand.
ATGAGGATGTCAGGGTCAAAAACGTGAAGGACCTTCCATATCTTAATGCTAGTGCTATTATGTTTTGCAAGTTTTTTGATCTTAGCATTTTTATGGTTGTCTCAAACTTAGCAAATGTTTTTACCTAAGTAATCATTGAAGAGAACCATGAAACGTCTGATTCATGCAATAATATTCAAAGTATCTTTTGTTTTTGGGTTGATTACTGTTAACCGATGATTGAAGTTAGCTGATCAATAATGAACGTTGATATTAAAATATTATCAAATATAAGTGAATTATACCATAACAGATACGAATAAGTATAGCTAGTTGAAATCGACTTTCAGGTGAATTATCAATGATTACATGACGTTAGCATATCAAATAGAGAGCAGCGGGTCTAGGTTTTTATGGACCCGGACCCAGACCCGGACCCGGGCTTGATATATTCGGACCCGGACCCGGTCCGGTCCAGACCCGTTAAGTGTTTCGTCAATATCTAGCACCCTCTGTATATATGAACAAGTGAAGGCTCATGGTTTTAGCTGACTATTGGTTACCCTCAGAAGAAAAGTTTATGTACAGTTATTTCTTATTGTTCATTTGTTCATCATGTTATCTGATGCTTAATAATTAAAATTTTATTGCTTAACTGAAAAAAACATTATGCTAACCAAAAACGAGATTGAAGAATTAATTGACAATCAAAACTCATCATTAAAAATTGTCAAACCAATNTTGTCTTTTTGATCGATATAAAATAAAAGCAATTTATTACAGTTCATCGAGATGTTAAAATGCAAAATATTCTTCTGAAAGATAATTCTCAAACACTTGTTCTTACTGATTATGGTACTGCAACACGACTGGGAAGAAATGTGTTGACAATTGAAGTTGGAACACCAAGTATGTACTTTCAACAAAAGAGAATCCTATAATATTAGAAAATCTTATTCGAGAAAGAATATCTAATATATTTTTTAGTCACTATGGCACCAGAAGTATTTGCTTATGATCAATACAATGAAAAATGTGATACATATTCGTGGTCAATTGTTTTCTGGCAATTGATATCAAAACAAGTATTACCTTATGGAAATCAAGGCAAAAGTTTGTTAATATATATATATACTTAAAATAGATCAAAAGTTTTGACAACATTGAATAAAAATAAAGAGATTTTTGTAATTTTATTCTATGAAGTGTTCAAAATACTCGTCATGATTATGTGTACAAACTTCTATCCTTCCTAGCAGTTTGTTAAATGTGATTTTTCAAAACTTTGTCTGGAATATTTTTAACTATTTTGGACACTGTACGAGCCAATCGTCTTTCATTTGTTTGCTGGGTTAACTTATGCTTGATACAATCATTTACTTAAAACTTACATGCTACAAGATCTGATGAAAACGGAGAATGCGACTCTTTATTGATACCTTCTTGTGCTAAATAATTAATAACATTTGAATGAGTATGAGGTCGAACATTGCCATGAAGTAATTTTATATTTTGTGCACCTGATAACCTTATTTGTTTCCATATTTCATTGAGAACAGGACTAAGGTACTTTTCAATGTGATAGTTGTGATCTATAATCTTCTCTCTACCTACAATATGTATAAGAACAGGATGACGTGATTTAAACAATATAGAAATCAAAATTTTTGGTCCAAATCTACTTCGACGAACAATAGTCATTGGTGATTTACTTTCACTAATTCAACTTGCATTAGGTAAATTGTGCCAAATCTGTATATTATCCATCACGAAATTCCACCCAATTTTCAAGGTAAGTTCTTACTCCCTCTTGATTTTGCTCATCATTGAGTTGATTAGGCACCCAACGTGTTGCAGCTCTTCTCATTTTTTAGACAATGATGGAAAATTTGTTCTAATGTATCATGAAAGAGAAACAAGTCTTAGCTATAATATCGTCACAAGTAGAATGTGAAGCATTATTGATAAACTACCGTACCAGTTCAATATTTACATTTGTCAGCTTAGAAACTGGACGACCAGATTGAAGCTCATCATTTATATTTTCTCTTCTTTCGTGAAAATGTTTGGCCCACCTTACAACTATTCGATATGATAGAACGTTAGGTCGCCATACCGTTGTAAATTTCTCGTGAGTTGTCTTTGCATCTATTCTAAAAATAGCCCGAATTTTAGTATAATACTGATCGAATCCATTACCCATTTTTCGAGAACCTTTTTATAGTAAGCATTGGATTATATCTCAAAGAATACCAGAACTAAACCCAAAAGAGATTTATTACACACAAAACATTCTACTGTTCATTCATACTATACACTCTTAAATGTTAACTGATTTATAAAATTGTCAACAACGTTGTCAAAACTTTTGGTCACACCTAAGAATAAATGATTGATTTTGATTCACAATAAAAATGAATATTTTTAATAGGTTTCTTATTATCTGTTGTACAAAATCAACTTCGTCCACCTAAATTGAACAACTGTCCAGATTTGTTTGTTGCTTTGATGTATCGTTCATGGCATTCAGATCCAAATGAGCGACCAACATTATTATTTATAAAAAAGGTACTTCGATTAATATTAAATATATTACCGAAAAGAAAACAAGAATATACAAAAGAAATGGCGAATGAAATTCAAAATCAATGGGTAAAGGAACATAATTTATCAGAAAAATATTTACCACGTGAACCACGTTTTAATAATGAACAATCAATAAATCTTTATGAAGAACATTTAAGAATGATGGAACGTGTTATGAAAAAACAAAAAGATATATCTGAATTAAAACAAAAACAAGCAAAAGTCGATCATTATGATGAGTTATTGCATGAAAATGAACAATTACAAAAAAAAATTGATCAATTACGTTCAAAAATCCAATCTTAGAGAGAGAATAATATTGTGCATAGTGCTGAATTTTTTTTTCGACTTTTAGCTATTTTTAACAATGAAAATATATTATTTTTATATGTCGATTTTTTATTAGTATCATTTCTTTTCCTTTAAACCGCTTCTATTACAATTGAAATTTTCTACTTTTATATAAACATGATTATCTTTTTCTTTGTTTATTGTCATCGAAAATAATTCAAACCAACTCGTTTTATTCGTTTTGTTTCTTTGAACAGTTAGATTGTGAGTAGAATGGTTTGTTCGAGAAATATTGGGTTTCTCTTATCAAGAAAATTCATAAGTGAAAAATAGTTTGAGAAAATCGTTGATCATCTGTCCAAAACATAGCATCCATAGATAATAAAAACAAACTGAGATAATCGATCAAAATGATTGGATACCACAGATCCATGAAGTCCACGTACATTTGATTATCGTTCTAAATTCATTCATAATCAAAGAAATCCTCCAGACATTTTACTTAGTTTTCCATGTATTTTATAAATTAGAAATAGAAAAATTTTTGATTTAAAATGAGGTCGATGGCCATTTTGATTATTCTAGGTGAACTTTAAAGCATCTCAATCTGACCAAACTGGATTATCTCCAAAATAGGTAGCGCTCGTGTTAGTTTTTCTTCAAAATTACTATAAAGCGTTCCGAAGACATTCAGCTATTGAGAAAGAATCAAAGAATGAAAGACTATTGCAAACATAATAACAAAGAATATTTCGTCAAGTTATTTCGAAGACAACAGATATATAGCAGGTATTACACATAAGTGGCGGTCAATTCTAACAAAACATTGCGCAATTGATATCACCGATTTGACGGATATTTTTGATGTAGGTAGATGCAACTAACGAGGGAACCGTTCGAAGTGATTCAAAGCTTTTAAGCCGATATTTTGCCCATAAGTAGAGTCCAATGAGATTAGAAAAAGCCCAAAAGGACAAGGGCCCATGGACCTTTCTTCTCGAGTTATGGTCATTTTACTGGGTTTATCACCTATGATACGATATTTACCGAAAAATCAAATTAAGGAGTTTCGACCTGAAATTTTGCCCACATATAGGTCTTGTGGCCCGTATATTAGNAAGTCACCTATTGCAAAGATAGTTCAACGGAAATTGCTTCTGTGTTTGTTCACGCTGTGATCGATCGAAAATTAAAACCCCATCTTCCAATCAGAGAAGCGATACTTCGAGGTTTTATCAAACTTGGACAAAGGTTTTCGGGGTCGAGGAATCCGAATCTGCAATCAGTTTCTTACAATTTTGAGTTTGACTTTTTTACTAAAAAATATTTTTAGCAAAAAAAATCTGTTTTTTCTTAAATAAATGCCGAAACCTCGGATTTAAATCCGAGTGTTATGTGTCCTTCAAAAAGTAAACAGATGTGTCATCATAGCATGTGCAGACATCAAAATCATCCTAGCAAGCCATTTTTCTTAAAACTTGATTTCTATTGGTTACTGCTCACCCAATAGGATTTTCGGGGAAATGTAGCTCAGATTTGAACTCTTGGCCTTGAAATACCCTAAGAAAGTCGTTTTTAATAAAAATTGATTTCTATTGGTTACTGTTCAACCAATAGGATTTCGAGGCAAGTGAAGCTCAGATTCAAGTTCTCCGCCCCAGAAAACCTTTGTCCAAGTTTGATAAAACCTCGAAGTATCGCTTCTCTGATTGGAAGATGGGGTTTTAATTTTCGATCGATCACAGCGTGAACAAACACAGAAGCAATTTCCGTTGAACTATCTTTGCAATAGGTGACTTAGCCTTCTTCTTTCTTAATGTTTTATATACCGTTTTGTAGCTCGTAAAATTTTCTATCGAATGGTATATAATAGCGTGGGGTTTTGTTTGATTAGGAGAGGAAAAGTTCTTTTACAAAAACCGGGGTAGGTCAATAATCGCATAAAAAAGCATAGGGAAAAAGCACTTTTTTTGCGATAACTCAGCAATGACTGTACGAATCATTCTCATCTTCGAACTCGGCCGAGACATTGTTGAGACGATACTGTGTAGAAAATTTCATCAAGATCGGACTCTCCTGTCAAAAGTTATCGTGTAAACGGGCCGGACACACTGAACGATTCTAGAATGTACTCACTTTTTGAGTACACAAAAACATTTTTTTAAGTGAGAAAGTGATTTTCGTGTACTCAAAAAGTGAGTACACTCTAGAATCGGTCAGTGTGGCCGTCCGTCCGTTTACACGATAACTCTTGAGAAGATGAACCGATTGTCATGAAACTTTCTGCATAGAATTGTCTCATTGATATTTCGGCCGAGTTCGAAGATGAGAATGATTCGTCAAGAAATTGCTGAGTTATCGCAAAAAATGTCATCATTTCGTGTGCTTTTCTATGCAAACATTGACCTACCCCGGTTTTCGTAAAAGCTTTTTTTCTCATAATCAAAAAAAACCTCAACTATTATATACCGTTCGATAGAGAATTTCACGGGCTGCAAAATGGCATATAAAACATTAAGAAACAAGAAGGTTAAGTCATCTATTGCAAAGATACTTGGGACCAGTTTTTACTTTAAACATAGGAGCGATATACCATTCACATACAGCACTGTGTGAGGGCGAGGACACTATCTCTAAAGTAAACTAATTAGTACCAGATACTAAAACGGAAATTGCTCTTGTGTTTGCCCACGCTCTGATTGGTCGAAAATTAAAGCCCCGTTTTTCGATCAGAGAAGCGATACTTCCAGGTTTCATTAAACTTCAACAAAGATTTTCTGTGGCGGAGAACTTGAATCTGACCTCCACTTGCGTTGAAATCCTATTGGTTGACCAGCAACCAATAGAAATCAAGTTTTAGGAAAAACGGCTTGCTGGGATAAGTTCGATGTTTAGACATGCTATGATGACTCAATTTAGACAGTTTTGATCAAAATCAATCTGTCGTCAATTATTTTTACTTTTTGAAGTACACATAACACTCGGGTTTAAATTCGACATTTCCACATTTATTTTCTTTAAAAAACTTTTTACACTAAAAGAATGTCTTCCAGAAAAAGCGATTGTTTCGCGAAAAAAGGTTTTTTTTAGTAAAAAAGTCAAACTCAAAATAGTAAGAAACTGATTGCAGATTCGGATTCCTCGACCCCGAAAACCTTCGGTCAAACTTTATAAAAAAACGTTATTTTCTTAAAAAACCCTTTGTTTCGTGAAAAAAATCAACTATTAAATTTTTAGAAACTGATTGCAGATTCGGATTGCTCGACCCCGACAACCTTTGGTCAAACTTTATAAAAAAACGTTATTTTCTTAAAAAATCCTTCTTGAGCGAAAAAATTAGGGATATAGCAATACGAATACTATTCAATACCAATAGGTGAATACTGCATTGGAATTGTGACATACCTACCACTAATCGATGCTGATTGCGACCAATACCGGCCAATTCCAGACCAATTCCAACCGATTCCTGGCCAATTCCATACCAATTCCAATCAATTCCACACCAATTCCGACCAATTCCAACCAATTCCAAACCAATTCCAATTCCAATTCCGACCAATTCCGACCAATTCCAATTCCAATTCCGACCAATTCCAATTCCGGCCAATTCCAACCAATTCTATTTCCAATTCCAACCAATTCCAACCAATTCCAAGGATTGGAATTGGTCGGAATTGGAATTGGTGCATCCCTAATAAAAACATACATCTCTTTGAAGTTGGTTGCGTACCATTGTGCTTGATGACTTGTTGATGTTGATGCTGATGGATTCTGTTGTTGGTATCTATTGGTTTCTTCAGCAACGTATTCCATGATTTTCTGATTGAAAAAAAGCTCAAAATAATCAATAGGATCGTTTTCTAAGTCTAAATCACTTGCTATTCCTGCCGTATCATTATTGAAATTTAATGATTTAGGAACAAATTTTCCACGTTTCCAATTTAGAAATTCCGTTTTATTTTCACTTGATGGTAGTTCTTTTTCATCAGAACCTGATGTTGAATCATCAGAATAGCTGCTGATTTCAGTATCTATATCTGATGTTGAATCATCAAAATAGTTACTGATTTCAGTATCTGAACCTGAATTTGAATCAGTTAGAATTTCTGAAATTTCTTGTTCAGATGAATTGTTTCTTCATGCCATTGTGAAGTTCTGGATCACTAAACCAGTTATCAGTGATTGAAAGAACTCTTATTAGGTATATATTTATGTTGTGCTATGTTGAAATCAACGTGTATATATAGAGAGAAAGAGAGAAGAGTGCGCAAAGAGAAAGAGTCTACTAGAAGGTGATAGAAGAGGAAATCACTAAATAATAGAAGAAAGAACATATATTGCACCGGAGCGTACATACATGAAGTCATGGTAGTGATAGAAAGAAAGCAGAGGCGGGCCAGGGTCTAAAATTGAGGTGTGGCAATAAATTATAGTATCTTATTATTATAAAAAACGCTGTACAACAACATATAAGATGTTCACACGACAAATGAAACCGACTTTTTCTTTACTTCTTTTTCTATTTGTTTTATTTCCATGATCGAGATAAAAAAATGAACAAAAAATGTTTCTTGAGTGAAAAAAACTTTAAAATCACAGAGACTGCTTCAAAAAATTAATTTTCTTGTCTTTTTTTTGGCAATGAAACTAGTTACTATTTGCTCCATATTAATTTCAAAATCTTTTTCAATATTCAAAAGAGCTACCCCTGATAATCTGTTCTGCCCCATACTATTCCTTAAATAATTCTTTAGACGTCTTAATGTCGAGAAGCTTCTTTCACATTCGCATGAGTTCACTGGTATAGTCCATAAAACCTTCAATAACTCATTCATAGATGAAAATGCTAAATGGTAATTATTTTCCAAGATAAATGTAGTTGCTTCAGCTAAATTCATTTTCTGTTGTTTCATATTAACCTTATAAAGTCGTTGCTCTGCCTTTAAATCATCATAACTAATTGAATAGGTTTTTGATAAATCATGAAGTTCATTTTCATTAAGCAACTCTTTGCTTAAAAACAATTTCTCCATTAAAACAATAACACCAATAACATTTTCATCAAATCTATTATTAATTGAAGTAATTATTGTATCCAAAATAATATAATAAATATTGATTCGATAATAATCCTTCACACTTAACTCAGTTGCTGCATCGACACCACCACCTAAACGTGCAGGTATCTTTTTTCTTCGAATGTCTTTGGGAGGTTCAATATCATAAGCATCAGCAATTTTCATGGCTTCATTATACAGCTTTTGAAACTCATGTTCATTTCGTAATGATTTTAACGCATCAACTGTGGTTTTAACTTGAACAAGTGCATCTGTTAATGAGATATTAGATAGTTGTAAAAATTTAGAAAGTATATTTGTTAAGATATATATTTCACTCATAATAACTAAATGATATATAAAATCGAATGATTGTAATGAATTGAGAAGAAGAAATGCTTCTGGAACATTTATAACATCTAATGTTGTTATTATTTCATTAAAGCGAAGTAAAATCACTTTTAAACATTCAAAACGACAAGTCCAACGTGTTTCACATAACTGTTTAACTGTAAGTGTCTGTAAACCAGCTTCCTTCTGAATATTTTCAAAAACTTGATAACGTTTAGCTGAACCTTCAATTAAATTATAAAGTGATGAAACAACCCCAAAGTTATTTCGAACAGATGGTACACGAGCTGACACATCGACCAAACACAAATTTAATATATGACCATTACAATGTACGTACAAGCCTTAAATAATTAGAAATCCAGATTATGATAAAATCAAATTCAAAAATAAAAGTCATTATATATTCACACTTTACCTAAAGGAGCTACTTGTCTCAAACGAGCTGCCACCCCCTTATATTCCCCTCTCATATTACTACCTCCATCATAACACTGTCCAACCAAATTTTCTAATTTTAAACCAAGTTTGTTTAACCATTCGACCACTAATTCATATAAAGCTTCTCCTGTCATAGCTGATGTACGCTCAAAGCCAATAAATTTTTCGTAAACATTTAATTTATCATCAACATATCTTAAAATCAATGATACTTGCTCATGGCAACCTATATCTGTTGTTTCATCAATCATTATGGAATAATATTTAGCACGGTGACAATGTTTTAAAATTTCATTTTGTATTTGCTGTTTAAGTAAATCTATAATTTCGTTTTGAATTTTATGATCAGTAAATTTTAATTGATTTAAATTTTTCTTAATTAATGGATTATCCAAACTTCTCAACCCAAGAAGTTCAAGAAAGTTTCCTTTGTTAAAAGACTCATCGTTCTCCCGGTGGCCACGAATGCTAAACCCTGTTTACCTAAAAACACAATAGTTCTTATAATTTCAATCAAATAGGCTCGATTTTCTGCAGCTTGTTTTGCGTGTTGTTTATCCATTAATTTTAAAACATCAGTATTATTACTGTAATTTTGCTTCATGGTTTCCCATGTTTGTAATGCTTCCTTATGACAAACAGAAGACTGATGACGTTTAAATCTCGATGGATCATTTTTCCATACACTAAAACCTGTTACAGTGAACGAATCATCTGTTTTACCACTTCCATACGACAAACGGCAAACGAAACAAAAAGCACGATCTTTCACTTCACTATATTCCAACCAAGAGTACATGCTATACCATTGTCGATAAAAATGACGATTATTAACCGTCGGAAACTTTAAATCAGGTTGATATGGGCCTAGAAAAACAAATTGTTTTGTTGCTGATGGTCCGTGACAAGGATCTCGTTCACGAGGTGATGTTGTTGAATACGTTGGTGATCTTAAAGAAGCTGATGATGTTGTTGAACAAGTTGATGTTATTGAATATGTTGGTGACATTATTGAACAGGTTGGTGGTGCTGAAGATGTTGGTGATGCTGCTGAATAAGTTGATATTGTTGAGTATGTTGGTGATGTTGCTGAACAAGTTGATGTTATTGAATATGTTGATGATTTTATTGAACAGACTGGTGGTGCTGAAGATGTTGATGTTATTGAATATGTTGATGATTTTATTGAACAGACTGGTGGTGCTGAAGATGTTGATGTTATTGAATATGTTGGTGATGTTGTTGAACAAGTTGATGTCATTGAATATGTTGATGATGTTATTGAATAGATTGGTAGTGCTAAAGATGTTGATGTCGTTAAATCATTATTTTCATGCAATTTTAAACGCTTAAAAGAACATGCTTCACCTTCATTTTCTTCATTTATTTCCATATTAGGTTCTGTTGGTGATTGATTAACAACTGTTATCTTATCCTTTTTGAAATATTTTGTCAAAAGATTATGTTTTTTCGACATTTATCAACAAATACGTTTAAATCTGAAATATCATAAAAAATATACATCAAAAGTCTATTTTTCTTATTTTTCTTATTTTTATTTATCTTTATCCTATCAGTCATATTTAGTAATCACATAAATGCCCATAACCATAAATGATTTTTTTTTATTGAGATAGTCGAGTGTATAAGTCTGATAAGATATTTGAACAGGAAAGCGTGAGAATCTTGGGTTTCAAATTCACTATATAATATAACAATTAAGATAATCATCTGACTCATCTTTGCGAATAATCGATTTTTATTAATCGTTCACAGAGTCAATTCTCAACCAACAAGGATCACTGGTTCTAGATATCGCTATAGTATACAATTTGTGTGAAATTGTGTTTCTTAAATGCTTTCACTACTCTACAATATATCTTATTTTTAAATGTATTCTGTATATATATATATATATTTATATGTATACATGAGTATTGCCAATATTTTTTTAGGTGTGGCAATTGCCACCAATTGCCAGCTGGCGGCCCGCCGATGAAAGAAAGTGATGAAGTGCAAGTGATGTCACTAATAAGATATAAGATACATATATATATATGGGCATGGCCAGTCAGCATGATACCCCATTAATATTTGTTTTGATACAGTCCTATTGTAAGGATAAAACATACTATTGTCCGGGTCATATGAGAGAGGATCCAGATAACCCTGTATTGGCCCGAACAACACCATGTTTTATCCTTGCAATAGGACTGCATCAAAACAAATATTAATGGGGTATCATGCTGACTGGCCACGCCCATATATATATATATATATATATATGACGTCATGACAATAACCGAGAGTAAGAAATAAAGTGCAAATGAACGACGAAAAAACACTCTGTAGGCTATTTTCATTCATTTTTGACTGTGGTGGTATATATACCACGCCCGGCACCAAAGGGTTAATGTGATTTAGCGATCCTTTCTTATATAATAGAAACATCGATAGATTCGAACTTGTTTATGCCTTCAATTATTCCAACGTTTGAATCCATTGCGTTTGTCTGAAACTCTTATTAAAAAAACATCACTTAGCATTTATTTACTTTCGCCCAACAACAGACAACACGTCACCCAAAACATTGCAACCGAAAGAAAAAGGATGTATCCAAAAGACAGAAACGAAGAAAAACAAAATTACCCACAGCAAAAATAGCAAGTATCACAGTGAACCGGGATGCGACATCGAAAGCCTACAAGATTTTCGCAACTGACAAAATCACTTCAAACGTCAACCAGAGTCACCTAGTGAATCTAGCCAAGCCATGCACAAAATATCTGCTCATGAATCTGATACTGGAAGTCAAAACTCCTATTTAAAGCCCACTGACCCCCATCAAAAAGAAAATCAATAGATAAAAAAAAATTCAGCATCTCACCAGTATAGAAAGTTAACACAAGTCCAGAAACGAATCAGGGTTGGAAATACTCGAATTCGGTGCTAACTTTACTTACGTTTTGTATCTTAGTTTGCGAGGGCGATTATGTATTAGAGATGATAGCGCCACAAAAATGACTGTTAGCTAGAACGCTTAACCAATAGAAATAAATGTCGCGCCATCTGGCACATAATACTATGATATATCAAAATCGACTTTTTTGAGTTAAGATCGATCTCTTCAAAAAGAAAATATTAATTTAATACACAAATTATTAAAAACTTGATAAAAAAAACGAATAAACCGTATGAACCATCGATTTTGATGAAGAAATTTTACGACCTGGGTACTGCATATAAATAGAGACTTGAGCTATTGTCATTGGTGTCACCCAAAAATAAAGTTCATCTACGTAAGTCATCTCGCTACATTGCATGTTACATTTTGTCATTAAATATAATTTGAAATTTTCAATCAATTTCAATGATACAGTTATCAATGAATACATTTTATCGTAATCATTTGTTTATAGAGCTTCATTACTAGTTAAATAAAATATTGAAATAATGCGCCATCTATTCTTTTTGCAATAAATAAAATGACTCACATTGGAAAAAAAGACAAGTTTTATTGGTTCTCTTTTTGAAAAACATATGTTTGCTTTTATTTGACCTTTTCCCATTACGAGGAACAGCTGAATAATCACTCAAGAAAAAATTGTTTTTTCTTTTCCCAGAAATATATCGTAAATGGATAGTTCATCAAAAGAACAAATTATTGCTGGAGCTCTCCAAAAAGCTCAGAAAGGTTTGTAGTCAAAATATATTTTTTACAAATAGAAAAAAGAAAATACGAAATTTCCTTTTTGTTTTTTTTTGTTTCATAGAAGGAGGTATTGGTCTAAAAGAAAAATTACGTAAATTATTAGTTGAACGTCATATTCCATTCATACCGGTAGCAGTCGAAGTTCAATCACTCCGTACACTTGGTTATGGTGTTTTTGGTATGGTTGACTTAATATGTTATGAAAAAAAATTATATGCACATAAAAAAGCACGACAGCCTACAAGTGAACAACGTGGTGGTATACTTGAAGAAGGTATTAAATTATCTGATATAGCTCAACATCATCCAAATATTCAACGTTTAAATTTTATTAATCTTCGTACATTTGGTCTTGTTATTGATTATTGTAGTAATGGTTCACTTGATGGATTTGTTAGAGAGAAAACTTCGAATTATACATTAGTTGATGTCCTTAATTGGGGCTATCAATTAGCAGATGCATTAAGTTTTTTACATTCGAATAATATTAGTAAGTTTAATTTTTGTCTTTTTGATCGATATAAAATAAAAGCAATTTATTACAGTTCATCGAGATGTTAAAATGCAAAATATTCTTCTGAAAGATAATTATCAGACACTTGTTCTTACTGATTATGGTACTGCAACACAACTTGGAAAAAGTTGGATGACAGATAATGTTGGTACACCAAGTATGTGCTTTTAACCATAGCTTTCTTTTAGTTTTGTGTTTAGAAGGAAAAATAGTTAATGAAGAAAGTCTCCAGAAGGTACAGAGAAACCATTCACTCATCAATTTTTTATCAGAGCAATATATTCTCACTTCTACTCTCCTTATCAATCTGAAACACTTTTTCCATTACTTCTATTTCTCGTACTAGTAAATTCATATAGAAATTTTTGGCTAATGGAGATGACTATAATTTTAGTACACAAAAAATTGCCTATATCAATAGTTTCAAAGGAATGTTCTTCTTCTTTTAGCCGGCGTACTTCACTATTGAAGAGGAGAAACAAAATCAACCGATTTTAAACTTTATTGTTTCACTTAAAAAATTAACCATATGCCGCCTATGAAATCCTGTAAGTGTTATGAGCATCATTTTCGAAAAACTATACTATATCAGTATTTAATACAAACTATTGGAAATTCATGTATTTTAAGATAGCATATTTATTCATTGAATATCCAATAAGCTACTAGGCCAATACATGTTTAGTAAAAGGACACTTTCAGTTGCTATCTAAAAGCTGAAAATCCAGTCATGCATTTCACTTTAGTCTTTTTAATATATTACTCTTCGAAATATGGTATGATTCAGTCCCTCTTCGAGAGAAGACACGTAAAAAAATGTTTAGAAGAGGGAAATCACTCTTCTTTTCTCCCTAATTGTATGGTGTGCTTTCAACAAAGAAGAGTCCAATCGTATTGAAAAATCTTATTCGATAAAAAGAACCTAATACTATTTGCATTCAATTTTTATAATAGGATGAGCCATTAGTCCTGACTTGCTTTGTCTAATAGAAGTTTTCATAGTGATAAATCTTCTCGCAGAACTGTTTTTATAGAGAAAAAGTACGATGAAAAGCACTCTTGAAAATGACTACAACCTTATCCCTCTAAATTATTTCGTAAGAAATTTATCAGTCTAGAAGTGTTTATGATATTTAAAAGCAAATTAATGATTAATATTTAAATCATTGAAAATGAAATGATGACCTCACTGTAATTCAAGTAATCAATAATCATTTTCTAAACCACTTCATAATTGATTTCTAATGAATTGGATATCTGATATAATCAGTACGTATAACCGTTATCGAGCATTAATTCTGTTTTTGAAAGGAAAGAGTTCTATTTAGGAAATAACTCATATTATCTATGAATTGCAATGTTATGAGAATTCTTCTCTTTTGCGCATTGAGAATTTTTAAGATGGAAAACAAATTAATTATTAAAAAGAAAATTAATAAAAGGTTGGTAAAGATGTGGTACAATAAGAACCCACAAAATAGAATGATTCACGATAGGAGTCAAAGAATTAATAGATATTTAAATAGCTTAAGTCAAAGAGGTTCGATTTTTTTAACTATAACGTTTATTATTCACATAGGATTCATCCCTTTCAAAGATAGAATTAGCACACAACAATAGTTTACATCTTGTTATTGTATCAGGTATCAAATTCATCTTAACACAATTCTAAAGTAGTTTAGAAATACGTATTGATAGCCCAAGTTACAAATAGTGATCTTACTAAAGGAAGTACAGCGATCAGCTCAGTTATTTTGAAGAATGGATTTCTCTGTACTTTTTCTCTATCAATCCAGTTGTGCGAGAAGGTTTAATAGTATGAAAACATCTATTTGACAAAACAAGTTAAAACTTCTGCTCAGAGCTGGCAATATTTTTTAACGACCGAGAGGCTAAAATTTCGGTAGCAAGTGGTTTCATTTTCGTGATTCGACTCCTTATGGACGTCTATCTCATTTCTATTCATTTCGTAACGATATCCTCTGCTTATTCTTATTTCACTTTCTACCAGATAAAGGCAAATGCTGTTTCAAAATTCATTTTCTGTTCAAAGTTACTAAGAAGCTGTAAAAAGTATGAGGAATTTTCGCAGAAAGTCAGACATTTGGCGAGAAAGTCTCTTCCCCAATCGAGAATCCTGCTTCTGATCTATTCTTTATATGTTTAGATAATCATGCTTTGCTGTAACGGTCTATTGAGACTTGAAATATAATATCTTGATCTAATAAAAATTTTGTTTTCATCATAGAAAAGTAAATTGAATATAATTTTTAGTTACTATGGCACCTGAAGTATTTGCTTATAATCAATATGCTGAACAATGCGATACATATTCGTGGTCAATTGTTTTCTGGCAATTAATCTCAAAAAAACTATTACCTTATGGAGGAGAAGGCAAAGGTTTGTTCGTATATATAAATAAATATATTTGATTTTAATTTACTATATAAATGTAATAATTTCAATAGGTTTTTTATTATCTGTTGTACAATATAAACTTCGTCCACCTCAACTTAATCATTGTCCAGAATTATTTATTGCATTAATGTATCGTTCATGGCATTCGGATCCAAATGAACGACCAACATTATTATTTATAAGAAAAGTACTTCGATTAATATTAAATACATTACCGAAAAAAAAACAAGAATATACACAAGAAATCGCAAATGAAATTCAAAATCAATGGATAAATGAACATAATTTATCAGAAAAATATTTACCATATGAACCACGTTTTAATAATGAACAATCAATGAATCTTTATCAAGAACATTTAACAATAATGGACCGTGTTATGAAAATACAAAACGATATAACTGATTTAAAACAAAAACAAGCAAAATTTGATCTTTATGATGACTTATTATATGAAAATGAACAATTACAAAAGAAAATTGATGAATTACGATCAAAGACAGTTAATTAAAAAGAAAAAGGTAAAGAAGTTTTACATACAGTAAAAACATATGTGCTATTTTTCTGTAAGAATATATTTTTTGTTTCTTTTTTTTTTGTTTTTATTTTTATTAAATATCTTCTCTATTTTACTGTACGTTTTTTTTTTTCGCTAAACAAAAAGAAAAAAAATTGAGAAAGCTTTACATATGGGACTTATAAAGCATATACTATTCATTGTTCTTTTTCTTTGTTCTTTGTTTTAATTTGGTTATAGAAGAAAACAAAAGATTAATATTAATAAGGTTCTTTTCTTTTTTCTGTTTTTCTATTTTCATCTATTATAATTCGACGAATAATGGAGCCGGTAAGATTGTTTATTTCAGAAATTTAATGATTATATTTAAATAAAAAAATGAATCAATATCTTTTGAATGTTTGGTAAGTGTTTTCGAAATCATTTTTTTTTATAAGAAGCTTAATCTTCATTTTTGATTTATTAGGGTTAAAATTTTAAAAGTCCAGATTATTTTTTGATCATAACGAAAAATTCTTAATTATATGTATCAATGGTTTTTATTATAGTACAGTCAATCATGTGTATTCCATCATATCAACTTATTTTGTTTAATGTTTTTTCTGAATTATTTAATGATTTTTCGTTTACTGAAGATTATTTGTATATGACAACGAGTTTGATAAGAAAAAACAAACAAGAACCATGAACAAATAATTTTGAGAAATATTTGGAACGAAATTATATTTATTACATATGTACTAAAGCAGACAATAAAAATTAGTTGAATCGATATTAGAAAATGAAATGAAATCTCCCGCATGATTAATAATTCTCATAAGGTATATTTTTTATAATATGTCAGTCTGTGTAGATTTTTTGAATAAATTAGTGTTTATTAAGATATGAGTTGCGCTTTTAGACAGATAAAAATAAACTATCTAAACAACAGTGTTTTTTTTTTCTTTTTTAGTTTGTATTTACAACTATTGGGTTTTCTATGGTCGAATCGTTTATTTCTTTTCAATATATTGGTGATCTAATCTGTCGATGATCTCTTAAACTTCTAATTAATTTTTGTGCAAAAATCTTCTATTTTTTTCTTTCATTCTGTCCTAATTTAATCAATATAGATTCAAGTTTGCATCTATATTTATTCTCTTATGTGAGTATTTTATCATTAATATAATCATGAACTAAATTAGATAGACAAGTAATGAAATTAAGAATTAATAATTCAGTGAAATATGAATTATTTATTTTAAAATGTATATTTAGTAAACAAGGTCAACAAAAAAAGAAAGTTATCTTATCTGGTGAGCATTGATCAAGTAAAAGAAAAATGATATTCTAATAATTATTTCTTTGAACAAATGTTTCGCATTTTGTTGATGTTGCTCTTTCTTTTGTGCGAAAATTGAAAAAATTTATTTATAACTAAAAAATTGATAGAAAAATATAGTAAAATTTTGTAACGATTGTTTTCTTTTTACTTAAAAATATTTTTCTTTTGAAAATTCAGAAATTGATTGAAATAATATCAAGATATCAATTGAAAACAAGTCTTGTAGCGAAATAAAACATTTGGAATTTCATTGTTTTTATTCATATTTGATATTATTTTTATTAACACATACAAAATTAATCACAAAAATAATGAGCTAAATTTTTCTTCTAGTAAACAAATTTCTTCATGTATGCATATGATATTATTCGAACATACTTTAAATGGTTTATCATGAAAGCTTGAGGCAAGAAGATTTTTTTGTCTTAAATTGTTTACTTCACGATTGATAATTATTGAAGTGTATATGAAAAACTTTCAGAATCTATTGCTCATGTCTTGAAAAAATGTGCATTCTTGAATTCAGACTAGATTTTTTAAATAGAATTAAAGTCTCTGTAGAGTTTATTTCGATCAGTGCTTTATCCAGTGTGCGAACCGAAGAGAGTGGCATTCGTTCGAAGATCAGCTTGATCCTCCCAGAGTTTGCGGCTATTCTACTACGTAACATGTGTCTGTGCTGCGATAAAGAGGCATTCGCCATCCCGAAGTGTTAAATCGTCCTTTTGAAAAGAGAAAATCTCAATAAAACACTAATATTGTTTGTACAAGAAGGTTTCATATCCGAACGAGAAATTTGCAGTTATCACTTTAAAATACCCTTGGTTAAACATGATTTGACCTCAAATTTCATATACTAAATCAAGTAATTGAACATCTTTATAAAACCTTGAATTAATATAAACTTCTAAATATTTTATTTTCACAAGAAAAAAACAAATATGTCGCGAATGAAAAGATTTATATTCTTCACTTTATGTTTCTACACAGATTGACATTATCAATTGAAACCCAGTCAGACAAGCGTTGAAAAAAACGACGTTTTTACGCTTAAAAAGCGCACATTTTGATCCGTTAAAACGCGTTTTTTTGTTTGGAATCAAATGATCTTCATAACATTGACATTCGCAAGCTTCCTTTATTTTCCGAAAAAAATTAAAATTTCATAATACGTTAAAGTATGCGCTTTTTACGCGTAAAAACGTCGTTTTTTTTCAACGCTTGTCTGAATGGGAATCGATTTAAAAGCTCTCATTTAAACAATCTTGAATTTCTCTCAATAATTTATTTATTTTTTTTTGTTGTCGGTTTAAATATTATATAATAAACCGACTATATCAATATTTTTCTTTTTATGTTTAATTAATTTTTTTTTGCTTTATTTCTCTATTATTGAAGATAATATTTTTTTTTCCTATTTTGATTTGTCAATTTGTCTATCTTTCTAAAGGGGAATATAGTTGTATATTGGCCCAAAATTGAACTCATTTGAAATATTTATTAAGGTAAATAAATTTTAGAAAAAAATAATGAATTTTTATTTTTGAAAATCCATTGATTAATTCTAGTCTTCCCCTATTTAAATTAAATAATTATATCAACAATGGCGGTGAAAGATGATTATCAAGATTTTAAAAATGCTTTAAATGATTTAAAAATAAATAGTAAACCATTAATTAACTTTTTAACAATACTTGCTGAAGAAAAAATACAAAGCGCACCACAAATTGTACGCGCTATTGAAGAACGTATACTTGAAGTTTGTATTCAAATATTTTATTTTTTATAGAATATATCAAAATTTATTTTTATTTTTATTTTAGACTAAAGGTGATTATGTTTTACCTGTACTATATGTACTTGACTCCATAGTAAAAAATTTACGTTCAACAACTTATATTCAATTATTTGAAAATAAATTACCTGTTATTTTTGCTAGTGCTTTCAATAAGGTTTGAAACAATGAAAAAAAAACAGATTTTTATTTTGCTGGCAATAATTTTATATTTCTTAGGTTGATGAACGTACACGTTTAGCTATGTTTAAACTTCGTCAAACCTGGCCACCATATTTTACCAATTTAACACTGCATAATCTCGATACAAGAACACATTATATCGATCCAGCATGGCCAATAACAGCTCGAGTACCTGACTCATCTTCATCTGCACCAAATATTCACATCAATCCAGATTTTATTCAACGAGTATGTAAATTCTATCAAACGCATTGTATTTTCTCCATTGAAAATCAACTTTTACGAAACACAATCTTAAAGGGGTATTGGAGTATAGGAGTAAAAATTTGGACTAGCTAGAGATCATCACAGACTACCACAGACGTTTATATACTATCACCTGCCGTATGCCAATAGTGTCTCGTTTTGATACATGAATTATTTTTTTTTGATTGGATTTCTGGAGAATTAAGTAGAAGGACAGTGAAGAAAGATGCCCCAGAAATTGATAGAATAAAACAATCTCTGTGTGATTAGCAACAACAGTTACATCATTTTTCATATTTTATTCCCGCAAGGATTGCGATAACAACTCATGTTTTTTTTTTAAAGACTAAAACAACTTCGACACAACCTGTTAACCAACAAAAATTACCTTCAAAACAGGAAGATAATGATCGAATTATAAATCAAACAACTACGAAAAATGCTGATATGCCATCAAGAGATGATACATATCATATGATACCAATTGATCGAAAAGAACAAAATCGACAAGAAACAGAACAAATAACGAATAAAGATAATGATGATGAACAACAATCAAAACTAAAAAATTTAAATATAAAAAAAGATAATGAAGGAAAAATTGCTACGAATAATAATCAAGAGATCTCATCTGAAGAAATATCTAACAATAAATTATCTGGTGAGAAAAATGTTTCTGTTACAAATAATACTACTGAAAATGATGAGTAAGTTTTACATAAATTATATATTTATTTTAATTCAATATGATATATTAATTTTTTAATTGTAGAGAAGTATTATTTGGTGGTACTGATATAGATTATCGAGATACAGATGTAACAACACAACCAAAAACAACGACAAATCTTGATACAGATCGTTTATTTGAATTAAATTCAAAATGCTTGTCACTTGCTGAGCAAAAATTTAAATCAAAAGAACTTTCCTCAGAAGAATACCAAGCAACACTTAAATTACTTCAAAATATACTTCAAAATGAAGTTCAAAGACTTACTGTACCATCAACGTTAGTAATAGTTTATATTTTATTATATAGATAATTAAAAGAAAACTTCAAAAGAATATTATCTTATTCAAATATGCTTGAAATATAGTCTTAAAATGAAGAACAAAACAAAATAAATTCTTTTGATTTTTTACGAACTAAATTAATTCAAAATTTTTGTTTCAATTTTATACTTTAAGTTGATATTGTACCTAAATCTCGTCAGGTTCGAAATTTTGCGCCTGATTGGCTCTAGTCGTCTGAGAAATGTGTAGGATGCGCTAGTCACTGAATACAACAAGCCTGGAAAAATATATTCCGTATCTTCGGAGTGACTATTTAATTTCGATTAGAAAATTTCATTGTGGGTATCAAAGTAGGGTTTAATCGGATTCGAGTTGAAAAGTTTTGAACTTGACAGGCACTAATTGTAATTTGTAGCGCGAAAATCGTAGCATAAAATTTTTGCTCATTTTTTGGTTCAATAAGAGACAACTAATCAGAGACATAAGCAATTACTTAGAATCAGACATTTTCGCTATTTCCCAATATATGTTCTACAAAAATAACGATTGTGGCACAGTTCTTTTCTTTGTCTTGGAACAGTTTCAACTCAACATTATTGTAAAGTATTGAATTCTGTAAAAAAAAAAAAAAGATGAACTATTACAATAAAGAGCTAGTTTATATGGAAATCGGCTTTGGTAAAAAAATTCACTTTTATAAAAACTGCTTTCAAAAATGCAAAAGTAAAAAGCACACTTTGTAGAGCAATGTTTGTTCTACAAAACTAAGTCATTCAAAACTGTTTCACATTTTGAATTCGATAAATTTCAATCGAGATACTGAATAGACCGAAATTGTATTCTATACAACCATTATTTTGTACCTTTTGAAATAATTTGATGTAAGCTGTTCAATCCTACTCTTGAAGAAAATTTTGAAAAGATATTCCGAAAAAGCAAACATTTTTAATTGCAATTAACTGCTTGTGACTCTACCCAGTTTTCTAAAAGTGACTTAAAAATGAGTGAATGTTTTATGTCAAGACGTTCGCATCGTAGGTTGATAATAACTTCTATATCATTTCAATATTTTCATAAAAGTAAACTTAAGATAAACTTCAAGTCACTTTCTTTTATGTTTTTGAATAAATAATTTATAAACAAAATCAACAGTAGTCACATGTTCCAAATTTTCATTGAAAAAAAAAGAACACGTACTATATCATTCATTTTAATAATTATTTGTATTTGATCATAATATTTTGTAACCTTCTAGGCAATATATATTAATTAAAACTATAACATTTAATTTAATGAGTGTACAGTTTCTACATACGATCAGATTGAAATATAAATTTTTGTAAAAAGATTATTTGAAGAGAATAAATCTTTCAATGAGTATCAAGATTTTTTTTTAATTATTATTTTAGTACAACTTCATCATTAATCAATAGTAGCAATCATTCAGTTACAACTACTCTTTCAAATACGGTTCCATCTATTACTACTACAACATCAAGTAATCCATTTCAACAAACAACACTTCCGTTTCAACAACAACAACAATCTCTTCAATTTTCTCAACAACATGCAACAACAACATCAGCATTATCATTATCAGCATTTCCATTCGCAGGTTTTGGTAATGATACTCAACGTCATGCAATGCAAATTTTAGCTGCTGTTGGCGCTTTATCATCATATGCATCACATAATAATATTTTACCTTATATTCCACCATTACCACCAGCTCCACCTCCATTTACTCTTGTTCCAAACACATTTCCATCACAAGTCCCCTCGTCAACAACTGGTCGTCTAAGTCCATCAGTAAAACGTCCACATGATGAAAATAGTAATAACAATAAAAAAAAAAATAATAATAATAATCTTCATTCTGATGATAATAAGAAACGAAAATGTTACGATTCAACAACGACTCATACTATACGTTCACATAATTTTGATGATGAAAATATAGCGCTTGTACCATCACTGATTGATGCTAATATTAATACATTAAAAAAGTATTGAAATATTTTGAATAAAAATTTTCTTTTTTATTATTTTGTTTTATCTTTGTTTTTTCGCGTATAGAAAATATACTGGTGTTATTCAACAATTATATGTTGGTAAATATCAATGTCGTTTATGTGGACTTCGTTTTACAGCTAAACAAAAACATTTATATACTCATCATCTTGATTGGCATTATTGGGAAAATCGACAAGCAGCAACACCAACTGCATTATTAGAACGTTGTAGAGAGTGGTATCCATCTTTACAAGAATGGACGATTTATGAAGAAAATATTGATGAACAGATACGAAATAGTCAAATGATGTTAACACAAAAACGTCAAACTAAAGACATAGACACTAAATCATCATTATCATCATCATCAGAAATTATTTCGTGTTCAGCAAAAGAAAATGGTGATACTGATGATGATGTAAGTGAAAAAAAAATAATAAAAGATGACCCGGAATTTTCTAGAACAAATATTTGATTACTTTTTAAGTATTTAAATGCATTGAAAAAGCGTGAGAAATAGTGTATTATAGAAACAGAATTTTGTGTTCCTTCAGAATATATGCTTAGGATTTTTTTGTCATGCAAAAATCTTATTTTTTTTCTGACAAGAAATCTACTTCCTGTAGACATGGAATAAGTTCTGTAAACAAATAGTAAAATCTTCGACATATTAGAAGACTTCCCCATCTAAGAATCGATTTTGTTAGTATTATTTATGTCCGTAATAATATCCAAGTTCAATAGAAACAATATTTTGCTTTCGTCGTCACAGCACTATGTCAGTTCTGGGTTAGAAAAATCTTAAAAGAACAGCTCATAGGAAACAGCAATCTATTGAAAAATACGTCTGTTATTGAGAACGCAACGAGTGGGACAGATTAAACGACGCACTTTTGTTTGCTGTCTTTGAGGTACTTAGAAATGGTTTTAAAATCCAGTTTGGACCTCATTCGATAGAGAATCCATTGCTCTACAAAACTGTCTATTCTGTTTTTCAAATGAGTTTTTCTTGTCGGCGAAAAATTTGAACGATGAATACCTATTCAATCGTCCAACTGCGATTTCCCATTTTTCTGCAGACATCTATCGATTTGTGTCAGCCTTTACTCATCAAGTCTGATGTTAAAAGTAATGTATTTAGCATCAATGGATAGAGANATTATCATATTATTATTTGAAGTATGATCAAATAGCATAGCAAAATAGAGCACTCTTTTCTCTATTAGACTATATAGAAAGAAAGTTTTTTTTAAGCTTACTATATGGCTATGTAACGTCGTGATCAGAACTTTTGGTACACCCTAAGTATCTTGTCGGTCACATGAAATCTGAAGATCTAAGTATATATTTAAACAACCAGATAATATAAAGAAAAAACATCAAGTTTCACGTTTATAGTAGAAGAAACAAAACAAAATAGGATAAAATTTTATTCGGAAATAGGTTGCCATTTTTGTACTCATTGATCATTAACAATATATGGTAAAATTGTTTGACGATGGTTCTTGTACCAGATTTCCTATGGAAATCGATTTATACTTCACATGAGGACTGTAATCCAATTTCTCAGTTGTTAAATTTTCAGAACCTTTAAAATGCTTATATGGTTTTAATTCATCATCATCAGTTAATTTACCATTGTAATCAACTAAAACCAATTTGGAGTTGATCGAAATAACATTTGATTTTGACGACGATGAACTTAATTTTGAATCGAAATATTTATTTAATTCTAAATATATCACTGCTTTATCTAATGCCGCTATAGCAAGATCAGTTGTGTCGGATTTTAGTTCATCGTAGTGAGACAATTTTATCTTTTTCTAGTCCACGACGAATTATTTTAGTTTCGATTAATAAATCGCTTGGATCCACTAAAGGGAAAAAATGTTTCACAAGCTGAATCAGAAGAGCAAACATATATTTTCGTATATAGTACTTTTTCATTGGCCCATTGAATCGGATTGAAGTTATGTGCACATGTTAGAGCCAGTCGATCAGTTAATAAAAATTCACTAACAAAACACATTTGAATAGTTCGTTTACGTTCATATAAATACTCCACTCTGAAAAAAATAAAGGAGTTTTGCAGAACTATAAATTGGTTCTGCAGCACATACAGAACCAATTTATAGTTCTGTATCATAGTGAAAAATCCGTAAAAGTTTCGCACGATGATGCAGAACTATAAAAAGCTCCGTGTCAGAAATGCCGAACCTAAGAGGTTCTGCACAATAATGCCGAACCAGCCAACACTCTCTTTTAAAAATTACTGAACCCAATAAGTTCTCTCCAATAATGCTGAACCATAAAATATCTTCGGACCAAAAATGGTAAACACTAGAGGTTTTGCCTAATCAAGCAGAACCTTCAAAGGTTCTGCTCAATGATACTGAACCACAACAAGTTCTCTGTTTGAAAATGCTGAATTCAGA
Organism: Rotaria sp. Silwood2; assembly: GCA_905329745.1. NCBI lineage: Eukaryota > Metazoa > Rotifera > Eurotatoria > Philodinida > Philodinidae > Rotaria > Rotaria sp. Silwood2. The sequence continues at coordinate 66,650 of CAJNSZ010000043.1, forward strand.
AGGGATTCTGCCAGTCCTGCAGATCTCTTCAAAGTTTATCAGTCAAAATACAAAACTATGAAAGGATTTGGCAAACAACAAAATGGTTCAGGATGTACCTATTTCAAAATCTTTTTGCCAAAAGGTTTCATACAAAATATTTTTTAATAAGACTTACATTAGTTTCGAAAGAGATATTTCATCAGATGTTTTACCTATGGGTGCCGGTGTTTGTACTCTTCGGAGTTCTGTTCTTCAGGAACCCAACACATTTAAGAATTTTTTTATCGATTTAAAATGCTGTGGAGTATCTAAATGTTTCTGTGCACCTTTTTTGTGGCAGACTACTATAGATTCCAGGTTCCTGAGAACATGAACCCGTACTGTGGTTTGTGTTTCTAGGAACACTAACCTTTGATGTGGTTCGCGTTCCTAAGCACATGAACCACATCATGGATTTCCGTTTTCAAAAACATAACCACATCCTGGGTTCATATTTCTATGAATGAAATCAGATGCTGAGACCCCTATTCTTGATCTTATCTTCATGCAAAAAGTATATCTAGATGTATCGGTACTTGCTTCCATTCCTAGAAATATAAACACAAATGTGTTTCCAGTTCCGAGAAACACGAACACAAACACATTTTAGAATGCTTTTCATGCACTTTCAAGCACGCTGCGATATTTAGATGTTCTTGTAGGGGTTCTTATGGCAGACCTCTATGGATTTGTGTTTTCTCAGAAACACAAACCCACGGTATGATTTGTATTCTCAGGAACGGAACTAGAATCTGACACCCCTAGTTTTATCCGTTCTTCCGCTTCACAATACTTTATTAGATTATCACTTAGCGTTTTTCTGGACGATCGAGTGTGCTTATGAATATCAATTTAGATTTCTCTTTAACTTATTTTATGCAGGGATTAAATAACCACTAATTTAAATTTGGAAATAAATTCAAATTCCAACAAATTTAATTTATTTTAGATTTCACTTATTTTCTTTTTATAATCTGTTAAGTTAAAAATTAAATTCATTTATTCTGTTTCTTTATAAGTCTTCATAACTTTCAAAGGACTACCTAAGGACGATCTTTATAGCTTCCCAAAGATCGTCTAACGTAATCCCTATAACCTTCCAAGAGTTGTAAAAGGAGATCTTTATAAGTTTTCAAGGGCCATCTAAGGGTAATTTCTGTAACCTTTCAAGGGCTACATAAGGGAGGCCCTTCTAAGTTCCAGAAGAGCCATCTAAGGGTAATCCCCATAAGCTACTGAAGGCTATCTAGAGATAGTTCTTATAACCTTCCAAGGGCTATCTATGGATAAATCCCTATAATCTTTCAAGGACTATATAGTGGACGGAGGGTCTCTATCACTTCCCAAGAGCCAGCTAAGGATAATCTCTATAACCTTGTGAAGGTCATATAAGAGGTCTGTATAACTTGCGAAATGCTGCCTAATGATAATCCTTATAGCGTTTTGAAGGCTATCTAGGGGTTCCTTATAACTCTCTCAGGGTTATATAACGGGGGGGGGGGGGGGATGTTTTTTAAAATCCTCCCTCCCCCATTAAGGGGTCCCTCTAAAAGGATGATAAAAAATGTCTGTATTTGCACACAAAAATGTACGGACACG
>CAJNSZ010000043.1:68279-125942 GCA_905329745.1 Rotaria sp. Silwood2
TTCTAGGTGTCCCTTAAACCTCTCTCGGGGTTTTAAAAGGGGGGGGGGGGGGGGATTCTTTATAAACTTCCCAGGCCTATCTATAGGTAGCCCTTGAAAAGTCATAATAACTATCTCTAGATTGCCATTCAAAAGTTACAGGAACTATCCCGGACTAGCCCTTAGAAATTTATAGGAACCATCATTAGCTATCTCTTGAAGAGTTATAAAACTGATAAACAAATGGAACAATTTAGTTTTATTTTGAATTTAATGAATTACAAAAAGCAAATAAGTTAAGTTTGTTTTAAATTTTAGTTACTGGTAATTTATACTTGTTTAACTCTAACAGAAAAATGGCACCCTTAGTTGGATATCGAAATACCAAGGTAAGAACTCTTAGAATGCTAAATTTATCATTCATTTGTTATGTTTTAGATTGATTGAAAATTGGAATGTCAAGGTAAGAACTCGTGAAATACTAAATTTAATCATTGTTTTATTCTATTTTAAGTTCATTTGAAATGGAAATAGCCTGGTAAGAACTATGGAAATAATAATATTAATAATTTCTCTCTTTTTATTTTAGGTTCATCTGAAGTCGAGATTCCAAGATAAGTATTCTTGATATAATAAAACTAATTCTTATTCTGTTTTGTTACAGGTTTATCTACGATAAAAACACAACGGTAAGAACTCTTGAAATAATGACATTAACCATTGTTCTGTTTCACTTTAGACTCATCTCAGATTGAACTAAGAAGGTCAGAATTCTTGGGATAATAAAACTAACGTAAGTTTTATTTTATTTCGTTTTAGGTTTACTCATCAAAATTCATTAAGTGGTTGCCCGGATTATGATTCTGAAAACTCCTAAAAGCTTTCGGATAATCAGAAAATCGAAAAGCATACTGGTTTCGTAAGAATATGGTGCTTTTAGAGCACATGAAGTTGTTTTTGAGCTACAGAGCCCATTGGTAAAAAATATGATGGTTTTTACGATAAACCCTCCAAATGTGATACCTTATCAGTGCGATTGAACCGTATTTTATACAAATTGAAAATGGTTTTTTGAAGTTTTCACAGAACCCCTTCCAGTCAGAACCATTTTAAAGGGTTCTGCGCTTTGTTTGATAGCAGAACCTTCAAAAAAGTTCTGCAAAACTCCTTTTTTTTCTTTCACAGCACTAGGAAGAACGAATTTGCGAATAGATAACGCAATGATATAATTAGATTTTCACGTGACAATTTTGGTAACTCAATTTTGCATTTTGAACCATCATAAACGTAGGTGTACGTTCGTTCTATTGAATTTAGTTTAATATTAAAAACAAACCACGCTCAGTACAGAAAAACTTCGATATTTTATTTATTTGATTCAAAGTGATTTGTTGTTCTTCGAAACATGAGTAAAACAAAAGACCAAACTGCAGATAATTATTTTTTTTTAAAATTAATATAAACGGATACAGAATATCAGATAATCACATCTTGAAAAAAAAATGCTCAGTCCTTCTCTCTTCTATCAAATTTGAAAAAAGTTTTCCACGAAAATATAAAAATTTTTAGGTGTATTTGCAAAATCCTTTAGGATTCACTATGATATCTTGAAAAAGATTCTTGAATACAACCTAGATACGATTTGAAAGAGACAAAAAAATCAGAAATAAAGTGTAGTGAAAAAGATGTCAATACTTTATCATGTATGAAATTAATTTTTAAAATCTAGAAAACTAGAAGACATTATTTAATATTGGTGAATTATTTCTATTTCATTTCATGCAATACGAATTTATCTTATCTATTATAATTATGTCTTTTAGAGATGGGATCGCTTCGTCTTTTTTGAAACCGAATCAAATCGAACAAAAACGATTTCAAAACGAATCGACCTCATTTTTCAAAAAGTGCAAACCGAATCCAATCGGTTCCATCTCTGATGTTTCTCCAAAATTGTCATCTTTTCATATTACTCTTTTTCCTAAAACTGCTCAATAAATGAAGAGATAGCTCCTTTATAGATATAAAATAAATTTATTAATCGAATTTCTATGTTCAAATAGAACTTTTCTTAGGAGCTTCGCTATTTATATTAATCAATAAAAAGGTCACCAATGTTTGTGCGAATATTATTCTATAATAATTCTTTACAAGCATCTATTTTAATTCTTATATAACATCAGAATTGCTTCACATAGTAGAAAACAGTATATTGAAGGCGTCTTCATGAGACTTCCATCATAGCTTTTCTGCATAAAAACTAGCAAAATTCAAGACACAACACATTTTAAGTCATGGTTTATCGATAACAATCTTTTTCATCTAGACTAGACCTAGGAAAATTCTTTTCAAAAGATTCAAATTCTGCAGTTAGAATGTGATGCTCCTGTAATGGAAAATACTTAATACTTGAAAAATCATTATAAATTATTTTCATATAACTTCAAGAAATAGTGTAACTCTTCTACTTTTACTATGCTCAAACATATTTATTTGACATATTTAGAAAAAATAAAACTTTGTATGTCAATTTTTCGATTATTATATGAATGCTTATCATTTCTTGAAAAATTAAAATTTGAAAAAAAAATGTTGGTTATGTTTTGAATAGCTCGACCATCAAGTTTTTGTTTCATTCAAAAGTTCTATAATAGAAGTAAGTATCCGTTTGAATGCGTTTTCTGTAAGCTTGGAAAGGCTTAGAAAAAATATATATTTCTTCCATCTCACGAATATTTTGTGCTCTTGTCTCTTTCAGTTTGTTCTTTGCATCGATACGACCTACATATGATTGGCAGATTTTCCAAATTTGTAAGACATTTCTTTCAGCTGCCTAATCCAAAAGATGAAAAATATGCCAAGTTAACTTAAGTTCCAAAAAACAAAGTTATATTCTGATTATTTCAAACTGCAATGCCAGAAATCCGTACAAGAACTTCTGATTTCTTAATTGCTTTAAATGTATTCGGAAAAAACAAGAGAAATATTTTTTCTTCCAGATGATTTAAGATCATTTGAGAACATATAATGAGAATGTGGGTATAGACGTGGTTGTGGGTGTTTATCTTCTTTCTATCCACACTCTGGCTGGTTGAATTTGAGAAATTCCTCCTTGTCTTGGAACACTCTCATATATATCTGTTTCGAAAAGCATCACGTCTGAAATTATAAATTTTTAATACCCGTTCTAGAAAACAGACTGACATTGATTTACATGAATTTTGCATTTCATAACAAATTAACTACAATCACGTATCTTCTTAGAAGTAGCTCAATGAGCTTTGTAATCTTCTAATATAGACTTCTTTCTTTCTCACTTGTGTAAGAACTAACACACTATGGCTCATTAGTTCACAAATAGTCCTTCTATTTTTTTTTTACAGAGGTATTATATGAATTATTCTTTCAGACGTGCAGAATCTGCCGAAAAAATAAAAACTTTTCCCGAACAGCAAAATTTTTGCGAAAAAAACTTCCCTCACTATAAGGACTCAATTAAAAAATGAGTTGTCTTGTTTTAAATTTTTATTCAAAAAAAAAACAACTACCACTATTTAATGCATTGCAAATACACATTAAGGAAAAAAGCTACTATTCAATATCGTTTAGATCAGATTTTCTTGTTACTTGTGCTTTTCGTAAACGATTTAAACTCACTGAACCGCAAGAAATAGATTTCAAGCTATCGTGTATTCCTGGTTCGGTGGAACTAGAGTTACTTGAATAGAACTGGACTCGAAGCAACGAAAAATGATTTGATTAAGTGACTGATGACCATATATTAGTCATTCTTATGGTATTGTACGCATATACGCACATACAAGAGCAACTGTATATAGCAACGGAGAAAAAACGACAAGTAGTGGCATTCCATTAGGAAAAGTATAGAGAAAAAAAGAGGAGAACTTCCATAGTGCGTGTTGTTTCATGAATAGGCGCAAAGAAATAGGATGAAAAAGACAGCAACATGCATGATGAGGTAAATAAAGGAAGANTCAAACATGTAAAATCTAGGAAATTATTTTGATAAAATCCTACTAAATAAAATTAATCAAAATTTTCATTAATCTGTATTTCATTATGGTAACATGTATTTATTTTAATAATATCATTATTTGTATACTTGTAAATACTATTGAAAAAGTTTTCTTGATTAAAATCAACTGAATATTGATAATAAATAACATTAATGAATTAGCACAAAAAAATGAAAATACATAATTTTTCTCAACAGGCTTCTTTTGATTGATCTTCTTATTCAAAAAACAAGAGTAATAAACGTTTTATTTCTAGCTCAATAAGATTTATTATCGTGAATCGAAAAATTGATAACAATTCTACTGAATTATTTGTCTGAAGATGACATTTTTTATTATTAGTCTACATTTGCTGGACTACACATTTTGACTTAATCATAGTCTGTCAGTAAAAATAATTGCATATGAATATTTATATATTTTTTTATCGATCCACATCTTAATCAGTATAAAATGACGGAATTTTCATTCTTCATCGTTGTTTTTTTCTTGTCTGTTTTTTCTCGTTATCTGTCTGCATGCCATCATCATTTTTCACAATCTTCACATACGTATTTATTATTAATTCATAAATAGAATAAGAAGCATTTTATTATTTGTACACCCATAGAAATACTCAAAGGAAAAGATTTCCTAATTAATCATTCAGAAAAAAAAAGCTTTTCAAAGACTAACTTCTTTTTTTTTACTACCATCATCTATATAAAAGAAATGAGACCTATAAGTGAAAATAGAAATGTTTATAATTTTCATTCGTTATTCATGTCATCATAATGAAACTCAAGCTACTTTAATTTCTTCATTATATATCATGCAAAAGCAATTTTCTTTTTTCTTTTTTCTTTTTTCTTTAATTAAAGATAACATAGTTCTAATGACGTTCTTTTCTTTGTTATAAGAACTCATATTTCGATGAAGCACTAGAATCAAAGGGGAGAACAACTGATGTTTTGCGAGTTATTTATAGAAAGGAAACAGTCGATATTGTCATAGGTTGACAATTAAATCTTGATAGTGTAAACTTAATGTTATCATTTGATATTTATAATTTTTTCTTTTTCAAAACTTAATGACCTTAGTGTTACATTTCATTTGTGTATAAAATATAACAGCGCATAAAAAAAAATAGTTACCATAGGTTATTTGACATTTATTTTATTAACATTTGTTTGATCATTCTTGTGATTGATTTCCTTTCTATTTTGACTTCCTTCATTCCATTTTTTTTTCAATATATATAATTGTATCTACGTATCAACATAAATTACCTTGAGCCTAAAATAGCGTAAATATGATGCAAGAACATAATAATGTATGCGACTGACATTGCATCATATAATGTAGGACAGTGTTCTTGAGTATAAAACATTTAGAAATATTTATTGTATTGTTACTTTTTTTAGAAATACATTTGATCATGACGAAAAGTAAAGACGTGTATACAGTTAATGAAGCTGGCGAACTGAATGGTACGCAAAAAAGATTTTTAATTGGATAAAAAATTAATCAATTGTTTTTTTCCTACATAATAGCTCGATTAGTGTGTTCACATCGTCTTCTTCTTGCATTTTTGGCATTTCTTGGATTTTTTCTCTGCTATGCTCAACGAAATGGACTTGCGTATGATTTATTAATTATAATGATAAGTGAAGATTTCTGTTTTTTTTTATTCTTCTATTGATTGTAGCGTTGGCATTGTTTGTATGGTTAATCCAGATGCCGATAATGTAACTTCAACCAGTAGTAGTGATTCTCCTAGCATTGAACATGATATTCCAGCAGCATGTCATAAACATACAATACAAAAGAGTCGATCTGTACGAATGTTTTTTTTTTCTATCTTAATTGTAATTATTTGATATATGTACAATAGGAAAGTCAAGTTCTTTTTTGGCCTAAATCAACACGTGGTCTTATACTTGGTTCATTCTATTGGGGTTATGCATTAACACAAATACCATCATCTGTTGTTGTTAATATACTTGGACCAAAACGTTTTCTTGCTATACTCATATTAGTTTCATCAATAGCTACACTATGTTTACCTATTGTCTCAAAGTTTCATCCGTTCTTTGTTATTTTATTACGAGTTTTGGCGGGTGCAGCTCAAGTATGCATAAAAATAATCTATTTTCTAGTCATTTTATATTTTTTATTCTTGAGAAATATAAAATACTTTACTTTTTTTAATATAATATCTGTAAAAACTGAGCGCACTAGGATGATGATTCCGAAGACATGATGATCACGATTTTAAATTATGAAAGATTCTTAGAGAATTCAAGACATCAGTTTCTAGGAAGAATCAATCTATCTGTTTCTATATAATTTTTTCTATTAGTACATATCAATTACTACTGTGTAATTCATCACAGACAAGCCTGTATTACTTTTTTCGCTTTGAATGCATAGTAATACTAAGAATGTGATCATATATATCTTTTTTTTTTCAGTGAAAACCATTAAAAAATAGTCGTTAGCACAATCTTTGTGTGATTACAAAGCGAAACACCACGGAGATGTTGGCATTGTAAAAGTGAAGACTAGTCAATATATGTTTCGGTTGACGAATTCCTATCCACTGTCAATGCAGAAAGATGTCAATCGCAATATATTGCAATGAATGCGAACGAAAAATAATCGACAATTATAATACTAATCCGAAGGCGAAGTTTGATGTCGCTGTTATATTTGTCACGCCATTTCTAATGTATCTGTCATATCTCTGATAAGCCCTTGTGCTAAGGTGTCTGTTTCACAAAAGTAATACATCATCGAATCGAAACTCGTCATTAGATCATATGATTTAAATTATGTTCAATCGAAGGAGATATTCTATTGAAAGTAAGCGGCATAGATTAAAATTCAATGTCTCAGAAGTATAAACATTTTACTGTTATATCACTTATTTTAATACAAATTTTACCGTTGTTATATTTTATTAGAATAGTTTTTCTTTAATTCCAGAATCATTTTTTGTATTTATTAAAAGGGTGGTCTTTGGCCAACAATATTTCGTTTTTGGGCAACATGGGCACCAGCAGCCGAACGAACAACTCTTTTGTCATTTCAAAGTTCTGGTAAATTTCTTCAATGGAAATGTTTTGATCACATTCGAAAAAAAACTTTCTTTTCTTTTTAGGACCATCAATGGGTACTATTGTATCATTAATAATTGGTGGTCTTTTTTGTGGATTTACCTTAAGTGATCCAATACCATTTATATTTCGATTTGGTTGGGCATACTTTTTCTATCTTCTTGGTAAATAAATTTCAATTAGACTAATTTTTAATATATTCATAGAATAATTTAGGTGGTCTTGGTATACTATGGTCAATTGTTTGGCTTTTTTTTGCAAGTGATACACCTGCAACAAATACACATATGTCAGAAAATGAAAAAGAATATATTCACGCATGTAAAGCTGCAGAAAAAATTCAAGATACACGAACAGTAAGAGAAAAAACATCTATCATATACATGTATATGCATTCGCATATATATTCATATTAGAGAACACCATGGGGACCAATGTTACTTTCGCAAGGCTTTTGGTGTATTCTTATATCAATGGTTTCATGTGATTTTGGTCTTTATGGTTAGTTGATATTTTCCATATAATAATACTTTTTTTTTTTTATTTCTTCGAATTTTTCATAGCTATATGGGCAGTTGTACCTGAATATATGAATGAAGTCTTATTATTTAGTATTGAAGAAAATGGTTTTCTTTCAGCATTACCACATATAGGTAGTTTTATTATTGTTATGTTATCAGGTGGCTTAGCAGATTTTATCATAAGAAAAAAATTCTTAAAACGTGTTAATACAAGAAAATTATTTCATGGTATTGGAACATTATCACCGGCAATATGTCTTTTATTAATATCATTTCTTAATTGTGAACGTCGTTATTTAGCAGTTTTACTATTAGTTATTGGTGTAGCATTAAAGTACAAATTGAAAATTATTGTTTTTCTTTTCTTTTCTAAATATTGATTATTTTTCTTTTTCTTTAGTGGTTTTATGATGTCAGGTGGTTATGTTGTTAATGTTGGAGATTTTAGTGGTGTTCATTCAGGTGTTGTTTTTGGTATTTGTAATACAATTTGTAAGAAAATATTTGATAATTTTAATAGATAAAATTGACTATTTATTTTGTCTTTCTTTTAGCAAGCATTGGTGGATTTTGTGCACCATATTTAACAAGTATCATTACACGAAATGTTTGTATTAGAGAATAAAAGACAGAAACAATGAATTTTAATAATTAATTTAATTTTCTGTTTTCTTATTTAGAAAACAGCAGCACAATGGAAATTGGCATTTATGATGTATTCTGCAGCATTTCTTATATCAGCTATTGCATTTTCATGTTTAGCTCGTGGTGAAACTGAACCATGGGCACGAGATGATGTTCACGATGAAAAAATTAATTATGACGTTGATGCTAATAAAGAATTATTGGAAATTAAGACATCTGGTGTTGTATCACAAAATGCAGTTGCTTAGTTGTTGAACGAATCAGGATTTTTTGTCATTAGTGGCTGGATTTTTTTTTTGTTCTACGCATGTAGTCAGATAAAATGCTCATCTTTCTTTCTTTTTCTTTTTCTTTTTATTTGTCACTGGTATTTCGATTTGATTTATGGTTATTTGTATTCTTCTTATGAATCTCATTATCGCTTTTTGATGATATCGTATATGTAAACAATAAAACAAAATATAATCGAGCATTTTATCAAGAAAAGTTTTTTAATTTTTTCAAAGAAAATTAGATAATCATTTTAAGATTCATAATGATCTGTTGAGGATTTGTTAAATAAATGAATCAGAAGATTTTTATCGAAAGAAGAAAAGATTATGACAGAGATGAAAATTGTTGTCAATCGATTGATATGATGTTGAAGTCAGAAATACGCAACTGCGACTATGTATCACTTCAATACTGCTTCAACAGTAATTTTTGATGTTTTAAAAATCTTAACTGCAACTCGAATTATAAAAAGTCAGGCTTTATTAATGCTATTGTAAAAAATTGAATTCTTTTACATCTGCTTCTGGATTCGAGTGTTGTTAAAGATCAACAAGTTCAATCCTATTTCGAATCTAAGAATTTATTGAAAATGTTTTCTGATTTTGAACTGAGCTGTCACAAAAAATTTTGTTTGCTCTATTTTTGAGAAAGAAACTCTAAGTTTGAGAAATTTTTGATTTAATCACTAAAATGCTGCTCTCAAAACAAGAGATAATTATTCAAACAACTCAGTTTGAGGAATTGAACTGTTGGAGTAGATCATCTCCTATCAGAGCAAGTGTTTGAACAGATCTTGTGATATGACTCAAGCTATTCAAAAACAATTCTTTTCCACAGTAGATAATAACGTAGACATTTGGTGAAAAGATTAAAATGATATTTTTTGCGACTTGAATAATGTCTGATATAATTTGATCAAAGATCGACTTTTTGATTTAAAAGAAAATTATTCTAACTCTTTAAGGGTTTGAGAAAATCCTAGACTTCAAAAAATCACCAATCTTATATCATCTTATAGCAAAATATCTTTTTACAAAGAAAGTAAAAAGATCTACGGAATAAGTTATACAGCTGTTGCTCTATCGTTCTAAATAAAAAACTTTGTTCTAACAGTTTCTCTGTTGAAAAAAGTTTGCATGGTTTCCGAACTAAGAGTTTTCTAAAAAAAAGGACGTATTTAGTATAATCAGTGCGTACACTTTAGCACAATATCAAACTCGAAGAAACTTTCATAGAATGTTGTTCTCTGTCTGGCACGTCTACTCAGTTCACATAAATACTTTTAGATTGAGCGACAGGTTTTTTAAAACAATCCTGGCTTTAAAAGATCTTCCATGTTCTTTTGTCTCACAAGTACTTAAGGAGAACATCTTTAGAATCAGCATGGAAAACTGCACCGAACGATGTGATATTTGTTGATTTTTTTAATTAAAATGTTTTTCGAAAAAAGTTTACGGTAAGCGTCTCCTAATATATTTTCCCTTGGAAGTGTTCTTTTACAACTGTATTTTTTTTCTCATTAATCTTTTTGTTGAATACTGATAATTAATATTTCTATGAAAAGAAACTACTTATTTGATAGAAAATAAGTTATAACCACTGGTTTCTTAGACATTGTCTCCTATGTTTCGTTTCATTTGATTTCAAGTTGGAATGGGAAATTGATCGGCCTCGTAGTCTTGTCACCCTCATTTTCACTCGACAAGTTATCAAATCAACATCGACTTTAATCGACATCAATAAAAGAAACTATTAACTCAAATGTTACGACAAATCCGACTAAATCATTGCAACTCAGTCTATCGATTATTAAGATCCATTTCAACTCGACTCTAACTTCTCTCTATTATTCATGAAGTACTACTCCAATTCTCTTGCCAAGAGCTTCTTAGCACAGCCCTTTCACACCTTAAATGTAATTGCTTTTCAGCAATAATCGATTGTGTATTGCTATTTTTCTAACAGAAATTTTTTTCTCTTATTCCATTTTTCATACTTTATTATTATTATGATTACCATTGATTTATCTGATAAATAATTCTATTACACACATTGATCATGTCTACAGAAGCTCTTAACACGCTATTATGTATCTTGATAAATCCAGAAACATTGATATGGATTATTTTCGGAAACTTAGAACTTGATCAATTCATTTTTTTGTGTTGATCATATGATCATTGTGATAAATCAATATTTTATTAGACATCATCCTTGATATCTATCGAATAATCATTATTGTGTGCATAAATCAGACAATGCATTTGTTAGAACATTAAAAAAAATGTATTATTGCCATTTAAATTTCAAGAAAGGCTTTGGAATGCTCTAGAACTGTCTAAGCCTTGTTATTAACCATTTAACTTTCGTTGGTCACAGGAGTGACTATTTGTAGAACGATTGCAGAAATTAAAAGAAGCATAGAGTTTAATAAGGATAAGAAGATTTTTTTCATCGTTCTGCCTTCGAAATATTGGACCTACAAAATGGATACTTTTGAAAAAAGAAAAAAATTCTAATTTATCGAAATAAAATGTTCTTTATCTACAGTCAACAGATAATTCGGCGAATTACACATACTAAGATATATAATTAACCATGAAGTCACTATTAGGCAGCTGGAAGATCATCAAGAACAAAGTTAATATATGTATTACAGATTTCAACTCAGAAAAAGTTGAAATAGTATTTATTACTCACAACAGTGTGAGTAAAGAAAAAAAAACAAGGTTTAATATGACATTTAATTCTTTTTCTCCACCACTAGGTCACCAGATCAATCCAACGGGTCTACACAAAGAGATGAACACTCGATGAATCAGATCCAATGATTGACATATTAGGCAGGCTAATATTCTATCTATAAAATTATTTTATCAATGACTCTTCTGAAACTGCTGTCGGGGGTAAAGGTTTATGAAAATGTATTCAATGATCGGGTAACAAGGACCCAGAGAAACTAGCAAAGTCTCAGTTTAAACTTACACTGATTAATTTTCTTCGAAGAACACAATATGAGTTCCATAAAAAGTGCCAACATTGAAATGTTACTTCATATTGGAAAATATGACTTGATCAAATCTCTTTCAATTCTTTATTAAAATGCTTTTCATATCAGTTTATAGTACTTTCTTCTTTCAGTTTGAAAATACTGAAGTGTCTAAATTTAAAGATAGTATATCATGTATTATTTCACAAAAATTAAATGCCATATATTTATAGCTCCAAACATGTTTTTTGAGAAAAATGACGTAACAAAAATCTTTCGATGTTAAGTTCAAATATGATAATCACAAATAATTGAAAATCAATAATTTCAGTACTTGTCTCTTTAATTTAATCTGATTAATATACAAATCCTTCAATTGAGAATCTGTATCTTGTCGAAAAAAAGAAAGAAACAACTGTGTATTGAATATGGTGCTGCTCTTTGAAAAAGAAAAAAACAAAACAGACAACAGCAATAAACAACAACAAACGCACGAAAAAAAAAATTCAGAAAACTTAATACATGAATATTTGTAGTATATAAAGATTTATGTACAAAAAAAGTCATTTATGTTTATTTCATTTTGTCAAGACTGAGTATCCTAATCGGACAATAATATCTGCACATGATTAGAAAAGAAAAAACAAAAACAAGCAAAGTCATTCCTGAGAAATAAATTATTTTATACGTGGCGCTGATGTATCTCTATTAATCACCGTTTTACGTAATTTAAAACCACGCTGAATTTCCGCAAGTAATGATGAATGAACTGTTGGTGGTGGTGGCTGCGGTGTTGTCGTTGATACTGAGGATTGTTTTGAATTATCATTGAGAAGAAATTCAGGTGGTGGTGGTGGGAAATCATCATCAGCATTATTTGATTGTGAAACAATTGTTGTTGTTGTTGTTATTGATTTTGTTACTGTTGTCGTTTTCTGTGGTTGAGAATTAATTAAATCAACTTGATTGGCTATTTCTTCAGCTCGTTTTAAACGAGCTTTAAGACGTGATTGTAATTCAATATAACCATTATTGAATTGTTGTTGTTGTTGATAACAATTTGTATTCATTGATGGTGTACGACGTATTGGTGGCGGTGGTGGTTTTTCATTTTGATTTAAAGCTATTGACATACCACGACGAAGTGTTTCAGTTTTTTGTGGTTGATTATTAGATGAATGAATACCTTAAGTTATTATTCAGATGAAAATATGTTTAGAAGGAAAAAAAATTACATACTTTTTGTTAAATATTCGTACACTAAAAATTTCAAGAAAAAAAAGTTTATAGATAAAAAACAAAATCTTTTCAAGATAATGAACTAACTTTCATCGAGTGTTTCATCAGCTGCTTCAAATGAGGGTCTACCGTAATAAGTTCCATATTGTGATGTAGAACCAATACCATTTTGACGTTGTCGTTCACGCCATACTATTGTTCGTGTATCAGGTGCCTAAGAAAACAAAATAAATTCAAATTTTTCAATATAAGATTAGAAAGAATTCGTTCTTACGACTGGTTCAGTTGGTAATGTCGAACTTCGTAAACGTTGATTGATATCTTCTAAATAAATAAAATTATTTTTATTTTACTAGTCACAATGAAACATGCTATTTATAAATATCTTTCGTGACAATTATTACTATTGAAGTATACTATAAGAAAGCTCAATATTGATGATTCGAAAATCTTATTATATCTATCAGCAATGAAATAAGAAAAGTCTCGCCTATTATTCAAATCCTTTCATCCTGATGCAAAGTTGAATCTATAGAAACCACATGGAAGCTTAATTCTATATGACAGAAGAAAGAATAAACTGGTCTTTGGATATTGAGAGGTCATTCCAGACAAGCAATCTTTAATGACTCGTACAATTTCGTCCGGTCTAAAATTTTTCTGTTAACTGGGTTGGAACTACGTAGCCACACAACTATTCTATATAGAGGTCAATAAATTAGTGTCGATTTGACCTATAGACTAATCCTTTTGAAAAAAAATTCTAATAGAACACAAAATAAACTTGATCAATGATTAACATCTTTTGTTAATACAAAGATTGATAATTCAAGCAATAAAATATAACAAGCGAGAGTTTATTCTACCTGGACTAAGTCGATTTGTAATTGTACCATAATAATTTTGGGGTACAGTTGGTGGTTGAGTAGGTTTAACACGTCCATTAGAAATATTACTTAATGTTGATTGATAATGTTGTTCACGCATAGGTGAATACCTTTCTAAACTAAGATCACGCATACGACAACGACGAGATGGTACTGAATGTTGACGAGATAATGCACCATAAAGACCATCTTCCGAAATCTATAATATAAGAATATATCATTCTGTGTATGACTTTTTTTTTTTTTTATTCTAAAATAATATTAAAACTACAAACTGTTGTAGTTCGACGATTTGTTTCTTCATAGATTTGCCAATTTGGTTTTTCAAATAAACTAGGTGATGGTGGATCAAATGTATGTGCTGTTATCGCTGGTCGACAATTTTTTACTGGTTCAGGTGCACCGGTTACTGTTGCCGGATGTTTACAATTCGATGGAATTTCAGGTCGTTTAGCCCAAGCATTTAATGTTGAACAAACAACTAATAACGGACTAGAACTTCCATCAACTTCACGCTAAATAAAAAAAAAAATTTTTCTTGCTTAATCAAAAACAAAAATCAGGAAAAAAACAATTTTTACTTCTGCTTCTTCAAGTGGTGATGGTGGACGAGCAAAAAACTGTTCTTGTGATGTAAAACCTGAATCTTGAGATGATACACTTGACAAACGACTTACAGCTACATTTGACTAAAACAAAATAATTGAAACAATAAAGTTTTCTTTTCAAAACAAATAGAAAAAGCATATTCTTACAGGTATTGATGATGATCGATTATTAGTATTGCTAATATTATTATTATTTGACTGACAAAATTGATGTTGAATTGGTATAGGTACTTGTGATTGTTGTTGTATTTGTATTTGTTTATGACTTGGACTATGTGAATTATTTGTTGAACTTGACGATGAACTACTAATACTATTTATTGAACAAACACTTGATTTACGTGAACTTAATGAACCCGGTGATGATGGTGGAGTCTAAAACATATTTATAATAAACAAAAACCAATGCAAACAAAAAAAAATTTTCTTTTACTTTAAATGCAACGATTGTACTGTAATCAATGCCTTTAATATCTTTAATAACTTGTTCACTAGCTGTTGGTAAACAATGTGGATCAGTTGTATGTTTAGCTAAATATTGAACAAGATCTTCAATATGACTCATTTCTGATGCAAGTGAAATTTCAAGTTCCTATTAAAATAAACATAAAAAGAAACAAAATTTAAATATATATATATTAACAATCCATGTTGCACGTTTATTCGCACTATCACAATATATTCATAAAAACCGGTGATAGTATTTACCACTATAAACCATTGTACAGTGTTTTCTATTCGAATTCGAATTATTTATTAGAAAGAATTCAGTATATATTTTATTAATAAAAATTTACTTCATAATTAGAGTTAATTTGGACTGTGATTAGTACAGAAGACTTACACTTTATGCTATCAGTTTCAACGAACTCAAAAAATTTATGCTACAGTACTTTCAAAACTGCATACATTATACCGATCGATATAGTGACGTTAGTTATCACATTGGAGATCATTTACAATTCTAGAGAACGGAAATGACAGCAAGCACAAAGAAAAAGAAATCCGTAAGGAAATTACTCCAATTCCTCAAAGAATCTTTCAAGTTCTTTTTTTTTGTTATATCCGGTACTCGGAAATACTAATTTAATGGTGGTATATTTTTGTAAATTTATTTACCATGACAGGTTTTAATAAAGTAAATAATGTACAAAAACGACTTCGTTCTTCAATCATTGCTGAACGTAATGCTTGTTTTTCACGTTCTTCTAACATTCCATAATAATTTGATACTTCTTGTATAGCTGAGTTAAGTTTATTATGTAATGTATCATGTTTTGGTACTAGAAAGTGATATTTTAGAATAAAAAAAGCAAAAGATACTATTAATTCTTTATATCTTACATTTTCGACATTTTTTTTGTAATTTTGCTGTTTCAGTTGCTTTTTTACGTAGTTCATTACGCAATTTTTTGTAATCTTATTATATTAAAAAAACAAAATTATATAAGGAAAAGTAATCAATAAAAATCTAATCAAAATATATGTATATATATATATATGTGAATACCTTTGAGACCTTTAGCATGATCTTTATCTAATGTATTTGCTGATTTTTTCCATTCTTCAATACGTTCATTTAATGGTTGAATAAATGTTTCAACTAATGAACTTGTAAAAGATTTTAATTTTTGTTCAATTGATTTATGACGTAAAATTAAACGTGTTAATGCTGTACCAATTTCTCTAGTTGCACCTTTTGTATTTGTTGCTAAATCAGCAATGCGTTGAAAAGCATCAAGAAAAAGACTAAAAGTAATAATCGTTGATCTAAACAAAAGCAGACAATCAGCAGTTATTTTGATGTTTTTTGATGAATGTGCACATATGTGTGAAACTAATAGTAATGATTGATCAAGTCACTTTCATCATATCATAAATTGTAAATAATAGGAAAGAAAAGAAATAAACTGACATTTTCTTAAACTATGAAATATACATTAGGAAATGTACAGACAAACTTGTGGTATATTTATGCATTTATAATGAGAAGAATAAGAAGAAATTAGTATGTAAATATCAAAATGACTATTTTCACATGCATCTGTTCGTCTACCTCTCGTGTGTCAACTAAATTGAATGACATACATATAATCCAGTGATCGAATGTTTTATTTTTTCTTTTCATTTATATTGATGAATGCTTGTCTAGTTGCCTAGTATTTCATCAAGTAGTACCAGCATCAGTTCAAGTGCTAATTACTTTAAGGGAAAATATTGTGACAGCTGATAATGACTGTTCTCTCTTTCTCTCATCAACTTCTTCCTCAAAAAGAAGCTGTTCATCACATATTACTTCGTTTGCGTGCATATGTATCATTCAATTATCGATCTCACTCATCAATGAAGAAATATATATATAGCTATATAAGACAGAGCATCGTCTATAATAGACAAGAAAAAAAGAGAATCAACTTCTCGATTATTGCAATGGCATTTCTCTCAAAACGCTTTTCCTGTTGATTTGATCAGGCGAACACAATGAACGTATCGTGCATAGGCATATTTATTTTTATTAAATAGTATTACTTGAACGCAATTTTCAAGGTTGATGAAGCACAATTATAAGAAAGAGAACTTACTTTAGTTGAATATGCATTCTGTTTGCTTTTGATGCTAAATCTTCCCACAATGATGAACTATTCTACAAAAAGTAACAAGAAAAAAAAAAGAAATATTAACTTTCTTTCGTTTTATTCTAATAATGTGTGAAAAAAATGTCAAATTGTTATAGAAGTAATTCGATCAGTCTTATTCTTTTTACGTTATTTTACCAATAATCACTTTAAATGTTTGCATTAGAGCTTGAAAATCGTTTTAACTTAACATACAGTACTCCATTATATATTATGATGACGATAAAATCCTTGGCATTTGAAGGTTTCTATACTTATGTGTTCTATCAAACAGATGTTATACTTTCAAGATACTTTTTTTCTTCTTATCTGTCGAATCGAATATAAGTTAGAAATTATGATTTATTAGTACTAACCTTCATTTCATTGACAATTCCTTGAAATAATGTGCCAAGTACGGCACATTCTTTTTCAGCATTTTCAATAACATTCATTTTTCTTTTCGCTTCTTTTAATATAGCAATAAATTGAAATTTGTAATTAATAACAAAAAAAGAAATCTTTTCGTCTGTATTAATCACAGATCATTATACGAATTATGTCTGTGTATATGTGAGTGTGTATAAAGTAAATCGTTGCGACAATAAAATATATTATTTAATTGATAATTACTGTAGTCTATGGATCAGATATGATATTATTGTGACATATTTATTTTATTTTAATAGATCAATTGAAAATATTTATTCATTGTACATATAACGAAAGGCGACGATGTCATAATCAATTGAAGACAAACGAGTGTTGTTATTAGTTTTTGTTGTTGTTCAATTTTTCACTTACAGGACTATTTGAATGTAAACCGCAGCTCGTTCGTATTATTTGTTGTCGGAGGAGAAGCAATAGATGGAGGGGTGATGTTCTTTGTGCACACGTCGGTCGATGTCTCTCTCGTTCTACTTCTCTTCTCTTCCCACTACCATCCAACTTTTTCCTCTCTTTTAGTATATACTCTCGTTCATCTAGCACACACGCACATATATATATATATATATTTCGTCGACAACGACGGTCGACGGCGAGATTTTCCTCCCTTATTCTCTGCATACGTCAAGAGAAAAACGAAGGAGGAGAAGAAAGAAAAAGAAGAGAAGTAGAATGTTGATGAACAACGTTCTTCTCTTTCTCGATTGGTCAAATGCAGCATAAATTCTTTCTCCTGACCGACATACAGCGTCCGATAAAGTTCCACTAGTGCTAAGCACAAGCAAACATCAGTAAGCATTGTATACGAAAGGACGTTCTTCTATACTCTTGTTGCTGATGGGTACAAATCTATTAACAATGAGAACACAAAAAACAAACGTTGACAACAAAAGAAATGTTCTTCGAGAATAATTATTTCATAGTCACTAAGTTCATTAGACATGCAACGTTTTCTTGTTTGATGTAGTCTTGATTCAATTGTAAACGTGACTTTTTAGTATTTTTGTTCAAAATTTAATATTTAGAAATGAATGAATTGTTTTCTTTAAGAGAACAATTTAATTTAATTTATCTTAGGTTATTAGAGATTCCATCACAGATCTCTAATTGATCGAAAAACTACATGTGCATGTACGCTTCAATGAGCAATTGTTGTTTGCTACAATGCCATTATTAGCCTTTAGGGGGACGTATGCCGCTTATATATACTCACGCTTCTCTCATAAAGCCTTTATAATACAATGAAAGAAAATGGATCTATTATGCAACAATCATACAATATACAGTGGGCATAAGATGGGCAATATCTATGTAATAGACACAATGAGAAGAACATTTTATGTGTCTCTGTTGTCTATTCAGAAAGAAAGAAAGAATCTGTTCAATTGTGGTTATAGAACTTTTGTTTCTTAATGAACAATATAATAGCTGAGAAGTTAATTTCAATGGATGTATTCATATTATTCATCTACTTACACAAAGAAAAAAGAGAAGAAATTTTATATCGTATTGAAAACTTGATAGAGAAAGATTAAACTGTAGAAATACGACATCTGTACAATTATAATGATTCGTCTATTGTTATCAATCAATAAAAGTGTAGTTCAAATTCCAGGATCATATTTATCATTTAACCACACCCATAAAATAGATAAAATTCAATTAATTTAATTCTCGTTATACATGTTCTTATTTAGATAAAAAAGAAACATTCTAATGGCTTTTCGCTGTTCGTTTCAACAAGGTATATTTATATTTTATTTTTTCATTAATTTCAAATACTAAGAAAGAATTCTACAATTAACACTATAGGCTTCATTCATTTACGTCATAATAATGCCCATTTTCTTCGTTCATTGGCAACGAACACGACAAAATCTTCTACAACACCAAATCAAGGACAAACAGGTGCTCAGCATGTCAGTGGTACAAGTTCATCGAACAAAACAAGTAAATTATAGAGAAAGAAAATTAATCAATAAAAATGTTCTTTTTTGTTTTTAAGAATCTATTAAAGGCATTGGTCGTGATGTAGTCTTTATTGATGGTGTTCGAACACCATTTTTACAAAGTTTTACGTCTTATAAAGATTTGATGGGTTATCAATTAGCTCGACATGCTCTCCTGTAAGTTTATTTTTTCTTATCAAAAACAAAAAAGAATTCGTGAAGAACAATTTTGTTGATCTAGTGGTCTTGTTAAACGGACAAATATTGATAAATCATTACCAGAATATTGTATTATGGGTACAGTTATTCAAGAAGTTAAAACATCAAATATTGCTCGAGAAGTATTGAAATTTTGTTTTAAGAGTTTTCATTTGATTTTTTTTATTTTGTTTTTTCGTCATAATAGGCTTTACTTAGTGCTGGATTTTCGAATAAAATTCCTGCACATACAGTTACAATGGCTTGTATATCATCAAATGTTGCTATTGCTTCAGGTAATTGCTAAAGTGTGATGTATTTAACAAAATATCTCTTGTAATAGAAATGTGAATATTTAAAACACAATATTTTTTTACGAGAAACTGACACAAAAAAAAATTGAAGTAACTTTAGGAAAGGATCTTTTTAAAATGAAATTAGTGTTCTATTCGAAAAAATCGGTGATGATAATAACAGTGGCTAAGTCTACTAAACTTCTCCAGAATTAAAAGCTATTCTATATTAGCAGGCCATCCATACGAAAATTTTTGAAAGGCGTAGTAGAAGACTGGATTTTCTAAAAGTCATTGCCATCATGACTGAGTATCTGTTTTGTTCAAAACGTGTCCGCAAGATATCTCAATCAAACCTCAGTATCATCAGCTATGAAATGACCTTGGACAAGTCACTAACGGCTATTTGTGTTGAATCATCAATCCGATAGCATGCTGACAATGTTGTGACATATGTCTATTCTTGTAGCTAGCATGTGGTTAGTTAGTGTGCATGTAAAGTAGAAGCAATTGAGTATAAAAACTGCATCAGGTTGACTTTCTGTTCAGATTTACAACTAATATTAATTATATGGAAGATGTTGACCAATTGAAGCTGTCGCTAGGCAGCATCCTATGTCAGAAGAAAGGCGAGAGACAGGGGTATTCTCCTATCTTTTTCTAAAAGCAAAGTACCGTTCTTTTTCACTCAAAATTCCTCTTTTTTTCTGGCGTTTATTTCAAAAAACGCATGTCTGAATACCGAAAGAATTTTATCAAGAACTTTTGGTTTTCTAGATAAATGTTAGCAAAAAATTAACTTGGAACAGAAGGCCGTGACCGTTTATTCTAGGTGGATTAATTCGATTTTAAGACTCAACTTCCAAATGTATGTCGATAAGGAAAAGAACGATAATTCATAGTTGCATTACTGAATACAGATATAAAAAACATATCGTTGCTATATTTTTGTTCAATTCATAAAAAATTTCTTGCATCAATTTGAATACTGTATGAAACATATATGCGTTTTATGATTTAGCGGCAAATGATATAGCTACTGGTCAAAATGATATTGTAGTCGCAGGTGGTGTTGATTTTATGTCTGATGTTCCTATACGTTATCCACGTTCAATGAGAAAATTACTATTAAGTTTAAATCGAGCTAAATCAACAACACAACGTTTAGGATTAGCTGCAAAAATGTTATCATTAAAAAATTTCGTACCTGAAGTAAACAAATTATTTTTCTTTAGTCGAATTAATAAACAAATATAAAAAACAAGAAATATTTTCTAAATAGGCTCCGACTATTGCTGAATTTTCTACTGGTGAAATTATGGGTCAATCAGCTGATCGTTTAGCTGCTGCGTTTAATGTATCACGTCGAGAACAAGATGAATATGCTCAACGTTCACATCAATTAGCACAGGAAGCAACAGAAAAAGGATATCTTGAAGATATTATACCAATGCATATTCCAGGTAAAATATTTGAAAAAAAACCCACATAATTTAAATAAATTTCTTTTTCAGGCGCACCAGACGTTGTCAGCCGTGATAATGGTATTCGTGTATCAACTTTAGAACAAATGAGTAAATTAAAACCAGCTTTTATTAAACCATATGGAACAATAACAGCGGCTAGTTCATCATTTATTACTGATGGTGCATCAGCATCATTAGTTACATCTGTTGATAAAGCTAAAGAACTTGGATTAAAACCAAAAGCTTATCTTCGGTAAATGAAAAGAAATTATATTTTTGAATTATTTTGTTTATTTGTTTTTCCCCTCTAGACGTTATGTATTTACATCGCAAGATCCAAAAGATCAACTTTTACTTGGGTAAGATTAAAAGCGTTTGAAATGGAAAAATATTTTCTATTTATTTATTTAAAGACCTACATATGCAACTGCTAAATTACTTGATCAATGTGGCTTAACATTAAATGATATTGATGTATTTGAATTTCATGAAGCTTTTGCAGTAAAAGAAAAATGAAGAAGAAATTTTTTTTCTTTTTGTTATGTACATTTAATTTTAGGGTCAAATTTTAGCCAATTTAAAAGCACTCGATTCGGATTATTTTGCTAAAACTTATCTTAATCGTTCATCAAAGGTAAGAATTTCTTTATAGTTCTTTTAGGTAGTTTGTTTTTATATAATTAATTATTAGGTCGGTGAAATTCCTCTTGATAAATTCAATAAATGGGGAGGTATGTTGTATTTGATTATTTATATAAAAATCATCAATTTAATTTATTTTAGGATCATTAAGTATTGGTCATCCATTTGGTGCAACCGGTGTTCGACTTGTAACTACAGCTGCTAATCGATTAATTCGAGAAAATAAACGTTTAGCCGTATTAGCTGCTTGTGCTGCTGGTGGTCAAGTAAGTGTAGATTTGAAGAAAATTATTTTTTAATAACGAGTTGTTTTTGGTTAGGGTCATGCAATGTTAATCGAACGTTACCAATAAACTTTAATTCATATATTTATTCCAGTTGAAACACCACAAAATTAGTTTGTAACCTTTTTTTTTCTAAATGTAAATTCTTTTTTTTCTCTTGCAATCATCAAAGATAAAAAAAAAAGAAACGTGAATTCATGCTAAAAGTTTGTTGTTGATTAAAAATAAAACAAAAATAGTGATGGAATATACAAAGAAAATATCATTTTTCATAAGATTCAAAATGAATATAAAATATTATCTAATATATGAAGTAAATGAAATGTCATTTACTAGTCTATACGATTGCTTGTTCTACACATGAATTTTTATTATTGATTATGTAAATCAAATAGTATTCGTTATTTTTCAAATAGAAATAAATTTATTAGATTATGTTTGTGATACTTCTGAAGTGCGAGATGAATGGCACATAATAAACGAGTTGAAATATTTCGGGTCTATTTTTTGGGACACTTTCTAAAATAGTAAACACTTGGTTTTAACTTTTTTTTTCTCAGAGCCTGTTTTACGCCACAAAACTGTTGACTTTATTTGTGCAATATTTTTCTCTTGTCAACATAAAGTCTAAAAGGTACTAACATCTGCTCCACTATCCAACTGTGACGATCAAAGAAAGGGAAATATAATATAAAGAGTTATCGATTACAGACCGTTTTCCATAAAATGATGCATCTTCTAATAGATGTCTCAAGATGTTAGGAAATACATTTGTCAGAAAAAAAAGAACGAGAGCAAGAAACTTATTAAAAAAATTGATTTGGCCAATATAATGATTGTTTTGCAGTATTACTCGTTGAATAATCATGGAAGCTAAGAAGATACTTTTCACCTGTTGTTGACAAAAAAGGAAACGAGACAATTCTGTTATCCGATTATAAACATTCTTATTATCAAGCTCAAAGAAATTTCCAAAGCGAATAATCGAAAATTTACAGATCTATAATGGATTAATAGATGTATTACGTATATTGTATATTATAACTTTTTTTACTTGAAAATTTACATTCACAAAAAATGAGAGGTAAAAGTTTGAAATCACTTCTTTGATTAATCAAATACAATAAATTCACAATGAATTGTATTAGAATATTCATTATCGGTATTTTTGGGCCGAATCTATGTTTGAATTTGTCAATTGTTGGCCGTTTAGGTAAGGTATTGAGTCGTTCTGATCGAGCTGCTTGTGCTTCCGCCTTTTTTCGCTCCAAATTGATTGAAGATGGATTAAATACGGATTCAACGAGATTCTCATTCGTCAATAATAATTGTTTATCGCCAACGGGAACTCATAAATCTCTGAATCACGTAGATTCGTCCACATTAATAGGACTAAGTGTTATGAAAAAGGATTGGTTTGCATTATTTATGGATGTGTCGAAATCATTTCTGATTTCTTCATGGGTTTGTTGTACCGAATGTAACTGATGCTGTTGATTGTCAGTGAAAAATGAAAAACGATACTTCTTTACTATTGTTAGCGTATGGTGATGGAATTGTAGATCAAAAATGCCAGGATATCAAAGAATGATTTTGACCAGAGAGAAAATAATTTGCACAGTTTTAATAACCGTTTAAATTATATTTATTCTTCGCTAGAGCTATGATAAATTCCGCAGCAGTGTTCCTGGCTTCCATAAGATTTTGTTCGATGGTATTTTACATCTTTTGTCGCACTGTCAATATCTGTCAGACATGAGCGAACTAAATGTACATCTTTCAAAATAAGATCAAGTAATGGATTCATGTATAGATAGTCATAAAGTCGAAGCATGCCCAAGAAGTATCTTAACAACTCTCGCAGAAATCTTCGTTAACTTTGTTTGCTATGTTCGCTTTTTTATACTCAAATTGCATTCTGTTTATGATATTAGCTTAGCTTTTTAACGATATTTTTATTATTTCGATTATTTTCCAAATTATAATTTTACAACCATGTCTGTTAGGTTTCTATAATGATAATAATATTGCTACATTTAAAAAAAAACATTCATAAATGTCTAATAATTTATCAAAGTATATTCGAGCCTTATTATAACATATTAATATTTCTATAAAATTATCCATGAGTGCACACTTATCGATAGGTCTTAGGGGTTAGCCAAAAGTTCTGTCGTCATTAAATAAAAATACGAAGATAAGGGGATATTTTCAATTTTATTTCATCAAATGATGACAATAGTTATTATGATTATTTATAGCAAGTTCACCTTTTCTAATAATTTGTTGAAAGTTTTTTCGAACTCTTTTTCAAAAAATTTTTAACTACCTTGAAAACCGCATGAGCTAATTATGTTTTGTTTGTTTAAAAGTTTAGCAGAATTTCGTTAAATCATGTGAGTTGCATCCGAGCACTACTATTGATGAGACGTGAATTTATTTTAGATAAGTTAATCACAACTCATGTGATGCTAGCTAGCTTATTGAACGTGAATCGTCATGGACTATTGTTCATGAAAACATTTTTGAACCAAAATTTTGCTTCGTATATTCTGTAAATCAAATAATCCTGGTGTAGATAAAGGCATGACTGTAGATCATAAGTACTATATTGAAAAATTATCTTGAGCCTTTTGTTAATATAATATGAAATAAAGAGAGGCGTCAGACTCAAAATGTACAAGATTGCTTAATGATCATCACTGACTTCATACTCATCCGATATTAATATTTATTCAACAGAAAAAAACATCAATTTAATGTCACATCAGCCATATCTAATACTATATAATCTTGGATTAAATAACTCTATCGAACAACGTTTAACTGATTAAATTAATGAAATATCCATAGCTCATGAGGTTTCCAAGGTAGCTAAAAATTTTTTTGAAAAAGAGTTCGAAAAAACTTTCACCAAATTATTAGACAAGGTTGAAGTTGCTATAGATAATCATAATAACTATTGCCATCATTTGATGAAATAAAATTGGAAATATCCCCTTATCTTCGTATTTTTATTTAATGATGACAGAACTTTTGGTTAACCCTAAGTAAATAGGTGATAGTAAAACTATTGTATCATTTCCAGTGATATCATGGATCATTTCCAAAGTTAGACATACTTAAAATCAATAAATAACATCCACAGTGAAAATATTTGTTACAAAGTCTCACCTGATTGGCTGCCTACATATTTCCTTTTCTCAAAGATTTTTTGTTAAAATGATTGATTATCAATGATCGGTTCTCATTCAAACAATGTTCGTCAAATATTACTCTTTACATTATATAATAGAAAAGTAGAAAAAACAAATTATCGTTACTGAATTTCAATGTCTACAAAACAAAAGGATAACATTCCGAAACTCAATGATTTTGCATAGATTATTATTAATAATCGTTTCATTCAATATAATGAACTTTGCAACCAATCAAGTTCCTTAATTCGGTATTAAATTGTCTAGTGTAGACAAGGCCTATATAATGAATCACATGAATAAAAAAATCGTTTTTTCTTATTAGTTCTTTATTTCAAGCAATTATAAAACGAATAATAATAATAACGAGGGCGTATAAAAAAAATGTTTTGACTCGTTCATTTTCTCTCAGAAAGAAACATAAAAATAGCCAGACTTTATAGCACTTGAGCTAGTAAATCTAGTCGTGTGTCAATGTTGCCACGAAGTCTTAAATTAAGAGTACGTATGATCCTTACAAACTTGATCATTATCACAAGGTTTCTTCGTATTGTGGGCTAAAAGGACATATACTTCTAAGCTGAAGTCACAAGTCGATGAGCATACTCATACTATCATCAAGGAGCATAATTTAAGATGCACTTTGGTACCAAAGCATTAAATAAATGATCTTTCGTTGAACCAATAATGGGCCCCATCGACAAAAACGATTGGATCAAATGTTGCTACCTTCTTTCGAATCATTCTTTATGTAGAAACTTGGTAATTAAAATTTAAAATATATTCGTCACTCATATTTTAAACGAAACTTAAACCGCTATGACATAACATGAAAATAATATATCTCATCTACTTTCTAATTGATAAAAGTTATTAACCATTACTAGAGAGCCTGCAGTGCTAGCTAAATATATATGTTTGATTTCTATTGACTAAACGAAAATCACGTCATAGTTCGTTGTTTTCAAAGAGAATTTAACAGTTGATTATATGCAATTGATTGGTTGTGTATTTTTTTCCAGTGCGTAGATTTCAAATTTCTTTTTATAATCATCCTAAATGTCAAATAGCTACTTTCGGAGTTTTTTTCAGAAACTGTTGTGAAAAAATTCGGAATTTGCCGAATTTTAATTGCCAAAATTCCGATTCATAACTTTTTGATCTGACCATCTTGATTAAATGGTGTGGCCAATTAGGAGTCTTTAAAAGTATCTCCATCATATATATATATATATTCAAATGCAAATACATTTTTCTTGACATCTGTGTTCTATTTCTCTTAGTGATAGGGAATCAGAACGAATTCGAAATACAAAATAAATGAAGACATATGGAAACTCCGTCAAGAACTCTCGTGCACTACAGTACAATAAACTTCATGGGTTTTTTATTCGATATATATTAATTTCAAATTAGCACAAAACCCAGTTTATTTCCTAATAACCGATTTATGGCATACATAACTAAATGTACATTGAACTGATTGCTTGATTTTTCACAATTATAGAAAGAAATTTTTTCGCTAAATTTGATGTTTCGCCTAAGTTGTAAGTTTTGCAATCTCATAAACAAATGAATTCAGTTTGAATCTCAGTGTGAATATACAAAAGGAACTAATTTTGAAAGTATAGATAAGTTAAAACAAAATACTCAAGCAAACAGAAAAATATCATTGACATTATGCTTCGTTTTTAATACAAATTAATGATGATAGTTTTATTTAGTTTTTCTCAAATACGCAATCACTTGATTTTGCTCAGAATTGGATTTGACATCCGTTGGTATGAAAATAAAATTCTCATAGAGCTAACTTACTTTTTGAGATATATAATTTTCCAAAAACACAACCCATACGGCTAGTTTCAAGCCTTTTTCGTCGGAATGATTGTACCAGAAATTGCAAAAAGATCGGGGCAACATAGCGCACCGAATTCTCGATATATTAGTGCTAAATACTTTACCGATAGATATTTTCGTTAAGCAAGAGATCGCAGTGTGAGAGTTGAGTAGGTCATGATCTTAAATTCATAAGAGAAAAATATTGCAAAAACAAAGTCAACATTGTTATGGTGCAAAAAAAGTCTCAATCGAATCAATCTCTAACCGAATCTGTCATACATAACCAATTATTCAAAAAAGTGTAAAACATGTTGACCCGTTTATTATGCGCCACCGGCTGAAGGTTAATTTCTTGTTTAAATAAATTCATCAAGCGATTATGAAATGTCTTGGAATATTGCGCTTTTTTTATTTTATTTAATGTTTTGCTCATATGAATGAAATCATCTTTATGCAACACTCACCATCAATCAGTACTGAACAACAGTCATTATCGACAACAATCACTTATAATTCAAGTGAACAGAGTTTAAATAAAACTAATAAAGTATAATAAAGATTTGTATGAATGAAAAAAAAAAGTATTAAGTTTTAGTTAATAAAATGGTGTCGAATAGTAAAACGTATTGTACAATTTTTTCGATTTATGAAAATTCCTCTACTTCGTTCACGTTTCATCGATATGATTAATCGTATGTCTATCGATAATTTCGAATTCGAAGGATTAAGTGGCTATAAAATGAATAAAATAGAAGAAGATCTTCTTTTTCTCGATGATATTAAACGGTTTGTGTTTTAAATACTATGTTTATAGTAAAATAAAATTGAAAGAAGATCACAACTATTTTCTTATTATATAGTTATCAAGAAGTGTTCAATACATTTTTATCATTTGGTTTTGTCTGGGAAGATAAAGAATTTCAAATGGCAAAACTCAAAGCAAATTATATCTATGATCATTATATGTCGACATCTGAAGCAATAGCAAAAGTATGAGAGTAGACCAAGTCGACTCAGGCACATACCCTAAATATTAGCTAGTCTTAGAAAAATAGAAGGAATGTGTTTTCTCAATTTTAAGCCTTACATGTGAATTTTTCATATAACTCGTATGAACGTGTCCAATTGGTCTTTATTACTAATTACCGTATTTGACATTATAGAGTATTGTATTTGCTAACATGAGCATCGTATCCTGTTATTCGTTGACTTCTGACGCGTTTCTTTTTATTCTGTCTTTCGGTTTTTAGCCTGTTGTACTGATACTTGTGATATATTGCACGTCTTTCTATCTCTTTCCTGAGCCTTGAGTCTCACATTGTTATCAGGAGCTGTGTTGTTCTTCGGTAGAAGAAGAGAATACGATGTTGGTGCTAAAGTGTATAGCACTCTATACTGCCAAATGCGGTAATTTATAAAAGCCTAATATTTTGGGTATATGCTTAAGTCAAGGCGATCTACTCACTGTTAAAGATATAGGTGTTCGGACATTGAAAAGTATGTATTAGAAATCTAACTTATGTTTGACCATTTTGGGTGTTCGTGTCTTTTACAAATATCTTAAAAAATTATGGTTCTTCTCCAGTGTTTTCTTATTTTTCTTTGTCCAAATATTTCCAAAAAAAGCGCTCAATTCCCGTTCCAAATTCGGTCAACTTTAGCAAAAACCATCCAATTGATCTCCAGAGTCATCGACCCATCCCCTCAATCCTGGCCATCTTGAGACACCATCTCTGACAGTCCATTAATAAAACGCTTTATTATTTACAAATTCAAATTTAGACAAATATACCAATAGATACAATACCATTAATTTATAATCGAATAGCTTCACCTAAAATATTTTCATCACTTACATATTTAAATTTATTTAATGATGCTGAGAAATTTATTATTGAAAAAATACTTATGATCTTTATGCGGTATTGAATTATGAAAAACTTGTTCTTTTTTGTTTATTGTTCAAATACATTCTGTCTGTTTTCCTTTGTTTTCTTAGTGAAGGTTTGAATTGTTTTTCTATGTTGCCACAAAAACAATTCATAGCAATTATGAATCGATTTAAAGGAAATCGAATTACAAATGGATCTATTTCATCATTTGAACATTTAAAAGATATGCATAAAGTGGAAAAACCTCTATTTGATCGTTCAAATATTAAACTTGAAGACAAACTTGATATTGAATCTCAATATGATGAATTAATAATACCTAATTGGACGTATTCAACTGATTTAGGTTTTGTTTATAATCCAATTCGAGAGAAACGTATGAAAATAATTAAAAAAAATATTCGAAAAACGACAAAAGACTTTGATTCAAATGCCGATTCGATTGTTAAATTTAGTCATAATAATGCAGTAAAGATCATTTTATAATACTTATTCTTGTAATTCTTCATAAATATAGAATGAAATAAAACTATTAGAAGCGACTTTTTCAAAATCTACAATACCTATTTCATCGAAAGATATTCAACATTCATTCGAAATTCGTTCTCGTACTCAACGACAACATATTGATAAGAATTCCATAGATTTAATCTCGAAAGATAAATCTTTATTGCAACATAAAAAATATGATATTCTATTACATTCTTATCGTCAATCTTTTCAAAATTTCAATCATTTTTCATTATCACATAATTATCGATATGATAATGTCTTCAATAAAAATATACTTGACAAAAGACATTTTTCAAAGAAAGTATTTATTTGTAAAGTGCATTCTTTATCATGGCCAGAATCTTATCAATTCAAAGTCAATAACGAACTACCTTATAGAATGATAGAAAAACTTCAAGCAATAGATTCCTTTAATGGAATACAACAGCCACAACGATTGTGCCATTAAAGTGATTCTAATCTAAAATAACTGATATTTTTTAGTTCAATAAGTGTCAATAATATTCGAATGAAACTTGACATTCAGATAAAGATGAAACAAAAGATTCTTAATATTTAGCATTTCGCCACATGTCTAAATAAATCAAATGAGTTACTCTTCAAATAGCTTCATTTGTGATTAATTAGTACAGTATAGTTAATTTCTAATAATTTCTCAGAAAACTCACATCAACTCTCATCAATATTTATCAATGTCTCATATTAATAATAGCGGAATTCAATTAAGAAAATCCTCCAACATGAAAATTTCTTCATTTTCAAATTTGTGTACCTATTCCTCGCGAATGCATTACAA
The DNA here is from genome assembly GCA_905329745.1 of Rotaria sp. Silwood2. Lineage (NCBI taxonomy): Eukaryota > Metazoa > Rotifera > Eurotatoria > Philodinida > Philodinidae > Rotaria > Rotaria sp. Silwood2. The sequence continues at coordinate 98,687 of CAJNSZ010000043.1, forward strand.
TATATTTAAAAATCAATAGTTTCTCATGTATATGTATTCATATTAGCTGATGTTAATTTAGAGGTGTACTTGCGATTTTATGGTGTTAGTTGTAGCATGGAATATTTCTAAGGAAAGAAAACAGTAAAGAAACATTGTACTCTCACATTTTGAGGAGAAATATTTTTTCTATAAAATACAAGTCTTTTGCTAACTTGGATATGATTAATGATATCCAAGTTAGAGCATGATTATCATACGACTACGATTTGTTCCAGTCACAAATTTTGTGTTTGTTTTCTCAAACTACGAAAATCATATAGAAACTACAATAATCTTACTCTAAAAGAAAAAAATTTCTTTGTGAAATATAACAGTTAAGTATTCTTTTACTTTCGATTTCGATAAAATATATTTCAATTTTCAACTAGAACTAGAAAGTCTTCTATCCATCTCTATGATAAGTTCAAATCAAAAATAGGAACTTCAATGAATTAAAATATTTTTAACATAATAGATATACAAATTAACAACAGAGAGTCATATTGCGGCTATGTTACGTCACTAATCAATATCTAATTTTGCGTATAATGAATGCGTTGTAAATTTGTAGACAAAATATTCCTTCATTTTTCGACCAATTAAGAGTAAGAATTTTATTCTCTTATCAAATCTATGTTCAGAATTTTTGTGAGAATCATAGGTCAGTCGTCATAATCAAATATTTGCAAGGTCCGAAAATAAAGTTTAAATGCTAGAGTTAGCATTTATTCGAAATATCTCAATAGAAAGAACAAACATTTATTTACAAAAGAATATCCTGATCATTAGTTTTCTTAAAGGTATCTGTCAACAATGAGAGTATTGGTAGAACATACAATGATATGTTCACAATTCATTGATTTCCAGATTTACGAAGTGAACTCGATTGTTTCTCACTGATAGCTACAAGACTCTCAGTTCTTACCTAACTTTATAGAATACAGTCTCCACCTTTATACTTCAGAAAAAAATGCTAATACAACGTATATAATAAGGAACATCATCATGGAAAAGGAAGTCTATTATTCACTTGTCAATCCGAAAACTGCAAAAAGTAATGCAGTCAAGGAAAAGAACTGGGAGACTAAATGAAATGAGCGTTCTTATGAAAGTAACAAGAAAAATCACTGAACAACAGTATGAAATCAATTTCCCACAGGATAAAATCGCGTTCTCCGTTTCAGTCTAAACTTTGTTTTCAGACCTTGCAAAGATCTACTCACAACGGCTGACCTATCAGTCTCACAAAAGCTCTGAACGAGTTGTGATCCGAAAATTTTGGACCTGACAGGTTCTACTGCTGACTCTCTTCATTGGTCGCAAAATAAACAGATAGCCATCAACAACAGCATAGTGAACACTATCCATTTATGTTTATGCAAATTTCTTTTTTAAACATTACAAAAATCTTCATATATTCATTTGCTAGTCAATTAAAATTTGCCAAATCTTCTCAAATCATTTATTTATGATACTTTTTTTAAGTTAAAGTAAAAATAATCATTATCATATCTTTTCTATTTTCCCAGAAGAAAAATAAATTCATTCGAAATGACATATTAGCAATATTAAGAAAATGCTTTTGAGTTCTAGAAATATTTATGGAAAACAATGTCAAAATGAGCAATCAATCATTCATGGTTCTTTATATATATATATATATATCTAAAAAAGGACTGTCATCCAACAGTTCAAAACTACAATTGAATCGATTTAAAAAAATTGACTTTGTTTTTTATAAAGAAAGAAGAAGAAGAAGAAAAAAAGGAAACATCAATAAAACAAAAAGAAAAACTGTAATAATTATGACAACGTAGATCGAAGCATTTTTTCAGCAAATAATCTGTATTTATCAAATTTTTTTTTCTTTATTGTCATTATTGAATTATTCGATACATTTGACATTGTTCCATTATCATTTATAGTTGTTGATAAAGATTGAATTGTTGTTGTTGGATAAGAAAGCATTTTTTCTAATGATACTAATGGACTTTCATTTGATTTTAATGATAAATTATTTGAAATCTTTTCATGTTGATAAATATTTGATGATAAAGATTTTTCATTTTGTGATAAATTTGTATTTTCATCATCATAATTATTATTTAAATCTGATTGTCGATTTGTTGTTGGAGTTTGTTTAATAACAAAATTTTGTAAAAGTGAAAGTGCATTAGCATTTGTTGTTGTTGTTGTTGTTATTTTATTAGTTAATTCTTTAGATTCTTCATCATTTTTAACAATACGATCAATTAAATCTAATGTTACTTGTTCAACATCTTTATCAATTGATGATCGAGATTTTGGTCGTTCAGTTCTAAATGAAAAACAAAACAAAAAATATTAATAATTTTATTTAAAATTTTTACTTTGTTATTAATGATCGTTTTTGTAATGTTTTACATTGATTAAGAAAATAATCACGATTTCGATTAGCTTTTCCATTTCTATGATGCATTTCTTTTAAAATATGTTCTTTATAAAGATTTTCATTTTCAAAATACATTCCACATGTTGTACAATTAAAACGTATTTGATGATAATGTTGAATATGATCAACAAGATCAACTTCACGTGCAAATTGTTGTGAACAAATAAGACAGGTTGAACGAATTAATGATGGAGGATTTAAAAGTTTTGTTGGTGAATGCTGTTGCTGTTGTTGTTGTTGTTGTTTTGAATTGGAATGATGATATGGTGCTGATGTTGATAGTGTTGTTGCTGTTGATGATGATGATGATGAAGGTAAAAGTTGTGTAAAATGATTTGTTTTCATCATATGTGCTGTTAAATCAGGTAAAGTTTCAAATGATAATGAACAACGAAGACATTTTAATATTTGATTAGCTGGATTTGTGTCACGTGAAAGCCATATATCTTGACCACGAACAAGTTTAGCAACTTCATCATGTGTAGAAGATAATTGGGCATTATGATTTGTTATTTTAAGATGACTAACAAGATGAGCAACATTAGAATATTTTTCACCACATGAACATGCATACAATTCTTGTTTACTTGTTGAAGTATCTTTTATATTACGAGAAGAATTTATTGTTTGTTGTTTTGTTGGTTTTGATATAGATACTGTTGGTTCAATATTCACACGTTGTTGCTGTTGCTGCTGTTGTTGTTGTTGTTGATAATATGAATTTAAATTTGCTAAAAATAAATCATAGAGTAATGCTGATGAATTAAATAGAAGATTTGTTGGATCATAAAAAGGTATTGACGATGATGATGGTGTTGATGGTGAATTTATTGGATTAAATGCATTATGTTGGTCTTGTTGTTGAGATTTAATTGATAAATCAAGTGGAATTTCATATTCATAATTATTTCGAGATTTTTTCTTTGTTGATGATTTATATTCATCAATGTCATCACGTTTACGTTTAATGCGTAAATCGATAGGTGTACTGCTATTATCCGTCATTCTAGAATAATATAACAAATGAATGAATGAATACGAAAGAGAAGAAAGAAAAAATAGAATTGAGCAACAAAAAAAAACCTTCTCACTCTCTTTCTTTCTCTGTTGAAAAATCATTCGTGTGAGTGAGTGATGGATGGGTCGATGTCGGAAAAAAGAGCGAAAGAGAGAGAAAACAAAAGAAATGCTTACCGAGTATTGCCTTCAAATTTTTTTTTGATTGATAGGAATAGACAAATCTACATATTAGATATATTATATGATATGAGGAAAAAAAGAAAAGAATGAGTTGAAACACTGATCAATCTTTAAAAAAAAGTAATATATTGATAGATGTTCTTATACATGGACATATTTGAACATATGAATCTGAACAATAATAATAATAATAATAATAAAGAAAAATACCGAGAAAGAGAAAAAAAAAAAAAAGAAAGAAACAAAGAATGACGACTTGCACGTCATTTTGATTAACTTGGAATGTCAATCATGTGTCAATCATCAGAAATAGTGATGGTGATGGGTTAGTAACCGTAGAGTGAACTAATTACTAGTTGTTTAATATGAATGATGAAAAAAGCAGAAAGAAAAGTGACATGTATACATATGTATATATATGCATCTAAATTTTCATAGGTAGTGGAAGCAATTATATAAAATGTATGTATTCGTTCTGAATAGTTTTATTTTTTATGCATACTATATATTCTTATCATTATCATCGTGACTGTGTTGCTAGTGCAAACGAAGTAAGACAACCATAAAAAAAAGAATAAAACGGAGAAGAAATGGATGAAGTAGAGAAGGAGGAGGAAGAAGAAGAAAATGAGGTGACTGTTTGATGGATTGATTCGATGACGAGTAGTGCGTGTGCGTTAGTAGTTTTCTTTCTTCCATCTATTCTGACTGGCAGCCAGCACATCATTAGCCTGTGAAAGTAATGGAATGATGTTTGAGTGAGATCCGACAACGACCAGAGATACTGACAGGTTAGTTGTCTGTCCTGGTAGAAAAGTTGATGAAGATAAACGAGCTCGATTTGTCGCGCAATGCACACGTCACTCGTTTCAACAACAGCAATCGTGTTGGATGACAACGATGATCAGCATACATCTTTCTAACTGCTAAAGAACTAAATAGTTGGATGCGCACAACGACTTTTCATTGGCATTATCACGTTCGTATATATATATATATATATATAGATGTGTGTGGATGCGACCTCCATCATCGACATCATTAGAAAAAGAAGAAAACGAGTTGAAGAAAATAAACGTCAATAATCAGATGCTCGAATATGAATTTATATAATATATACCATTCGAAGATTGATCGTTCGATGACATTATATATATTCTTGTTGGATCAATTGTCACTAACTCTTTCTCTCTCCATCTTCCTCTTGTTTTGTATGCCTAAGTACTATACATACTTGATGATCGATTAAAGAGAAGAAGAAGAAGAAGAAGAAAAAGAAAAGGGAAAAAGAGACAAAACTCCTATGAAGCGTATCATCACATCTTTTGGTGACTTTTCTCTCTCTTTCTTTCTCTCTTTCATCACGCATACAGATCATTTGTGTATGAATGACAAGAGTACTTCATCATCTATCGAACACAAAGATGCATTCTGTAGCTCCCGTCAATATAAGTAGAATGAATGAGCAATTAGATGTGACTGGTGCACAGGCATATATATATATATCTAAATATATATATATATGATGAATGATGGAGAGTGAGATGTCGGCGTAAATTTTCAAATCGAACACCAACGCATGATGACAACAAGAAAGATGACTTTTCCAAGTGAGAAAAAGAATGAAAAGCACAAATCAAACTGGACGACGAAAGAGTCGAGAAGTTTTTTTGATTTATGAGCCATCATTACGATTCAGAGGCAATAAATCAGACTCAACATGCCTCCAAACATTAAAGTGCCATCGCTCTATTGCTCAGTTGACACCATTGGAACAGTAATGTCAAGCATAAAAGAATGAAAAAAAAAGAATAAGATGGATCACAACAAGTTGAATTTTTTGTGTATATGAGACAGAACGATAAATGTCAAGTTGTGTAGAGCCCATTTCCCCTCCTCTCTGGTTATAAATGATCGGCTGACTAGCAAACATGAGCTTCGTTTCGCCCGCCTGCTTTATACAAGCTCAAGTATATGACAACGAGGTTTGATTGATGTTGACAGATCGCGCTGCGATTTCTCGTTCTCTCGTTTTTTTTTTCTTCTCTTCTATATGTCTCGTCTTGCTCGCTTACATGTCAAGTCAACGCAAGCTCTATTCAATCAAACCAGCCAAAAGGCAAGTCTTTTCTTTTTTCCCTTCATTGATGACGACGATGATGATGATGATGATCATGATAATCATCATGATGTTGATGAGTAGATAATCATGATGAAATGAATGCATCTATGCGTAAATTCGTTAAAATAATTCCAAAAATATACAAGATTCTTAAATATTTAACAATAAAAGTCATTGTCTTATAAAAGAAAAATTATTAATAAAATAAAAATAAAGCGAATAACACCTCTTTATATATATTTATACAAATGATGATAATGGCGTGTGATATGAAACATAGAATATTACATAAAATGACCATTTGTTATATGTCATCATAAACGTATGACAGGTGAAAAAGTTAAAATTCGACCTATCAATCATACATATAAAATGTTGAATACGCACGTTAGAGTGATTAAGAAAAAAAAAAGGAGAAGGCAAAAATCAAAATGCATGACCCTTAATGTATTTTAAAAATATGTGAAACTAAGTGAAGGACGTAACTTCAAGTTAAATTTTGATATATTTTAGATTTTAATCTTAAAGATTTATATTTTATCATTGTATTGTATTTCATATATCCATATTTTTAAAAATAGATTCATATATATATATCTATTTTTGATGTTTAGAAGAAAAATCATTTACAAACTAAAATTAAAAATTTTGTTTCTATCGATAAAATTTTATTTCATGACTAAATTATAGAAGATGAAATAATTTTCTTTGACATATTTATTCAATTGAATTAAAAAGAAAAAGAAAACTATAAATCTATCAATCATTTATATTCTGTCTATTTGAAAACTCCACACTTTTATATTCTTAATAAATTATGTTTATCAAATTGTCTTATCATTAATCTCGTTGATATTCTTTGAATTGTTTACTACTTTCTATGATATATTGTCCATAAGTAATCGGTTCATATTTGGGTTTTTCATCTATTGTTGGGAGTATAACAATAGGTGTTGTATAACATGCTTCCAAAAAAAATGGTATCGAAATACGTTCTTCTTTTAAAAATTTAACACGATGGTTCACTGCTTTCAAATGTCCATTTGTCCATCGTTCTAAACATCGACCTGTATTGACAACAAGACCATAAGGTATAATAGGTATATCAATCCATGTTCCATCTTGCATTTCGACTTGTAAACCGCCAACTTCATGTTGATACAGAACTGTAAAAATACTACTATCACAATGTTCTTCACAAGATAAAGGTTGATTATCATGTGCGCCGACTGTTACGGCAACTGAATTGTCTTGTTTTGGATAGTAATTAAGACGTAAAGTAGAGACAGTGCCGGCGCCTCCTACAGATCGATCATCAAGGAAATTATCAAAATACGAAGCATCTAAGTTAAATGCATGTGCAACGGCACGCATTAATTCAAGTCCAATACGCCCTTGGTTAAAAAATAAAAATTTTAATAGTTTATTCTATTTCATTTTACCTTACACATTTCATCCCAATAATCAGTGAAGATTCCTTTCATTTACCATAAATTGAGTTCATGTAATGAATTACCAGATTTTACAAGTTCATGTTCAGGATTAAGATATGGTGATGATAAATCTAATCCTTCTTTTCCATGAATTGATGATGGAAAATATCCCCGATATGTGTTTTTATTTGCTGGATTCCATTTATGTACAGTTTATTTTTGTTTTTCTTCAGAAGTTTGATTAAAAAAACGACGAACTTCTACTATTAATAAATTAAAAAGTTCAGGTTTAATATTATGACCAACGATTTGAAAAAATCCAACTGTTTCACAAGCAGATCAAATTGCACGTGATACATCGAGTTTAATTTCTTCATTTGATGACGATGATATTAATAATTAAGATATATCAATAACCGGAATCTTATTCATATTCTAGATTGTTTTCAAAGTGCACAACAAGGCAAAAAGCAGCAACAATAATTTAATAACCTTTGAGATAAGAGAAAGAAAACGATAAAATAAGAAAAAAATACACCTGTTTTTGAAACAGAACATTTATTTATCGTATGTGTATTCAAATTAAAGCTACCGGTTTAATGTGAGATACAAATGTAATAGTAGAAATGTCGGTTCTGATTTCTTTCTAATAGAAGAATGCTAAAAGAAAACTGTATTTTTTTTTTACTATTTCGAATCGTATATAACTTATTTTCATCACATGTTCATAAGTTAAATGACATGATACAAAAGAGAAGCAACCTGAAAACGTGTTCACACTTTTCCCTTAATTCTGAATAACAGGACGGTGACAAATTGAGAGAGTGTACGTCTACGCCTGCCTGCATGATGGTGTATTGTGTCATCTGCACATCTCTGGTCGTACTGTTCCTTTGTTTACATCGCCTTATCTAGCAGAGAAAGCGAGCATGGTTGAATGAACAGGTGCAAAGAACAAACGGTCACGCAATAGAAAGAATGAGAGATAGTCACAAGATCAATGCGGGAACACCTAAACATGGAGAAAAGGATAGAGTTATACGAAGTGAAACGCAACAGTCATAAAACCGTTACAAGAACAAATTACCAAGGTTGAGAATTGAAATCGGTCTGATCTGTAACAATTCAAATAAATGATTAACTTATGCCATCAGTCTGGAGACTTTGAAAGAGTCTTTGAAAATGTTCAATATACCACTTCCCATTTAAAAAACAACAATACGATAGAACGTTGATATATTGAATCAAATATCGTTACTTTGTTTATTATCTTCTTTTATATGATTTGATCTTGTTTGAAGACATATTCTTCTAAGAGCATCATCCTTTTCTAGTTTAATGATCAACCTATTTCTCTGTAATGACTGTTTAGTTTGAAATTCATGATATAAACCAGAGATATGACCGAACGGTACCATTTCCATCTATGTCAACGTCTCTTTCTCGTTAGTAAACACTTGCTTGAACGATTATTTTTTATCAGGTAATAGGAAATTTTCTCTTCTTCTGAATCATGTAAGACTTGATTTTGTTATACACAAAACGATACGATAAGAAAGAGAAACATTTGATCAACGAATCTGCAATTTTTATATTGCTCCATCAAATAAATCTTGAAAATTAACTGAAATATGATGCTAAACTAACAGAAGGAATACAGAAGGATGTTACATAATTATCTGAATCAGTAGAGCAATAATATTGATTTGCCTCAATGTTATTCCCACTCAAGATCTCCTAAAAAATAGATCTCGCGTCAGATAGATTCCAATCATATGAAATTTCCCAGAAATATTGCTATTATAGTGAAGAGACAATGGTAAAATTTTCAGGCCTCTACCATGACGTTTTCGGGATATATCTAACTAATAAGGGTCAAGAATAGCTCATTTAACCACCCGAGATTCTTCGTGGGTCTTCATTATATATACTTCATTCTTTTTCGATTGAAAGAGTATGCCAAGATGTACGGCATGACAGAGATCTTTTTCTTAAATTCTTACTTTTTACGGAGACAAATGTTCAATTTCTCGAAAATCGTAAAAGAGGAACTCTGTCGTACCCTGCATCTAGACATGCTCTTTCGAGTAAAAAAGAAGAGATGAGCTACAATAAAGTTTCTTCGACAATTCTGAATATGCGATTCAAAAACCATAAACAGAGAAAGAACAAAAAAGATTTCCTGCTTTTTCTGAAAATGGCGTATTCTCAAGCTGGTGATGACAGAAATCATCAAAAATTTTCCCAAAAAAAAACGAGATGTCAAATAAAAAATCATGTCGTTGATGAAAGATCAGGCCTCGGGCTATCTTCCCATGTATTTATCTTAATTTCGATAATTCTGACGAAAACTGGCTTTTTTGAAGGATGGACTTGTAACACTTTCAGCTAGCATTTAAGAATTAGATTTTTTTTATGCTGCCAACAATAGGCATCGTTTTTTTCTTGATACTTACTTGAATTTCTACCCTTATTATGGACTTTAGATCATTCAAGTTTTTGAGTATTACTTTTCAATCATTTAAATGAAAACGATCGATTCGTAGGCATATTTCTTCACAAGAAACCATTCGTGGCTCTTCAAAAACTTTAATAATTGTAGAAACGAATATGTTAGATCATTTTATAATTTATTTTGACATTACAATTGACTTCCTTGCTTTTTGTTTTCGTAAGAATATATCGAAACGAATGTTTAGAAAGTTAAGGTAACAGATTTAAATGATCTAAAGTCAATAATAATCATAGAAATCCGAATAGATATAGAAAAAGGTCTAGTTTTTACATCCGAAACAGAAATTGATTCGTTTTTCACAATGCTAATGAACTTGATCTTTACAAATAAACACTTACTACTCTTATATTTCAAATAGAAAAAAATATTTCGATTAAGCTTGATCAATAGTGAAGTTATGTGAATTTATTCAGTGACCATTACTTTTAATTAGAAAGTTTCATTGGATGACTGCTTCTTGATAAAATATTGGTTTGTCCATATTCCAAATATTTATTCAGTATTTTATAAATTGTTCTTCTTGCAATAACTTACTTTATAAAATAATCAACTGTCGTTTCAAAGATATATCCTGTAGATTTATTGAACGAGTGTTTGTTTCAAAATGCTTGAATTGAGGAAAAATCAGAGTCAACATTTATCTCATTACTTCTGCATCACATTCTAATTTCCGTTTATTGTTAGTTGTATAATCAATATTTCTATATTTCAAAAGAAAATTTTTTTGTAACTTTGAAAAGAACATTCTGTATATATTCTTAATATAATTATCATCGTATACATCGTTTTACCATTAAATTTAAAGAAGAAAAAAGAAAGATTACGGCGTGAAATGAACAGTTTTCTATTTCAAGATTCTCACACCAGATACACACGTACAAAATTCTCAGTCGTCGATTGTATATAATAAAAAAAAGAAAGACATTGAAGAAAAAAAGAAGATCGAAGAAAAAAGTAAATTATTAGTTTTTTTGATTGAGAAAAAAAATAAAGAAATTGTATAAATGAATAATTTAAAGAAATTTTTAGGATTAAAGAGAACGGCGGCGGATTACATAGAGCAAACTCAACATAGACAAATGAACATTGAGTATATTGAGAAAAGAAAGGAATGCAGGACACATTGGACCAGCACACACACACACACATATCAAGATTAAACACAAGAAATGAATCATATTTTAATAAATATATATCGAACATAATAACGAACGAAAGAAAAATAATAATAAATGAATTATTTCTTACTGACCAGCAGTTAGTATTATCGAAAAAGAAAAAAAGAAAATCCTATCGTGAATAAAGTGAAACTCTACGATCAAGTAATGTTTTTATATCACCACGTTTAACAAACGGACTTATTGATACATCAGGATAAAATACAAAATTCCAAATAAATATTGGATCACGTGGATCAATATCACGACTATCAAATTGTAATGATTTACAATTTTGTTCTTGAATATTTAAATTCATCATTGTTGATTGATTATTATTTGTATCAACATGTGTTGTTGAACCATATAAACTAAGAATTTTATCACCAATAAAAAGATTTAATGATGAATTTGTTGTTTGACATTTTTCATTGATATTTTTACGATGATTACATGTTTGTTCAACATCAGATGAATCAAATGATAATAAAATCGATGGTGAAATAGCTGAAAGTATCGATGGTGATAATGAACCAGATGATTGTATTGATGATGAACCACTTGATGATAATACACCTGATTGTGAATGATAATCACTTGTTGAACAAATATTTTCAATATTTGAATTTTTATTATTTAAACATATTTGTTGATTATGATTCGATGGAGAAAATGATATTGTAAATGATGATGCATCAGGATTAAGTGTTGATGATGAATATTTATTATTTGTATTTTTTGCAGCTGATAATAATGGAATATCATCTCGATTTAAATTATTATTTGTTGAATGACGAGAATTTGTATTTATTGTTATTGGTGTTGTTAATTTTGTATCAGTCTTTTAATTAAATATAAGAATTTGATTAAAGTAATGATAAGAATAATAATAATTAACTTACTTGACATGACATTGATGATCTTCCAGCATGATATGGATGAGGTCGAAATTGTGCTGATGAACTAGTATTATTCGTTCTTGGTGATAATGGACTAATAAGAATTTCATTTTGTGCATATTCAACAATCATTGGATATCCATTTAATTGTATACCATTACAAGCAGTAAGTGCACGTTGAGCTTCTTCACTAGTAGCAAATCGTACGAAACCATAACGTTCACGTACTTTAACACATTCAATAACTTGTCCATATGAATGAAATATAGTTTGTAGATGTGCACCTGTTGTATGTGTTGCTAAATTACCAACAAATAATTTACATGTTGCTATTTGAGAACTTGATGGTGTTGAAGCATTAATATTTAATTTTTTAGTCGGATTAAATATAGTTTGATTAGTTGATGTAAACATTGTTTGGTTTATTGTGATCCAAGAAGAAAGCGTGAGATTAAAGATAGTAGAGATGTGTTATATGTGTGCGGTCAAAAGATGGAAATGAAAGTGGACAACAACGATAGAAAAAGAGAGGACTAATGTGAATATAGGCCAAGAAGAAAAGAGAAGGTGTTTTACAGAGCGTGTTATGTTGTTATTCTTTTCGTTTGTTTTTTTCTTCTTTTCTCGATAGTTTTAGTCATCTTTGAATATATCAATGTTGACGACGAATATAAGTGAAATTATATAACAATGAAAGAAAAAAAAAAGTCACCAACAACAAGAATTAGAAAGTAAAAGTATTAAAAATTAAATGTAAAAAAAAAAAGAAACAACAATTGTTTTATTCCAATTTAATATGATCAACAAGAAAATTGGTTGTTCACACAAAATTGTTATACATGATCACACCTGTTTAAACCATTTGCTATGCGAATATTAGAATATTTTACAGCTGATGAATATTCTGTTAGATATGTGTATTTTTCCATTTACAAACTCTTTTATTTTCTATATAATATATAATGATTATTCATTAGAAAACAAAAGTGTGTTATAGAATCATTTAAGACAACATGTTTATGAATAACGATTAATAATTCAGATGACAATTCTCGTTTTGTATGCCATACATGTTTATGGATATATGATTGGAAAGGAAGAAACTTTCAGGAATATTTTAAGAAGGAAAATAAACTAATTTTCAATAAGTTCGTAAATCTTCAATTTATAAGTTGTATTTAAATATTTACTAAAGCTCAACTGTTCATTGTAGTAGGAATAAGAATATCGTCGTTTTTAGTCGATATGAAGCGTAAAAGAAAAAAAGTACTCAATCCAGTGTAACACGAACAACGAAATTATGTATTTCATTTGTTAATTATTATTGAAGGCGGAGCCATGAGACATTGAGTTTTGTTCAAGTAAATATTGGGTTATGAATCTTCAAAAATTTTCCTTCGCCTTCAATAATATAAGATTACATACCCATATTAGACAGATTCGATAGTGAGGAAGGTCTCAATTTAATATCTTTTGTTTTGTGAAACATTTCAGCGTCGCCATTAAACTTTTTCGCATTAAAGTATATCAAAATCTTATCTTTCGAAGGTTACATTTCAATGAACATAAACGTGCGCATATATTGTTTTATGTGAGTTGCAAATTTTTCTTGATCTACGTTACTATTACACGTTGCAATGCAAAATATCCAGTTCAATAAAAGAGACACTAAATGTATTTCATCTGAATGACATGCAAAAACTCATCTACTCGCATTTTTAACTTTCAGATGACGAACTTATAAATAACATTGAGCTGCCTATGTTGATCATAGATGTCTAATACGAGAACAAAACCAAAATATTATTATTATCATAATCAGTGCTTTATCCAGGTTTTTCTTTTCGAATAGGTGCTACCCGCTCGATTACTATACTGGATAAAACACCATTGATCATAATACGATTTTTATTATTATTACTCATTATTGATTTGATCTTTGCAAGTAGTCATAGTCGTCGGGATGCTCTGAAGCGATCAGAATTTCGGAAAGAACAACGATTCACAAGGTCAATCAAAAAGTTTTTGATAAAGTTGACTAACTTGGGGAAGAGAAGCCTCGCATGTTTTTCTCTCTTTTCCATTTGAGATATTTCCTGATAGTCGAAATACTTTCCAATTAAAATTTTTCGAGAAATTTATTTTGAAATAGAAAACAGTAGCATTTTATATGCTTAAATGTCATAGATGCATTTGCTATTTTATGATCATTTATTCTTTATATAGAAAATGATTTACTTTTTCATCATTAAAACCCCATAGTGAAAAATAAAGTGCTTTTTTGTTTTCGTTCTATTGTATTCATAAATAAAAAAAAAATGATAAGCAAGATCTCTCTTTTTTTCATATGGATGAAGTTGCAAGTTCCAACTATGAAATAGCATAAGAACAAACAAAAACCGAACTATAGAGCAAGAACCAAAAAAAAGAAAAGAAAAGAGAAATCACATATCATACAAAACACAAGAAAATAAAATAAAACGTGAAAAAAAAATCAAAGTAAAATTTTCGTTTTTCTGAATTGTTTCGTCTAGTTTTACTCATATATATATATATATACGTATATGTAAATGTAGAAATCTACGTTATAAATGCTTAGACAATATTTAAACAAGTCGATGTTCTTGTTGTTTAGCAAGAAAAATTACAGGATCAAAAGGCATTGATGTTGGTGTTGGATAAATTTGAGCATTTGGTGGTGTAAAATGATATTGTAGATGATCAATATTAAATTGTTGAAAATTACTAGCAAACATGGCTAATTTTTGATCAAATAATGTTGCAACTAAACGTGATATTGGATCATTTGGATTTGATCCTGATGATGATGATGGTTGCGACAAATATGGTGGAGGTGTTTCTGATTGATGTTTCATAACAATAGAAGAGTGTAAAGGAATTGTAGTTAAAATTGTTGATGGAGGCGGTGAAGATGATGATGAAGCAGTAGCTGCTGATGGCCGAGCAGGTACATTCAATGGTTGATTGACTTTACTTCTTTTTCGTGGTTGATACTAAACATCAAACAAGAGTTATGTATAGTTTTCGTCTTATTTCATGTATGTAGAACATGATATACGAACTCTCAAAGGAAATTCTTCAATTGATAAATTGCTTTAGAGTTCGAACTCTTAGCTTATTGCTAAAGAGATAATGCATTTTACGGTATTTTTTTAAAATGAATATCGTAGTTTACTTAGAAAAAATGATTTTTGATTTCCCAACTTGAAAGATTGCATAGAGACAGACCTTAACGATAATAATTTTCAATGAATATTTCAGATCTTGTCGTTGTTCATATCTTATGATACAACTATGGTAATAGCGTGTGCTATATATTAGTAAATTTGATTTTCTTATTTCAGGATGGAAGCAAATCTAAAGATTGAAAACATTCACAATAAGTTACTCTCGTTAAGCCGCATCTATGTGCAAAATTTAAAGCCGAAATTCAAAAATCAGTTTTTCTAAGTAAACTAACGAGGGAAGTTCCCCAACTGTCCAATTACTTTTGAGTTAGGATCCTGTGCATAAGGTAGACTCCAGTGAGGTATGAAGAACCCCAAAAGGACAACGGCCCTTATGCCTTCTGTCCAGAGTTATAGGGATTTTACTGGAATTTCAGCCTATGGCATGATATTTACCAACAAATCGAATGACGATATTTCGGGTTGAGATATTGCCTATAGACAGGTCTAGTTGTGAATAGAATGTCCTGAAAATTTCAGCTCAAAATAATGTTTTCTTCCCGAGATATTAAAGTCCCAAAAATCACTCATATCTCACGAAAGATGCTAGAATTTTCTTTTTTGTTTGAACTTTAATATCTCGAGAAGGAAACGTTCTATTGAGCTGAAATCTTCAGGTGATTCAACTCACAATTAGACCTGTCTATGGACAAAAATTCAACCCGAAATATCATCATTCGATTTTTTGGTAAATATCATGCTATAGGCTAAAATTCCAGTAAAATCTCTATAACTCTGGACAGAAGGTCTAAGAGCCGTTATCCTTTTGGGATTTTTCATACCTCACTGGAGTCTACCTTATGCACGGAGTCCGAACTCAAAAGTGATTGGACAGTTGGGGATCTTCCCTCGTAAGACATTTATTTAAAAATTACGACTAAGGTAACTTCTCTCATGTGTTAATTTATAGTTTTTAGTCCATTTAATAGACAGTGTTTAAAGATTGTAGAAAATCTCAAGTCTTCCATTGCTTTACTGTTAGGATATTGTGTATAGTTGTGCAACATTTAAGCTTGTACAAGCTAATGTTTGATATCGACAGCCTTCGAAAAACCACTGATTACGTTAGATGAGTTTTTTATTTTGTTAAGATAAGATTTCGATGTTAATAATAGATTACTTTATAAGTTGGATATTGTCGTGCATGAAGTTGTTTTAATCGTTCTGACTCTTCCATATATGGGTGTCGTTCACGTAATGACATTCGTTTCCATTTAGCTCCACAACATCTAAAATAAAAAATTAAATAAATAAACATAAGAAAAATTTCAAATAAAACATCATAATCTTACTTGCTTATATCAGCATTAGGTAAATGTGGTGCAAGTTGAACAATTTTTCGACGTTCAATTTGTGAAAAAACCATAAATGCATTCATTGGACGTTTAACATGACCAGGACGTAGACGTTTTTTCGGTTGTGTACGTATTGCATCAGAATATGGTGTTGGTGTTGATGGATCAATAAGTGCTGAACCAAAACAAATAGGTGGTGTATCATTATTTGTATTTGATGATAATAATTCAAGTAACATATGATAATCATCTGGTCTTAATGCTCGACAATTAATTTGTGGCCATGTTAAACGATTAGATGAACTTATTGTTGTTGTATTATTAATTGCTAAATTTGGTGATGTTAATGTATCAGGTGATATTGGTGATGGAAGTAATGATGATGAATTTGTTGATAAACCATAACTATGATCATGATGTAATGGTGAAAATGATGTTGGCGTTGATGGTGTTGATGTTGATGTTGATAATTTATGATGAAAATCAACAAATGACGTTGATGGTGATGATGGTGATGTTGTTATCATTGTTGTTTCATCGAGAATTGGTTCATCTTTTGAGAATACATCAAGATGATGATCAGAAAATAAATTTGTTGAATCAATTATTGATGGTAACACTAAAAACATCAGTAATTAAAAAATAAAAATAAAAAATTGAATTATAAATATAAAATAAATACTTGATTCAGTTGATTGTTCAGTTCTAACTTTAGTAAAGAGTCGATTTGTTGAAACAATTCTTAATGATCGTGTATTACTATTATTATGAAGATCAATTGATGTCGACAACATGTTTTAACTTCTTCTATTTACTAAACTAATCTGTACGTTACGGTTTATAATAAATATTTCTTCTCTCTATAGAACATCGAATGCCGAAAATAAAGACGAAGAAAAAGAAAAAATAAAAGAAAGATATCGAATTAAACGTGTCATTTTGTTTGCCTGGCATTTGTATACAAATCAGATAGACTAGCAACAATAACATACACGTGGTTCAAGTTATTTCGCATTATTTTAGAATATGCGTATATATTTATTGAAAATTTCTTTTAAAAATTATTATTAATCTAAATATGAGAAGATAAAATTCAAAAAAAGCAAAATATCAAGTTTTTTTTCAGATAAATCATGCATGTAAGCAAAATATTACTTAAGATTTAACACAATACTTTATATATATGATCAATTCATTGAAATTTTCTATTTCCATCGAAGATTATTTCATTTTCGAGGAGAGTACTCTTATGAAGTGCTTTCTATTTGAGTGACATAAATGTCTTGTAGGAGGTTTGCATTTTTTTTCTTGAATCAATAAATTATTTATTATTAGTTGTTTTACTTATATTATTTGATTTTTCTGTGTAAGAATCAAATAAGTTATGGTGCGAATATTTTGACACTAAATATTCGCTCCTTCTTTTGGGCTACTTAGAGACAACTGGTTAGAGCCAGAAGCAGTTAGTTACGAACAGAATTCTATTCTGAGTGAACATTGGAGATAGAGTTTTGCATCAAACTCCAAAACTCAACTTCGACTCCACCGTAGTCTTCGTAAATAATAGAAATTTCAAAATCTCTATTTCATTCTTTTCTTATGTAGCATTTTATTGTTAACAATGGTAAAACTGTCAATCCAATAGACAAATAATATGAAATTATTTTTATAATATTCTAGCGACCTTGAATTATACAATATCGTCATACACGTAAGCTGTCGTTAATTCACAGAAAAAAGTTCAAAATAGTCAAGGTACAGAATACTATAGTAGTCAATTTTGTATTTCGATTGAAACCAAATAAATTCAAATGTGAAATAAATTTTAATGACTCAGTTTTCTAGAGCGACCTTTGATCTCTAAAGCGTGCTACTTACTTTTAGTATGGGAGATTTTACAACTTTTGTATTTTTAAAAGCAGATTTTGAAATAGCGATTTTTTTATCAAGGCCAATTTCTATAGAACCTAGATCTTTAATCTCCTGGATTCCGACAAATTCTTGCGTTCTGCACAAAGATACAGAAAAGTTAGAAAATCATTTTCTCTTGCGTTCAGTCATGGTCAATTAGCTGTATACATGTGATATATTCTATTACATATAAACTATCTTCTATATACTTGCTCTATATTATCAGCTGTCTATCGATACAACAGAACGCAAAAAACTTTTCTTCGTTCTGCTTGTCTTCACCCTGAAGACAGCGGTATCCAAGAGGCTACCCCCCCCCCCCCCCCCCCCCCCCCCCGCCCCCCCCCCCCCCCCACACTCCCCACCCCCNTCGTCGGATCACCGTTTTTTATGCTTATTTTAAGACATGTATACCAAAATATTCATAAAAAATCAATAACACATAATTAAAAATTCTGTCTGATGAAAAGTTGCGTACTGACATTGGCTTTAATTTGAAACCAACCCGAGCCCTGTACCTTGTACTATGACGGAGTGATGTCGATTTTCCTGAATGAAAACCGCGTTTTGAGAAAAACGCTAAAGAAGTTTTAGAAATGAAGTCTTTCATTCAAGTGCAGGAAATAATAGTATATTGATGATATTTATGTGGAATTTTTGAAAGCATTATTAAAAAAACAACAAGTATCAATTATTCTTCATATGAAGACTTACAGATTATACAAATGAATTTTTTTTATTGAAGAAATTTTTGTTGTAAAACGAAACAAAAAACAAATAGATTTCATAACAAACTAATACTACGCAAAACAAGACCAATATTTTTTATGTTCTTGTTTGACAAGATCAATTTTTTGACGAACATCACTATTTATATCAGTAGTATTTTTCCATTTGTCATTATTAATTAATGATAATTTGCCAATAAGAACAGAAAGTACAGTTTGAACATAAGATATTCTTGAAGATATGCAAGATAAATCACCATCGAGAGCAACAACAAGTTTACTACCACTAATCATACTTAATTGTTCAATAATCCAAGCATAACATAGTTCTGTTAATTGTTGAATATGAAAATCAACGCAAACAATAATTAATTCTGGTTTAAATATTTTTGTAGTAGGTAAAACCAGTTCATTAATAATACGAATATAATCTTTGTCATTAATTGTATCTATTGATGCTAAAGGAATATTCATAGTATAACCAAGTCCATCATTTTTTCCACATTCATGATAACTTGATTTATGTGTATGATTTTCATTATGTATTGATATATAAAAAACTTGATCAGATTCATAATAAATTGATTGAATTCCACAACCATGTTCACATGTTAGATTAATAATAAGTACACGTTCAATTTGAATATTATTATTATTATTATTATCCGTAATTGTCGATATGTTAGAATCAATTGGATAATCAGTTATTGATGCTGGACTTAATACATGTATCATATGACAAATAGCATTTTCAATAGGTGTTGCACCTTGCATATCTGAACGATTTCTTGTATCAAATAATGTTAATGAATTTTTTCGTTTATTAGGTTTAATTTTCTTCATAAGAATAGAATTAATTCCTAATGCTATATTATTATATATAGATGTTCCATTGCCATGATCACGTGATGCACGATGACCAGGTGATGTTGTAAGTATAAAACCATTCATGTGTTTATCAAGAGCATTTTGTATAACATCAATTGTTATTCCAGCACTGAAACGTGCATTCGAAAAAGTTGTTTCATTATATTCTATTTGAAAATGATTATTTGAAGTATCTAAATGATTTTTTTCAGCTGATACAATCATATTAACATAATCACTTGAATGTAAGCATACAAGTTCATCAATAGATGCTGAACGAACTTTAATTGTATAACAATAAGATAAAAGATCAGTTTTTTCAAGTTCATCTGACAATAAAAGATCTTGTATAGCAATTATTGTTGATGGATTTTGAATGCTTTTCTTTGCAACTAATTTATTAATTGTATTTGTATAAAATTGATTTTCATTATCATTTGTTGATAGTAAACCAAATTTAATTGATTCAAGATGTTTTATTAATGGATTAAGACGAATATTTTTTATGTATGATTTACATGGATAACACCAGACAGATAAATCTTGAAGACTTATTGTTAAACAATGACCAATATTATAGTGCCCATCTGTAAGTAATGTAAATAACCAATGTTCTTCTCCATGATTGTTTATATAACGGCTACAATGAATTTCACAACATGATAAACATAACCAATTTTCACTTGTACTTTCACAATCGACACAGTGTTTATTATTAATATGATTTAATTTTTCAAATAATTCTACATATTGAACATGTTCACAAGTTTGTTTAGGTATTATAATACCACCATGATCTGTTTCAGATGTTAATTCAACATCGTCATCTAAATAATTCTCCAAATTTGCTTCAACATTCATCTATAATTTATCGAAAAGAAACAAAATATTAAAAAAAAAAGACATGATTTGTAATCTGATATTAAACTCATCAACTAGACTGATCTGATAATATCATGCAATAATCTAAGAAGTACCTGCGGGTAAAGTATAAAAATACAAAAATAATACGACTAAATAAAATTAGCAAGGCGAGAAAACAGAATTATATATATATATATATCACGCCATCATTTCTCGGTTCTTTAGTATTTCTCTCGTACGTCAATTATCGAAAGAAAAATATCCGTACACTTGTATGCGATGTAAACAAACCTTTTATGAGACGTTTTGTTGTCACCATGAATCATTTTCAAAAGAAAACAATTCATTTGATTGGATTCATGTCATTATTATTAAAGATAATTTCCTCAAAAACAAAAATAAACCTGAAAACAGTTATTTAATATAATTTACTTATTAGCAGATATAACAATTTTTATGATGTGTTCATTAAGTACAACGATAAAAAGAAAAAGAGAATTAAGTTCATCAACAAAAAAAAAACTATGCGTGATTGATTATGCCTGATCAACTATTTGCTAAACGTTAACATTTTTCTCTGTATTCGTTCTCTTATCTTTACTTTGACGTGCGTACATATTACAAACGTAATAGAGCTCGAAAAAAAAAACAAAAAGAAAGAAATACAAATATGAGACATGCATTATGATGCTGCTGATTGAAGACTGAATGCATTATTCTCTGTAGCATACATATGCATATACGATTTATTCTTTTGTATTTCTTTTCAGAATAGTTGAAAAAGTAATATTCACTGACCGTGAATAATTCATATAAAATTGATCGTGTTTATTTTTAGTTCAAATAATAATACGATCCGATTGTTGAGAAATCTATCATTCTTGTTGAAAAATAAAATGTCATTGTTACATGTTAAAAAAATACGAAAGTTTGACTTCTAAAGGTTTTAATTGATTAGGCAAAAGAAAACAAGGGCGAATCATGAGTCAAGTTTGATGTTAATACATCTAAAAAAGGTCATAATAATAAATTAAATTATATTTACGGACTCAATAAAAGATTGGAATTTGTTTTTGAAATATTTGTTTGTATTTTTTTTCACATAAACATGTCAACAAAATTTTTGTAAATCTTCACAATTATATATAAATTCCATCTGAGGCAGATGTTTAAGACATATTTCATCAGACATGTCAGATATTTTGTAATAATGACTGTGAAATTATTCGTTTGTGTTAATGGAGAAGTAATTTAGTACAATTTTTTTCCTTTGATGTTTGATACATCGTTTCTATTAAAGAGATATTTTTATTAATAGTGAATATTCGTCATCATAAAAAACAAATTTTGTTACTTGAATTGTTTCTTATTATTGACTGTCTATAATATGTAACAAAGAAACAGAATAGATGGCAGTTCTTACCAGAGAAATAATGTTTCGTAAAATACGATGATCTATTTATTGTATTCAATCAAAATAGATTGCAATTGCATGTTCAATCAATAAAAAAAAATCAATTTTCCGCAAGACTTAAATTCGTCAAAAAAATCTTTTTTCTCATTCTTTACTTTCTCGACGAATCAATATTGGTATTTCATTACGATTTTGAAATATCTATGAGCGACTACATAAAAATACTAAAATAAATATTCTCTATGAAAAAAAAAATCTTCTCAATTAAATAAAAATGCCATTTATAGAATTAATTCCATTAAATAAAGGCAATCATATTATTCTTGATGATACTATCATAACAACAATTGGTCGTACACCAAACATTGGTTGTTTAGATAATAAAATATCTCGTAATCATGCTCAATTATTTATTAAATCTGATGGAACATTATGGATAAAACCTATACATCATAATCCAACATTTTATAAAACAAAAACAAATCAAATAGTTACTCTAACAAAAAATAAAGAATATCAATTACATCATAATGATCAATTTGGTCTTTTACCAGATGAATATTTTTATCGAGTTTCTATTCAATCAAAAGATAAACAATTAGAAAAGCTTTCTGATTCAAATCAAATAATAAATTCATCAACAATACCAAAATCTTCAATTAAAGACAATGAAGTTTTAACAATTGAGAATCATGATGAGAAGAAATTCGAAGTAACAACTAGTTCCATTTCGGATAAAACTCGTGCATTACCAACTTGGATGTCTAATAGTTCAATATCAACATCATCATCACATGATAAAGAACAAAACAAAGAAACATCGATCACTACTTCATCGACTATAAAGCAAACATGTAAATATTATCATTTTCTATTATTGGAATTTTCATCAATTATTATCTATTAATTAGATTCTGAGGGAAAAAAGACTAAAGAGATTGTTTATGATGACGATGATGCTGAACTTACTTCAGTTACTTCTTCCACAGGTTGAAAATTTTTATTTATTTTCCTAATCTGATAATATTAATTTGTTTTGTATTATAGAACAAGCTAGTACATCTAATGATGTCGATCTAACTACAAATTGTCAAACATCATCAATAGTTAACAATCCTATCAAACGTGAACGATGTCCATATGGAGAATCGTGTTATAGAAAAAATCTAGCTCATCGACAACAAGCTATTCATCCTGGTGATTCAGATTGGAATGCTGAAGAAAATAATAAAAATAAAACAAAACCTGAATGTCCATATGGTAATGAATGTTATCGAAAAAATTCTGATCATTTGAATGAATATCATCATCCTAAAAAACGATGTATTGAAATTAAATCTAAACAACGCACAACTAAACGTAAAGGTAACATATTCTCTAATACATATATATATATATAATCGTTTACTTTTCAGCAAATGAAGATGAAGATGATGATGATGATGGTTTACCAAATGAATATGATTATAATGATAGTTTTATCGATGATGAAGAGCTTGATGATAGTAACCGTATTACTGATCAAGAAGGTACATTTCCTATAATAAATATCTGACTTTTCTTTTCTTTTTTTTTGTCTCATTTTTATTTATTTGTTTTCTTTATTATAGAGATTATTGAATCTGACGATGATACTGAATGGAAACCACCAAAAAATTCTCGGTGTTTTGATGAATCTGATGATGATTCGTCAGATGATAGTGAAATTGATTTAACTAAACAAGAAGCAGTTGAATTTGTCAAAGGTTCAACTGCTGAAAATCATGGTCCAGTCATTAAAAAACCCCGTTTTGAAGACGAAAGTGATGATTAATTCTCTAGTTATTTTTATTTTTATCATTGTACAAAACAATTAATTGTATATAGCTTACTTTTCGCCAATGATTGTTTTCTATTTGTTTGATGTTAATGAAAGCATATAGCTTATCATAATGAAATATATATGTCATATTGATATATTGAAAAAAAGCTTATTTGTATGCAGAGAATTGTTTATTCAGGAAAACGCCAATAAAATTATTTAATCTGTAGTCATAGTAAGAAGATTGTTTTCTGATTTTTAATAAGTCATAGACATCCAAATTAATGGATCAATCTCATACAGGAGATTAGCCTGAGATTTTCATCTTATATGTAGTCTTATTGTGTTTTCCGATGCCATAACATGCTTGCAAACAAAGCATAATAAAATAGAGTGCTACAGAATCTGCTTTTTCTTTATAATGAAAGAGTAGATTATTAGTCTTTCTATGTGAGTGAATATTTTGTGCTTCTCCAAATATGTTGCATCTAAAAATAGCTTCGATTAAACTCTCATTATTATACAGATTTGAATATATCTAAACTTAAATTCTCGATCAAGAGTTATTTCTAGACTATTGGAGACTAGTGCTATTACGACCGTAGTTTCACAGGTCTCTATGGTAGAAATATTCTACATCTGACTTGTCAAAAATGATGATATAGTTTTTCGTTGTCTTATTTAAGTTTCTATGTTGAGGGGGGATCATTTTTTCTTCTCTTCATCTATATGAAAACATTGCTTTCTTCTTTTTAAATAGTGTAATTATCATACAATAATTGTAAATTTGATTTCATCACAACTTTTCAAAAAGTTCAAACATCAATAACCATTTAATTAACAGCAAATTTCGAAATCGATGATCTCTCGTTAGTGTAAAGATTCGATTAGTTCAAATTCTACTCACATTAATCTTATAGAAAAAGCATGCCATTACTAGATATTTTGCTATATTTTCATTGTATCCATAAAAAATACACGTTCGAATTGAAATTAGTAGAAAGAATTGTGCTAAACTGAACTTTTCAAAAAGATATTTGAAATTCTGTATGATATTAATCATAACTTTGATTGAGTCTCCGAAAATGAAATCTAATCAACTCTCACTTATTTCTGATCAAGAAACAGTCTTACTGAACACTTTCTTTTCCAACACTACTAAAAAGATAAAGAAAATACAAAGATCGAAATCATAAAAATTCTTATCAATTTCAAAGTATTAATCTAGTTTATGATTTAATATATCTATATAAAAAACTGATCCATAATATATCTTAATAATCTAATATAACAAAAAAATTCGAATCACAATACAGAAAAAAGTTTTCTTTTCCTTTTCAATACTTTATACACAAGGAAAACATTATTTATTTATACATTTAATAATTACTGTGAATACGAGCCGATTGTATCTAATTGACTGTTTCAACTTGAAATTTTTCTATATTATCGTTAGTAAGAGCAAAAATTCTGTAAAATTCTGTTCACTGCTCTGTCACATTTTATTATCGTTGTTGATGTGATGATATAGAAGACTTTGATTTCTTAGTTACTCTAGCTACAAGAGTTTTTTAAACTAGATAAATGATGAACTTTTCTTTTTTGAGTATCACATATAGTAATAATTGGTCAGAAATTCTCATGAAAAATTGTTTTATATGGTACAATTTATTAGCAGTCTTTTAAAGCAATTCCATCTAAAATATAGTCAACTGAAAATAGTTTTCTCTTGACGTCTGTATTCTATTTCTTCCAGTGATAGAGAATTAGAATGAATTGGAAACAAAAACAAAATCAATGAAATTGAATAAAGATCGATTCATAGTGTATATAAATACACGTGAATTAAATTTATCGCACTACGTTGTATAATATACAAAGATGTCTTCACGCTAAATTTGACATGTCAACTGATTGGAAACTTTTATAATCTTATAAACAATCACAATATAGATACAAAATATACTTTTTGAATCCTATATTAGGATTGATTGATTTTTCATTTAAAGAAAACAAATCTTATCAACAAAAATCAACTTCTCTTTTTACCATCATTGGCTTCCAATGATACTTTATTCTCCATCAAGCAGAAAGAACCTACAGGCATCAGAATTCACCATGAATTTTGAAACAACAAGATGTAATGTTTTTGTTTATTTCTACCTTCAATATCATTTACAGCATTCTAACGAGAGGGAGAAAAAAAAACTCCGAGACATAATAAATAGAAAATGCAATGCGCCACTGCCTATGACATCATGTTGCAGTGACTCATATTTTTCATTTGTTCGTTGTCTTGCCAAAAATACAGGTAATCATAAATAAAAGAAAAGAGGAATGAAGCACTCAAGTGAAACGAAAAGAAAAATTGAACTCAAACGCTAATAATATTTGAAAACAAATAGAAACATCTAGAAAAAATTTCAACATACTATATAAACTCAGGTCATCTTATTTTTATGTTTTTATTGCTCAAATATTATACACACCATGAACAAACAGAAAAAAGCCGACAACAATAGCAGCTGCTGTCGACAGAACATCTGAATTTACGAGCATAGCGCCACGACGGTCTCCTTATTCTCTTATGGCTCAAAACGTTTTGCTTGTCTGGCTCGATAGCAGCATCAATCCCGAAAAAGATGAGGATTGCAAGCACATTGAATTCAAAATTAAAAGAAACTGTCAACAAAGTCCATACATTCACAGATATCGATGAATGTATAGATTTTATAACTGACGCTGAAGAAGAGAAAATATTTATGATCGCTTCTGGTACGCTGACCCAAACCACAGTTCTCATCATATATGACATACCTCAGATCAGTACAATTTATATTTTTTGTACAGAACAAATTCGGCATGAACAATGGTGTAAACAATGACCAAAAATAAAAGGGGTCTTTACAGATATTGCTTCTATCTGTAAAACCCTTTAACGAGCATCACAAGAATATAATCAAAACTTCATTTCAATCAGTTTGCTCATCACTGGTAGTGAAGGTAGCAAGCTTGAATCTAAACCAACTAGATTATTCATCCATGTACACTCAAATAATGAAAGAAACTGTAGTAACCATTTCTTTCGAACTACATCATATAGATGAATTTCGTACATACTGTCACAATGTTTTCGTCGACAATCTGGATGAATTTCATCACGTCATCAAACTCGAACAAGAATATCACAAGCATCTTCCGATTTGGTGGTATACCAAGCATTGTTTTCTCTATTCATTTCTCAATCAATCCTTACGAATGATGGAGGTCGATCTCATAAGCACGGGATTTTGTTTTCATGCAGTTCCCGACACCGCGCCGCCTCCGGAGACCCACACCCCCGGCGCAAG